>WFAA01000022.1:0-87500 GCA_009823395.1 Thamnaconus septentrionalis | reverse complement strand
GTGTTTCCACTGGGTGGTGTGAACGCACGAGGCCGGAATCTCGTAAAATCTCGTTTGCTTTTGTTTGTTTTGGAGTGTTTGCTGTCAACAATGCTTGTTCTATTTATTGCGTCTCCTCCTCCGTCCAATCATATCGCTCCATTTTCACTGGTCAGTCAACTGGTCACGTGACCCCGTACGTCACTAGCAGTCCATGGCTGTGTCTCAATCCAGGCTCTGCATCCTTGGAAGGCTGCATTTTGAAAGGAAGTTGCGTCATAGCACTGCGTGAAGGCTCCTCCCAATTCCCAAAAGTCAGAAACCAAAAAAACCAAGCAAGGACGCTCCAAATGTGTACTCGGAATGCGCCCTACTTTTAGCCGCTACTATCCTTCACCTCCTTCTGTATCCCAGGATGCTTTGTGTGCTGCTGCAAAGCATCCTGGGATCCTGGGAAGTCAGCTGAAATTAGCGCCATCTACTGGCAAAGACACGACGTATAAATTTAAGTATTGAAATTTCACATAAACTATGCCGTTTTTATCGTAGGGTTTTTACTTATTTGATCATCCAATGACATCGTTAGATGGCGAACCAATGGTTAGCTTGATGCTATGAAAACGTCACTTCCGGGGTTGGCCAGCAGGAGGGAACGACGGTGACGCAATCAGGAAATACGCCAATGCTAGATCGTCCCATGTGGTTACCGGGGAGGCGGGGTTTGGGTTGGTCCTTCTGGGCCGGGTCCTTGAGAGGACGCTTCCTTCCAAGGATGCAGCCCCTGGATTGAGACTCAGTCCATGAACTGCTAGTATGGTTTTTTAGATATCCAGCGCTTGCTGTCTAGGTGGGAACAACTGGCTGTGTGTGTGTGTGTGTGTGTGTGTGTGTGTGTGTGTGTGTGTGTGTGTGTGTGTGTGTGTGTGTGATGGGCACTGGTAGGCAGAGTGTGCGGCCCTCTGGGACGTGGTCCTGGTGCTCTGGCTGCTGAGGCTCATGTGCTTGTGGAGGCACAGCAGCTTCCTGGCCAGCAGCTTTTTGAAGTGGCTCTGGAACTTCTTCCCCACAAACGTGTAAAACACGGGACTGATGCAACAGTAAACGTAGGCGATGTTCCGCGTCACGTACAGCGCATAGTCCATGGCCTCCGAGGCGGCACACGAGTCTCCCCGGCTGGCGCCGGACAGCTCGACGGCTCGCAGGAAGATGACCACGTTGTAGGGCGTCCAGCAGATGAAAAAGGTAAAAATGGTGACAAATATGAGCTTGACGGTGCGACACTTGTTCTTCAGCCGAGTGGACAGGACGCGGATGGTGATGCCGGTGTAGCAGTACATCACCATGAAGAGCGGGAGCAGGAAGAAGAGCAGGAACTGCTGGTAGTAGGCCACCAGGCGCCAGCGCCGCATGGTGCTCTCGGGGTACCCGGCCTCCTCGCACATCAGCCCGTCAAACGGACTCTTCCACACCGTCTGCAGGACAAACTCCTTGGCACTCGCCGCCACGCTGACCAACCAGACCGTCAGCGTACCCACAATGGCGTACGCCTTCCTCCTGCTCTTGGCGGCCGGAACCACGTGCACCACGGCCAGGTAGCGGTCCAGCGTCATGAGCGTGAGGAAAAGGATGGAACTGCAGAAGCCGACAGAATAGGCGCTGCTGACCAGCTTGCACAGCACCTCGCCGAAGATCCACTCCGAGAGGTGGTAGGTGGCCCAGAAGGGGAGGCTGGAGGCGAAGAGGATGTTGGAGAGGACCAGGTTCAGGAGGAAGATGTTGGTGACGGTGTTGAGCTTCTCGAACTTGTAGATGATGAAGAGCACCAAGCCGTTGCCGAGGTAGCTGAGCAGGAAGTTGACATAGTAGAAAACTGGGATGATTCTGGCGCCAAAGTGGTTGACGTTGGTCCTCGGACACAGCTGGACTGAGTCGCTGACCACGTAACCCGGGTCAGAGGTGTTGGCGGTGTCGTTGAGAAGCTGCTGGAAGAGCAAGTAGTCCTCGTCGTGCTCCTCGTAGTCCATGACCGGGACTGGACCTGTGGAAGACATTTTACAGACGGTAAGTCTCAGTGTGTTTTGTTCAAAATAATCCAAAGAGAGAAAGAAGGACACATTATTGACGCAAGAAAACCAGGTTGTAAGAAAATCAGCCTTTCAAAGAAATTCAGAGGATTTTTGTCGACTGGATTTCAGTTCTTTTTTTTCTCCGCTGCTCCAGAAGCAGAACTGAAAGTTGCCAACGTGACATTTTCACATCCTTTAACAGAGGCAGGGGGACACCCTGGAGCAGTGGGCAGTTCAGCGCAGGCTGCATTGAAAGACAAAGACACACAACCATTCACACACACACACACACACACACACACACACACACACACACACACAACACACCTGTGGACGATTTAGACTTTCCAATTCACCTCACATGCATGTTTTTGGACTGCTGGAGGAATTTGGTTCTGCATGGAGAACCTGGAGAGAGAAGCCTCAACCTTCTTGCTGTGAAGCGACAGTTCCTACCACTGCGCCACTTTCAAGAGGAAACTGTTGTGTATTCACGCTACACTGACTGTGGAGGATTCAACGTTTTAAACAAGAGAGTCTCAAAAGTCTATTGAAGCCACTCAACTCAATCAGTTTCATTAATTTCAATGAGAAAAGTTGCATCTGGTCATGAAATCATTTTTATTCTTTAATTGCCAAAGTTAATACAATTTTAAAAAAATTAACTATTTTGAATAAATTTGTAAGTAAAAAAAACACAACCAAAAATGCACGAAAGCTAACTGGTTTAAATTTTGATTTAATATGTATGTATGTATGTATACATACATACATACATATATATATATATATATATATATATATATATATATATATATATATATATATATATACTCGAAAGCTATAACAGATATAATTATGTGTCCATAAATACAATAGATGTTGTCAAGGCTGTGTATAAATAAATACAATATAGGTATAACTACAATGCATATATACTGTATATATAAACAGTATCTTCATTATACACAGTCAGCCATTAATAAGAATATATGAAGATATAATGTCAGCTGGAACTCACCAGTGCAGCTGCAGCCTGAGGCGGAGAAAGGCTGATCAGACAGAAGAACACTGTGCAGCAGCAGGAAGTGCAAGGCTGATTTCTAGCTTGTGCTTCAGATGCAGCCAGGCAGTGGACAGTTTGTGCAACAGACTGGTGTGATGTGGCAGGCAGGCAGGCAGGCAGGCAGGCAGGCAGGCAGCAGTCATTCAGAGGTGGAGCATTTCTATCTGGCTGTACCCCAGAGAAAGACGGCTAGCTGGTACAACAGGATCACTGATCATTTTTATTGAAAGAAATTGATGGCATAATTTACGTATAAATAAACAAATGGATTTTATGATGTAGGCAGAAAATGAGCTTCCCCTCCATGAAAGACCAGCAGCCGCGACTGCCCTCAACAAGTGTCCAGTCTCATCACGTCAGGGAGAAACAGGTGCAGCTCTTCAAAGAGGAAATCACATTTTTCTCACCGTCATCATGGACTGCCAACAAGTGATGGCAACTGTAGTTCTGTAAAGAGCCGCCAGGGGGCGCCCTCAAGTCAAAACTACCTTCTACTCCAGACTTCACAGAGAAATGAACACATGCTGAAAAAATAAGACATTGATTAACAGGCAGATATTTCAGACAGGTCACTCTATAATATGTCAATAAGAAACATAATGTGTTCAAATGTGGCCTTGAACCTTCAAACCTTCCTATGACGTGTCGGTCCTCGCAGCTCCCAGTTCTGCCACTGAGGGGCGCTGTTTGACCAGTCTTTGCTTGTTTGGTTTTGTTTGTAGCCACAATGCAACCATCAGTTGTATCATACTGGGGAGTTGATCTTTCTGCCCTGCCAACAAGACATTTCCAGCCAATAGAAAAACTATGTCAACATAATAATAATGCTGAGAATAAATCAATCCAGATTGAGACAACAGCGAGGCTCAGACTCTCCAGACAGGAGTCCAGCATGTGGATGGGAAGTGTGAACAGTGTGGAGCAGTTGAATGTGTGGAAGATGTGGGCAGGAGAGGAGAAGAGGCTCCACGTCGCCTTTGATTGAGAAAATCTACTGAAGAGTGGAGCTGAAGGAAGTCTCCAAGCATTGCTTTGACTTTCTACACAACACACAATGAATAGGAGCACCTTTTGATTGTCTTCAAGGTTACAGACCGTAGGTGGCGCTAATGCTCCCTAGAATGGGGAGCAAACTGCCAGATAGTACGTGACAAGAAGAGCGCACACACACACACACACACACACACACACACACACACACACACACAAGACATCATGTGACTTCCTGTAACGGGAGGAGCCACAGTGAGCAGCAGAAGCGGGAAGAGAAGCTGAAAGTGAAAGTTGTTCTGTGTCAGGCTCCATTTTGAGGCAAGGCAGCAGCAGCAGCAGCAGCAGGTGAGTCCTGACTTACTAAATACCTCATCAAATGTGACGCTAGTCAACTTTTTATCAATCAACTTTTATTTGTACAGTGCTAAATCACATCCAAAAATGTCTCAAAGCGCTTTGACCAATCAGAGAAAAAGAAGCAACTGGGCCCCCAGAGCAGCAGAGGGCGACAGTGGCCAGGAGGAGTCAACAATGTGACTTCAGTCTGGTTGATTTCTTCCTGTTCTCTCGCTCCCAAGTGGAAGTCAGAGGCTGTGTCTCAATTAAGGCTCTGCATCCTTGAAGGACGCATTTTGAAAGGAAGTTGCCTCATAGCACTGCGCGAAGGCTCCTCCCAATTCCCGAGGGTGCTTAGGACGCTCCAAATGCGTACTCGGAATGCGCCCTCGTTTTAGCCGATTCCAAGGCTGCACCGCTACTATCCTACGCGTACTTATGTATCCCATGATGCTTTGTGTGCTGCTGCAAAGCATCGTGGGATCCGGGGAAGTCAGCTGAAATTAGCAGCATGTACTGGTACAGACACAACGTATAAATTTAAGTATTAAATTACACATAAAATATTCAGTTTTAACATCTGGTATTTGTTTTTTTGAACATCCAACGCCATCGTTAGATGGCGAACCAATAGTTAGCTTGATGCTATAAAAACGTCACTTCCGGGGTTGGCCAGCAGGAGGGAACGGCGGTGACGAAACGAGGAAATACGCCAAAGGCTAGACCGTCCCGAGTGGTTACCGGGGAGGCGGGGTTTGGTCCGTCTTTCTAGGCTGGGTACTGGAAGAACACTTCCTTCAGACGGAGGACACTCGGTCTGAAGTGTGCAGACCCTGAATTGAGACACAGCACATGTATTTCACCCTAACTGCCTCCGCTACACTCTGGGTATCCACTGGTCCGAGCCAGCACCCCTCTCCCAGTCACAACAACCATAAAAAGAGGCAGGATGCGCCTGCTGGGCCACGTGGTGGGTGCGCCTGGACCATGGCTCCCAGCCAAGTGAGTCCAAGGGTGAATTCCAATTCCTCCCTTCACCCTCAATCTCAACCCTCAATCTCAAAAAAGTGCAAGTGCTGTCCCGATTCTCAGAAGGTCAAGTTGAGGGACCAGTTTTAAGGGCTGTATCGCCCGCAGTATTGAGATTCTCCGGCACCACCCTTGGCAGTAAGGGCTACCCAGAAGGCATTGCGTATTTTCGCCAAGACATCTTCGAAAAAGATGTCGACGAAAAAAGCGAGTTACAAATGGAAGTATTTTCTTAGTTAATAAAGATATAAATATTACCAAACCATTTTATTGTCTTAGTCTAAGACTTTTTTTTTTTATGGATTATTGACATCGTTGTGGCGAGGGTTGAGATTGAGGGTTAAGGGAGGAATTGGAATCCAACTCCATGTCTTTCAGAAACAGCAAGAAATCACACAGCTTTCCTCTGTCGCCCTGCAAGTCCTGGTTTGAATGTAGGGCTTGAAGTTCAGACCTCAGTCTCCCTGAATCAAAGCCACAACTTTCCAGGACACTCATATTATCTGCCATTATGTGAATCTTGCTGGCAGCCAGCTCGCTAGCTGGAGCTACTGCGCGAGGCTCGTGTGAAGTGTGACCGCCTGTGGGTGCTTTGTGACGGGACAGTCCCCGATTTGGCCGCCCTGTCCCCGAAAATGTCCCCGATTTGAATGGGAGAGAAAAAATGTTGCGTGCACACACAAACTCCAGTTATTACGGTAGTCAGTGAACCGTCGAGGTAGTGGCGAGTGAAGCAGCGGCAGCGCCGCACATTTCCACTTCTAGGAGCCTCAGCAGCGAAGCCAACAGTCAGACCGCAGAGCGGAGGGTCTCGCTGCTTCGTTCTGCTGCCGGTGCTCCCCAGCTGCTGTACCTCCTCCGCTAGCATGAATGTGCTGAGGTTGCTAGAAGCGCAGCTGTGCAGGGTTGCAGCTGTTCTCTGAACGCCTCTATCCATCCTCTGTTTTATCGAAGTCAATAAATGAACACAGCACAACGTCATTACTGTATTTTTGTTTTTCTATCTATTTAAAGATTGTCTGCCTCTTGTTAGTGAGAGAAAATAATATTTCAATACTGTGCGAGTGGCCACGGAGCTGCCGTTAAGCCTGAAGCAGATAAAATCTCTCACGCACACACAACATCATGTGACTTCTTGGAAGTGAGGCGGCTGGATGGGAGGAGCCACAGTGAGCAGCAGAAGCAGGAAGAGAAGCTGAAAGTGAAAGTTGTTCTGTGTCAGGCTCCATTTTGAGGTTGTTGTTTTTTTATGAAAATGAAGCCAATCATTTCCTGTCAGTTGTTCCCTTCTTATTTCCAGCGGCTGCTCTCCCATTTCCAGCAGTAATGCTGCTACAGGAGTTGATTTCAATGCACCCGTGCATCATCTGAAACACTGAGGGGTAGATCCACAAAGCGCGGCTTTTGTGGCAGAAACTTATGTGGCAAAAAGTGGAAACGGCGCCAAAAACGGTGATTCCCATCCACAGAGGACGCAAACCTGAAAATGGGCGGGAAATGCGCCGAGGCGCAGGCAGCGGCAGGGCTGCGCCAGACTCATTTCAATGTATTTAAAGGAGTCATTACTTGCAAAAGGACACGCCCCCTTCTCTGCAAATATGCCTGATCCAAACAGCGTCAGATCCAGGAAGAGTTTGCGCTCGTGTCCGCACGCAGGTTGACAGACGGAAACACCGCCAGCCAAAAGCAGGCGCAGCTTCTGTCTGTCAAAGTCTTTCTGGCTTCTGAGTGAAACTGTCCTCTCTGAAAAGCCTGAAAAATATATATGGCTCCCCAAATCGTATATATAGACAGGCATAGACTACAGTGAAACACTTTTCCAAACTTTCTTTCTTTCACTGGGATGTTTTTTTTTTTTTTGCTTTCATTTTGTTGCGTGTCGACTTGTTTCAGCAGCGAGGGCAGCCAGCTCACGCTCTGAAAATCTTTGCTTTTTTTCCGTGCATCCATGAATACAAACCAAACACACAACTCACCAACAACCTTTGGCGCAAACTGCTCTCAGGTTGCCAGACCGCAACCATTCGCACCTGTTTTCAGGTGCCGCATTCGTGGCCGTGTTTGCGCCTGCATGTCATTAGCGCAAAAACCTTTGTGGATCCCCGCATCTGTGGCGCAAATTGCGGCCGCAATCCCGCCGCATTTTAGCACTGCGCGCCCTTTTTTGAGGATCTACCCCTGATATTGTACTTGATCTACTTTTTCAAGTGTTGAGCTCCTCAACCGTAAACTATGGCCCCATCATCCAGAAGAGATCTGACTCATCCTATATACATGGATTTGAGGGCTTTTCTATTGGCTCCCCATTCTCATTACATTCATCACCTTTTTACATTGGTCCATCATTTTGTGAATGTGCACTGCCCACGTGAGTCTTTCATCAAACCATCTCCCCAGTAGTTTAAAGTGCTGAACCTTCTCCAAATCCTGATGATGTCATTTGAACTGAACCTCCTTCCCAATTCCTTCCCTTGTAAAAATCATTGCTTTGCTTTTATCAACTGAAAATCTAAATCCCCAACTATTGGCCCATTTCTCTACTTTTAAAATAGCTTCTGGCATTTTTTGTACAATAAACCCCACATTTCATCCCCTCTTCTGGATTTCCCCATCATCTGCATCTCTCTCTCTCTCTCTCTCTCTCTCTCTCTCTCTCTCTCTCTCTCTCTCCCCACACACACACAGCATCATGTGACTTCCTGCAAGTGTGGTATCAGTTGAGGCAGCTGGATGGGAGTAGTCACAGTGAGCAGCAGAAGCAGGAAGAGAAGCTAAAAGTTGTTCTTTGTCAGACAGACTCCATTTTGAGGTGATGCAGCAGCAGCAGCAGCAGCAGCAGCAGAGTCCTGACTGACTGAATAACTCATTCAGTGTGACGCTAGTCAACAATGTGACTTCAGTCTGGTTGATTTCTTCCTGTTCTCTCGCTCCCAAGTGGAAGTCAGAGTGTTCTGAGCTCACTGCATCACTTCCTGTTTGACCTCCAGCTCAAGATGAGTGTTCGAGTGGAGGAAGAGAGAGGACGGAGCAGCAGCGTCTCCAGGGTTCAGCTGTGTGTCTCTGAAGAGTCACTGGTCCAAAGAATACCTCCACTCTTCAGTAATGAACCTGGTTTATGGTGTTAATAGGTGAACCAGTGAGAGTCAGTACTGCTGGACTTTGGCCTTCGTCATCGTAAAATGAGGATGCAGCAGCTAGGGAAGAGAAGTCAGAGTTGTTCTGTGTCAGGCTCCATTTTGAGGCGACGCAGCAGCAGCAGCAGCAGCAGCAGTAACAGCAGTAACAGCAGCAGCAGTAACAGCAGCAGCAGCAGCAGCAGCAGCAGTAACAGCAGCAGCAGTAACAGCAGTAACAGCAGCAACAGTAACAGCAGTAACAGCAGCAGCAGCAGCAGAAGTAGCAGCAGCAGCAGCAGTAACAGCAGCAGCAGCAGTAACAGCAGTAACAGCAGCAGCAGCAGCAGAAGTAGCAGCAGCAGCAGCAGTAGCAGCAGCAGCAGCAGTAACAGCAGCAACAGTAACAGCAGTAACAGCAGCAGCAGCAGCAGAAGTAGCAGCAGTAGTAGCAGCAGCAGCAGCAGCAGTGAGCGGTGCAGCAGCAGCAGAAGTAGCAGCAGCAGCAGCAGCAGCAGCAGCAGTGAGCGGTGCAGCAGGTGAGTCCTCACTGACTCAATGATCCTCATTCAATGTGATGAAGTGATTTCAGTCTTGACTTTTTGACCTCCTCTTTTCTCAGCGTTGTGTTCCAGTTCAAACTCCTGACTGTGTTGAAGGTTTATTGTTCATGTTTTCTGGAGTCTGCTTCAAAATATATTGCAGATGTTATTTTTCACTAGGATGAAAAGGGCTGTCAAGTGTTTTTACCTTCATTCTATGTTGGAAAAAGTCAAAGTCAGTTGATTTCATTTCTACACAGGCTGCTTATGCACCATGACTACTGGACTTTTTGGCCTTTCCACAGAGTGTAGTGTCATTCCAGGAAACAGTGTATCAGAAAGACTGATCAGAGCAGCAGGAATCCTAAAAGATCAACAGCAGCTCAAAGTCCAAGTCCAAGGCGCCACATTGAATGTGATGTCAGTCAGCTGAGTTATTTCCTCCTGTCCCAGTCTCTGCAGTGGAGGAGAGTTTTAGAAGACACCAAAGGAGTCGCACTGGATTCATTCAGTGACAACAAAGGCTGCTAGGATTCTGATGATACTTCACACTTTCAACCTGTTGAAGGTTCAAAACTAATGTCGGCTGCAATTCCTGCTCATTAAATACTTTGTGCACTTTTCTCTACTCTAGATTGTGCGTCCACATTGTAGAGTGAAGAACTGAGGACTGTTTTGATCTCTGTTGCATGAGAAAGAAAAAACTCCAAATCACTTCTGAAGATTGATTTACTGCTGATGGATTCTTTTATTCTGTACACACCATTGATGTTCCATGTTGACTGAGTTTACATTTGTTACACTGTGTCATGTGATTTCAGGGAACACTGATCGTAAACACTATCAGGGAATCCAAGGATATAAAAGATAAGGAGAGCAGCTCAAAGTCCAAGTTGTTCTCTGGGAGGCTGCATGTTGAGTGGAGCAGCAGCAGCAGCAGCAGCAGCAGCAGCAGTAACAGCAGCAGCAGCAGCAGCAGCAGCAGTAGCAGCAGCAGTAAAAGTAGCAGCAGCAGCAGCAGCAGCAGCAGCAGTAACAGCAGCAGTCACAGCAGCAGCAGCAGCAGCAGCAGCAGCAGCAGCAGCAGCAGCAGCAGCAGCAGCAGGTGAGTCATCACTGAGTGAAGAACTCATGAAATGTGATGTGAGTGGACACCAGCAGTCGTGTGTCTGCTTGATCCCACTGGGAACTCAGTGTTTCTTCCTGTTCTCTGTCTGAAGTGGAACTCACTGGGTTCTCAGCTCACTGTCACACTTGATGTTTCACCTCAGACTGACTCCAGACTCAAGATGAGTCTTCCAGTGGAGCAAGAGGAGGGCAGAGCAAAGTCTCCAGGGTCCAGTGGGGTGTCTCTGAAGAGTGACAGGTCCATGCGTGAACCTCTAACCTTCAGTAATGAACCTGGAGCCTCTGGAACACAGTAAGGAACCAGGCTACCTGTATTATATGATGACTAGACAGACACTATTAGTCAGATTTAAAAAGCTTTGAATAATTTAGAAAACCTTTAATCTGACCAGAAGGCTGAGACAAATCATTTTTGTTTGCAGAGTTGTTTCCAAGACACAGAGACTGAAGTCTCCAGGGTCCAGTGGGCTGTCTCTGAAGAGTGATGCGTCCATGGGTCGACCTATAACCTTCAGCAATGAAGCTGGAGCCTCTGGAAGACAGTAAGAACACTAATGTCCTTGTTTCTCAGTCTAATTCTAGTTTGATTTGACAGTGATAAATTCCTCAGAAGGTGAAAAGGTGTCAGATGTTGTGGTCAGTGGTCAAGAGAAGAGAATCTTTGACATGGTCACATTCATCATGTTGAAATGCAGCAAAGCCCTTCTGAGACTGAACTTTATGCAGGGGCAGGAATGTTTGATGCTCTGTCATAAAGTGCAGCTCAACTCCACTGAGATGAATTTCAATCCAAAGTTCAGTGCAATGTGACTCCACTGTCTCTGTCTGCTGAGAAACAAAGGGCCAGTTCCACAGAGCCACTGCTCAACCAGAGCCCACCAGGTGTCAACCACACCAGATAGAAAATATACATTTGATAGATGAATATGTCATCTGATAATATATTAGATGATGTGACAAGACCAGCCTAGAAAACAGCTACAAATCCATGACGGGCGCAACGTGGTGGCTAAAAGACGGCGTCATTAACGGCTGCGCTCCATTCTTTGTGGCTCAAATTCTTTGATTGTGAAGCTGCATGAAGGCATTGAATTTAGAAAAGAGAGCAAAAGACAAGAAGTCATTTGTGAAGAGCCCACTAGGAGGCCAGCAGGCTGTCAGTTAGTGTTGATGGAGACAATGATTCCATCCAACTAATGATGGTGTCAGAGAAACAGCTGACAAGTGATGGACACCAACAACTGATCCAATCAGTCAAAGCCAAAGTGTCTCCACAGGAAGACGGAGGGAGTCCTGGTGGTGAGGAGCAGCAGCAGCAGCAGCAGCAGCAGCTGGAGCTTACAGCAGCAGCAGCAGCAGCTGCTGGAGCTTCTACAGCAGCAGCAGCAGCAGTTGCAGGAGAAGCAGCCGCAGCAGCATCTGCTGCTGGAGCTTCTACAGCAGCAGCAGCAGCAGTTGCTGGAGCTTCTACAGCAGCAGCAGCAGCAGCAGCAGCAGAAGCAGCTGCAGGAGCTTCTACAGCAGCAGAAGATCAGTCTGGAGAGGAGATGTGAACGTGTGACTGAAGGTGAAGAAGCAGGAAGTCAAACCCTCCTCAACAGCATCTACACTGAGCTCTACATCACTGAGGGACTGAGTGAGGAGGTCAACAGACAGCATGAGGTCAGGCAGCTGGAGACCAAGAAGACCAAGGAGAGCCTCCACGAGCGTCCAATCAGGTGCAGCCAGATGTTTGAAGCCTCACCTGAGCAGCAGGGACTCAGAGTCAGAGTGGTGCTGACCAACGGCGTCGCTGGGGTTGGAAAAACCTTTTCAGTGCAGAAGTTCACTCTGGACTGGGCCCAGGGCCTGGAGAACCAGGACCTTCATCTGGTGCTTCCTCTCTCATTCAGGGAGCTCAACTTGGTCAAAGAGCAGCACTACAGTCTTCTGGAGCTGCTCCATGTTTTCCATCCAACGTTAGAGAAGCTCACAGCAGAGCAGCTGCATGTCTGCAAACTTCTCTTCATCTTGGACGGCCTGGATGAAAGCAGACTGGCTCTGGACTTTAAGAAGAAGAAGGTGGTGACTGACGTCACTCAGAAGAAGTCAGTCAGCGTCCTGCTAACAAACCTGATCAGAGGAGATCTGCTTCCCTCGGCTCTGCTGTGGATAACTTCCAGACCTGCAGCAGCCAATCACATCCCTCCGTCATGTGTGGACAGGCTGACAGAAGTACGAGGCTTCACCGATGACCAGAAGGAGGAGTATTTCAGGAGGAGGTTCAGAGATAGAGGAGATGTGTCCAGCAGGATCATCTCCCACATCAAGGCCTCCAGGAGCCTCCACATCATGTGTCAGATCCCGGTCTTCTGCTGGATCACTGCCACAGTTCTGGAGAGCATGTTGAGCTCAGAGCAGAGAGGAGAGCTGCCCAAGACCCTGACTGACATGTACTCACACTTCCTGCTGGTCCAGACCAAGAGGAAGCAGCACAAGTATGGAGGAGGTCCACAGGAGCTGACGGAGGCTGACAGGGAGCTTCTTCTGAAGCTGGGCCAGCTGGCATTTGAACATCTGGAGAGTGGAAAGATCATGTTCTACAGTGAAGACCTGGAGAAGTGTGGTCTCAGTGTGACTGACGCCTCTGTGTACTCAGGAGTTTGTACAGAGATCTTCAGAAGAGAGAGTGTGATCTTCCACAAAACCATCTACTGCTTCGTTCATCTGAGCGTCCAGGAGTTTCTGGCTGCAGTCTACAGCTTCCACTGTCACACCAACAAGAAGAAGGAGGTTCTTCAGAATTCCCTCAAAGACTCAAAAGCAGAGGCATCACGAAAAAAGATGTTTTTAAAATTTTCAAATCTGTTTAAAGAAAAAGAAGCCCCAAACACTAACCAAACCTTGGACACCCTGGATGAGTTCCTGAAGAGGATGATGGAGAAATCCCTGCAGAGTCCAAACGGTCACCTGGACTTGTTTGTTCGCTTTCTCCATGGACTCAGTCTGGAATCCAACCAGAGACTCTTAGGAGGCCTGCTGGGTCTCACTGACAACCATCCAGGAACCTTACAGAAGGTCATCAACAACCTGAAGGAGATGAACACTGGTGATGTTTCTCCTGACAGAAGCATCAACATCTTCCACTGTCTGCTGGAGGTGAAGGATCAGTCAGTGCATCAGGAGGTCCAAGAGTTCCTGCAGTCAGAGAACAGATCAGAGAAGAAACTCTCAGCCATCCAGTGTTCAGCTCTGGCCTACATGCTGCAGATGTCAGAGGAGGTTCTGGAGGAGTTGGACCTCAGCAAGTACAAGACATCAGATGAGGGAAGATTGAGACTGATTCCAGCTGTGAGGAACTGCAGGAAGGCTGTGATATGTTTAGGGTACGTAAACACTGTGTGTGTGTGTGTGTGTGTGTGTGTGTGTGTGTGTGTGTGTGTGTGTGTGTGTAATCTCTATGTGCTGTCATTCTTGGCCAGGTCTCTCTTGTAAAAGAGATCTTGGATCTCAAAGGACAAACCTGGTTCAAATAGTTGTAATAATAATTCAACTACAGAAAAGAGTTGTCAGAATAATCAATAAAGTTCCCTAAAGCACAAATCAATGATTGATAGAGTCAAAGATCTTCCAATTGATAGATATAGTGGACTTGAAAACATTCGAAATACTATTTCCAGGAAAGAATGAAAATCTTGCGCTCAGTATTCTAAGTTTTTTAAAGTGAGAGAAAATCAATCCATGTTCAGAGGGTTGAGTGTCTTTGAATGATGGAAGGTGAGAAGCATTGTTAAATATAGATGTCTTTCTTTTTTGGGAGTTCCATTTTGGAATGGGATCAGTGACCATTTGAAAATGTGTGTGCTTCTTTGTTGAGTTGAAAAAAAAATCTTGAAGGGCAAAATACTTGATGATGATGAGGATAAATGATTGAATTGTGAGTCAATGATGAAGAATAATGTCAAGCATATTTTGTTGAGTTATGCTTCTCTTTTTTCCTTTTTGATTTTGTCTGACTAATTATTCCAGCTAATCTTATGGACTGTATAGGAGAGGCAAGAATCAGCTTGGGCTTCAGCCTGCTGCTGTTTCCTTCACACAGTTGTTATGTTTTTCTTGTTGTGAGTCTTTAGAATGTGCACATTTGTTTTGGAAGCTTCTTTTTCATTGTTGTCAGTTGATTGCACAAGATTGATTGAATTTACACTGTCAACCAAAATCAACTATTCCATCATTCATGATGAAGATGATGAAGATGATGATGGTGGTGATGATGATGATGATGGTGGTGATGGTGATGGTGATGATGATGGTGGTGAAGAGGATGATGGTGATAATGATGATGATTGATGATGATGGTGGTGAAGATGATGAAGATTGTGATGATGATGGTGGTGATGATGATGATGGTGATCATGGTGATGATGATTATGATGATGGTGATAATAGAGATGGTGGTGATGATGATGATGGTGGTGAGGAAGATGATGGTGATGTGGTGGTGATGATGATGGTGGTGATGATGATGGTGATGATGATGGTGATGATGATGGTGAGGATGGTGATGATGATGGTGATGATGATGGTAATGATGATGAAGATGATGGTGGTGATGATGATGGTGATGATGGTGGTGATGATGATGATGATGATGATGATGGTGGTGATGATGGTGAAAATGATTATGGTGATGTGGTGATGGTGATGGTGGTGATGATGTTGGTGATGGTGATGGTGGTGATGAAGATGAAGATGATGATGATGATGATGATGATGATGATGGTGGTGGTGATGATGGTGGTGATAGAGATGGTGATGATGAAGATGATGATGATGATGATGGTGATGATGATTATGATGATGGTGATAATAGAGATGGTGGTGATGATGATGATGGTGGTGAGGAAGATGATGGTGATGTGGTGGTGATGATGATGGTGGTGATGATGATGGTGATGATGGTGATGATGATGGTGGTGATGATGATGATGATGATGATGATGATGATGATGGTGATGATGATGATGATGATGATGGTGGTGGTGATGATGGTGGTGGTGATGATGATGGTGGTGATGAAGATGATGGTGATGATGATGGTGATGATGATGATGATGGTGATGATGGTGATGGTGGTGATGATGATGATGATGATGATGATGATGATGATGATGATGATGATGATGATGATGGTGGTGGTGATGATGATGGTGGTGGTGATGATGATGGTGATGATGGTGGTGATGATGATGATGATGATGAAGATGGTGATGAAGATGGTGATGATGGTGATGATGATGGTGGTGGTGATGATGGTGGTGATGGTGATGATGATGATGGTGGTGGTGATGATGGTGGTGATAGAGATGGTGATGGTGATGATGATGGTGATGATGATGATGATGGTGATGATGATGATGATGATGATGGTGATGATAGAGATGGTGGTGATGATGATGATGGTGATGATGATGGTGATGATGAAGATGTTGGTGATGATGATGATGGTGTGGTGATGATGATGATGGTGATAATGATGATGGTGGTGGTGATGATGATGATGGTGAGGAAGATGATGGTGATGATGATGATGATGATGGTGGTTGGTGATGATGATGATGATGGTGGTGGTGATGATGAAGATGGTGATGATGGTGGTGATAATGGTGGTGATGATGATGATGATGATGGTGGTGATGATGAAGATGGTGATGATGATGATGATGATGATGATGGTGGTGATGATGATGGTGATGATGATGGTGGTGATGGTGATGATGATATGATGATGAAGATGATGAAGATGATGATGGTGATGCTTTATGATGGTGGTGATGATGGTGATGGTGGTGATGGTGGTGATGATGAAGATGATGGTGATGGTGGTGATGATGAAGATGATGGTGATGGTGGTGATGATGAAGATGATGGTGATGATGGTGATGATGATGATGATGATGATGGATGGGTGATGATGATGGTGATGATGGTGGTGGTGTTGATGATGCTGATGATGGTGATGATGATGATGATGGTGGTGGTGGTGATGATGGTGATGATGATGATGGTGGAGATGATCATGATGGTGATGATGGTGATGATGATGGTGATGATGATGGTGATGGTGGTGATGATGATGATGATGTTGATGATGATGATGGTGATAATGATGATGGTGGTGGTGATGATGATGATATGATGATGATGATGGTGGTGATGGTGATGATGATGATGATGGTGATGCTTTATGATGGTGATGGTGATGATGAAGATGATGATGTGATGGTGATGATAGAGATGGTGGTGATGATGATGATGGTGATGGTGGTGATGATGATGATGGTGATGTTGGTAATGATCATGGTGATGGTGGTGATTATGAAGATGATGGTGATGATGATGAAGATGATGGATGGATGATGAAGGTGATGGTGATGATGAAGGTGATGATGGTGATGATGATGATGGTGGTGATGATGGTGATGATGATGATGGTGAGGAAGATGATGGTGATGATGATGATGGTAATGATGATGATGATGATGATGATGGTGGTGATGGTGATGATGGTGATGATGATGGTGATGATAGAGATGGTGATGATGAAGATGTTGGTGATGATGATGATGATGATGATGGTGATGATGATGGTGATGGTGGTGATGGTGATGATCATGATGGTGATGGTGGTGATGGTGGTGATGATGATGATGATGATGATGAAGATGGAAGCAGCAACTTCTCACTCTGCTCTCCTTCATTGCAGATTTGGTGATGAACTCTCAGAGCTTCAGTGTGCAGTGGTGTCTTCAGCTCTGCAGTCCAGCCCTCCCACCTCACACTGCTGGACCTGAGTCACACCACCCTGAAGGATCCTGGAGTGGAGCTGCTCTGTGCTGCACTGCAGAGTCCAAACTGCAGACTGGAAGTTCTCAGGTCAGTTCTTGCTTTCTACTGGTGGACAGTGTGTGTCAGCAGATGACAACTGGTGTGTACGCTGCTCAGTGCTCAGACTTTGAAGCAGATATTAAAGAGTCATCTAGACAAAGTGGATGTTGTTGATATTTTCATGTCAACAATCTGCAGCCACAAAAGACTTTGGATGGTGGAAGAAAGTGTGGAAAATGTCTCCAGTCACTTTGGAGCTCAATGGAAGTTGTTGATTGGTGATGAAGGTCACATGACTGAGCAGAAGATCCTGTGAAGAAGTATTAGAGGCAGATTAATAGTGCAGCAGTATTTCTTCATCTTGTCCTTTGAATGTGTTTGACTTGTAACGAGACTCTGATGACTGAAAACAGCCACAAGCACACAAAGGACTCACTGATTATTTTCCATCTTCACTGCTGATTGGCTGCACACTGACTGACACACTGCTGTTGTTATTGTGTTGACAACACACTGGCACAATGACTCCTTTGAGGGAATGACTCAGTGATCCCAACAGCTGCACATCTGGATCATCAACAGGGAGAAATGACTCTTAATATGACATTTACACCATGGAAGAAATCAAATATTCATTCTTTATTCAGGTTGGAGGACTGCGATTTGTCAGAGGTCAGCTGTGATTGGCTGCTCTCAGCTCTGAAGTCCAACCCCTCCCACCTCAGACTCCTGGACCTGAGTCATAACCAGCTGCTGGATTCAGGGGTGAAGGAGCTGAGTGGTTTTCTGCAGAGTCCAGATTGTAAACTGGAGACTCTGAGGTCAGTTCACCCTCTTCACTCTACAACTTGTGTCACTCTTGTTATTGTTGTCATGATTTTTCACTTGACTGCTGTTGGAAATTCAATTTGCAGTCACTGGTTTGTGTTTGAAATGAGTGAAACTGGGTCTGAAGCAGTGTTTCTCAAAGTGGTGGGGCGCAGAGTCATGTCTGGGGCTGGGGAAACACTGGGCGGGGAGGGGCCAGGAAATAATGTTTTCCACGGTGGAGCAATAGACAAAAAGTGTTCAGTAGGTTGTAGCTCAGAAAAACGCTGCTCAGGTTCACAGGATGGACAAATATTTGACAGGGACGGAGAGAAGAATTCAGGAGTCCAGTGGTGGCCAGTGTTCACTGTGTTGACTGTGTTGACTGTGTTGACTGTGTTGACTGTGTTGACTGTGTTGACTGTGTTCACTGTTGTTGGCCACTGTTGGCTGTAGAATAGTTCAAGCGAGTGGCTCGCGGAGCGATGGTGTTGATGTGGTCAATTTCATCAAAACAAGAGCCCTGAAAGCGCTATGCTCTGCACTTTGTGAGGAGATGGGAGCACAACACAAAGCTGTGTTGTTTGACAGTGAAGCCAGGTGGTTGTCCCGAGGAAAAGTGCTGCCATTGGACAGAGGGCTGTGGGAATTCTGCTTCCCTTGGCCACATCCCATCCCTGTCAAATGAGGCTTTTCAGCTGTTGCACATACTGAAGGCTAAGTACAGAGCTAAGCTCCATTGAGCCTGATCTGCCAGTGGCAGCATCAAGCCCACAAGCCCACTGTGAGATGTTGCAAAGCAAAACAGGCCCATTGCAGCCACTAATACAGTAACTCTCACACACTCTCACTACTCTTGCCAAATAGCTGCATTTCTTCTTTTTATCTACATATTCAACTCCATTGTTTTTGCATGAGTGAAGTCAATGAATGGTTATTTGGCACAACAGAAGAAGTTGATAGAAAACAGAGGAATGTTGATGTGATAAAAAGTTCATTTCTTTATTGGATGTTACAAAAGTGCTTTGCCAGAAAAGATATTTGCACAGCAGAAAAGTCAAAAGTATTCTTGTTGAAAAGTAATGTTCAGGATTTGATGCCACAAGAGTGATTTGCTAAAGTTGTTTATTTGAACAACAGAAATGATTTCATAAATGAAGAGAAAAGTGAATTGAATGTGAAATGAATGTTGATGATAAAAAAGAATGTTGCTTTTGATGTCACAAAAAGTGTTGTGCCAAAGGTCAAACATTATTTGCACAGCAGAAATCAAGTAAAGCTAGCTGAGAGGAATGTTCATCTTTATGTTGTTTCAGTAAATTTGAAAAAAAAGATGTAGTCTACATTTTGTCTGGGTGGGGGGCATGAAAAATTCCCTCCTCTCAAGGTGGGGCGCTACTGAGAAAGGAGTTTGAGAACCACTGGTCTGGGAAGTAAAATCCTGCCATCTGAGTGAGTCAGATTTCAGACTGCAGCTCATTCACTCCTCCTCTCCCTCCTCTCTGTTTCTGTAGTGTCAGATTCTGAAGAGTGACATTTGACTTTTGATGTTCAGGTGATGACACCCTGGAAAAACTCTCACATCATTATAAACTCTCATCATTTATTCTACATTCAGGTTGAAGAGGTGCAGGTTGTCAGAGCTCAGCTGTGATTGGCTGCTCTCTCAGCTCTGAAGTCAACCCTCCCACCTCAGACTCCTGGACCCGGGTTGGAACCAGCTGCAGGATTCAGGAGTGAGAAGGAGCTGAGTGGTTTTTCTGCAGAGTCCAGACTGTAAACTGGAGACTCTGAGGTCAGTTCACCCTCTTCACTCTACAACCTGTATCACTCTTGTTATTGTTGTCATGATTTTCACTTATTCTGGGCCCTGTTGCAGTGGAAACTAGGATGAGGGATTAAGCGGGCGGGATATCTTGGTTATCCTGGATGAATTGATGTCTGTGATCTGGTTGCACAACAGTGGGATAGGTGGAAGTGAGATATGTTCTGCTAGAAGTTACCATGGAGATTTATTGTGTGGGTGAGCTGCTCCAGACCAGGCTGAGGATTCAGGATCTATTTCATCCTTGTCTCAGTCAACAGTCACCACCAGTGGAAAGCAGTGCTTCCTCCACTCAGCACACACAATTGTTATCACATTGACCTCAGCCACTGTCATTATTTCAAGCTTTGAATCATTTGATTTCAATGATGATAGAAATGATGTTGAGATCATGTTTGCAATCATTGCATCATTTCTAACGCAACTTCCTTTCTTCCATACATCCTATATAAAATAAACATCCCATATAGAAAGATGAAGACATCATCAAAGAACCTGCTTAGCAGCTTAGCAGGTTAGCTCAGTGGGTTAGCCTGCTGACTGTGGTGCTGGAGACCAGGGTTCCAATCCTGGTTGTTGGTTCAATTCTCAAGCAAAGCCTCTTTTGTTCTCTTGCTACTTTGAACCAAGCCCAACTCCAACACTAAGTGAGCCTCTAATCCAGGGGTGGGCAAACTGTTTGACTGGTGGCCATAATGGCTTCTACAATATGACAGAGGGGCCGCTTTCTCATTGGAGGAAAAAATATAGCAGGGGATGTGTAGACAACATGTCGCTTTAATGGCAATTAAATAATGAACACAACAAAATAATTCTTTTCATTATTTTCTATTTCATTACTGAATGACTATTAATATAATTCCTTCAAGTTTGGTGGGCCGGATTGGAAAGTGTAATGGGCCGCATATGGCCCCCGGGACGTAGTTTGCCCACCCATGCCCTAAAAAAAAAATATATATATATATATATATATATATATATATATATGCTCCCCCATGCCCTAAAAAATATATATATATATATATATATATATATATATATATTTTTTTTTTTTTAATAGATCGGGGAAGGTAGAGTCAGTGAATGTGGGTTTGAGCAGTGCCACTGAGCCCTCTGGCCCTGCGCTTTTCAAAGCCTCCACTGGGGGGCGCCAGAGGACTGCAGGGGAGGCGAGCGTGAAAAGTGCGGCATCATATTGAAAGTGAAGCCAAAGTTGAAGGATGAAGCGGCGGGAAAAGCAACAGTGTCCATAGTGATGATGAAAGTCTCTGACTACAGTTGATGTGTTGATGATTTGATTGGAGGAATTGCACCAGCAGCCTCAGAATGAAGACATTAGTTGACTGGAGAACTGGAGGAGGTTTCAATGGATTGAAAAATATGTTGAAAAACACTCAGATATTTATTAGAATGTGTTTCAAAGAGATGGTAAAGCATGCAGATGATAAAATGTCTTGAAAAAAGACATTTAAGATCAAACACAAAGGATTATTAAAATGTTATTGAAATATACACGTTTAAGAACATACACATGTGAAAGATGTTTACAAAAAATACACATGAGTACAACATTTATTGTTGAACCTTTTTTTATTTACAAAGCAATGAGAGTAACAGTAGTAATGTAACCTACCTTGACCCCTGACCTCTGACCCTGAGAGAGAGAGATTATTTCAAGTCAAGGCTTTTAAAGTCAAAGGTGATCAAAGCAATGATACTTCAGCATCAAAGCTTCTCTACAATAAATGCAGCATCCTGAATGCTGCTCATTGAGGTGTGTGTGTGTGTTTGGCCAGCAGAGGGCAGTGTTACTGCAGCTTGGAGTCATTTTCAGCCATTTTCAAAGCAGTGGCTCCAGTGCTTGGATGTTTCCCACAAGCTTCATTTGTCCATCACTGCTTTGTCCTGCAGTCTGTTCTGCTCCTAGTGCAGTTTCTGCCACTGTTTTCCTGCCACTGCTTCTGACACAATGTTTGCTGCCCTTGTCTTTTGATGGAGTGAGCAGCTCCTTGAGGACCAGACCATCTTCACCTGTTGCACTCCAAGTGCTCCTGGGAGCCACAGCCACACTTGATGCACCCTGGCAGAGAGAGAGGGGCGTGGCTGCACTTCAACTCAACACAGCGTCATGTGATTTCAGGGAAGTGGGAGCAGAAACACTGATCAGAGAATCTAAGAATGAGAAAATATCACAAGAGCAGCTCAAAGTCCAAGTGCTTCTCCGTCAGGCTGCATGTTGGCTGGAGGCAGCGGAGCAGCAGCAGGAGCAGCAGGAGCAGCAGCAGCAGCAGCAGCAGCATCCTGGGGCGAGTCCTCAGCAGCAGCAGCAGCAGCAGCAGCAGCAGCAGCAGCAGCAGCCTGGGCAGCAGCAGCAGCAGCAGCAGAGCAGCAGCAGCAGCAGCAGCAGCAGCAGCAGGAGTCCTCCTCTCTGTTCACACAGGGTCGCTCTAGGTGGACACAGGTGGCTTCTTTCATTCCTCTCTGATCACGAGACCGTGGGCGGAGTCGACGCGGTAAAGCGGGACAATGTTTTCGACGGCATCATTTCTGTGCGATACACAACAGCGCAGCGATGGACAAAGTAGAGGTTGTTTCATACCTGCTGCTCGGTCTGTGGTCGCTTCTCTGTTCAAGAAAGAAGAGTTTTCCTCACTGAAGTCACAGTTGATCATTTATGCAGGCAACATTGATCATTTATTGCTTGGTTTCCTGGGAGAGTAAAGGTGTAGTTCAACCTTTATATTCTCACCAAAAGTAAAGACGAGACAGATACAACGGGAAATATCATTTATTTAAAAACAAACAGACAGTAAACACGCCTCCTTATTAGAAATAGCTGCCCTAGCGAGCCAAGGACCACTTTGTTAAATGCCGCGGTGTTCGAGGCTTCCTCGCGACGAAGAGCCACGCCCTCTCGACCAATCAGTATTTCCTCTCGTCTCAAGACTCCTGGGATTCCCGAGCTTCACGCGCCTCGCGCAGGAGCAATGGTTGAACACGTTGTAATGTTTTGTACTGGTTACCGTTTAAACCTTTATTGTGAAGGTCACCAGTGTAATGTATCGGTGTAATTAGTCAGCCACACCACCGGGGGGCGCGGTAAACGCACAACTACGTGCAGGGTTCAGGTACACCTGCTGAACAGAAGAAGAATAAAGCAATTGAGTACGTAACTACATCTATGTTGGTCGGCTGTCTTTTGACTTCATGTGATTTAGTATATTGATACTAACTTGAGTAATATGAAGACATTACAACCAGCATTACTGTTGAAAGCATGAAGCATTATTTTGATAAGCATTAAAACCGGAAGCAATAAGAAACACCGAGGTAGAGAGTGAGACGGCAAATAAAGAGTGAGCACATGCTACAAGAAAGTTCGAGCGTCCACTTAATATATAGATAAGCTATAATACTTCTCGTTTTTAGCCATATCACAACACACATGTCGCGGATTCCTGCCTGCCAGCACGGTGCGATCCTGCGAGGCTGTCGGCGCACGTGTGATGGTGATGATGATGATGATGGTGTGGTGGGGAGGAGATTTAAGGCGGCAGTGTGAGAAGCCTCGAGAGACGCCAACGACGATACTTGTAAGGGCTGCTCTAGAAATCCGCGGAGGAAGACAGCCTGCCCACGAGGTGCCTGTGTGCCGCGGGAGAGGAGCCGCGGTTCAAAGGGGGGTGGGTGGGTTGAGTTCTTCCTGCAGTGGTCCGGAGGTCTCGAGCTGTTTCCTTTCAAACAAACCCAGACTTTCCTCTCATCCATGCCGCGGCCCCCCGCGACCACTCCCCAGCGTGTGTCACTAGGGTGCCCAAGTCACGTGTCGGGGTGGGTGGGCCACGACCATCTTCCCAGCCACGGAGGAGGTGGTCCGGGGGCGGAGTTGGGGGCGGAGTTGGGGGTGCACGGAACCCGGGACCTCCAGGTAGACTCCGGTAACCGCCACGTCGTCCGCGTGCGTTTTTTGCACAAGGGAACTGTGTGTGTGTGTGTGTGTGTGTGTGTCCCCCCCTATTAGTGGGGTTGCTGTGGGGGGTTTACTGGTCCAGACGCGCCTGGCGGCGGACGGTCTCTCCCGTGGGCGTGGACGCTGTGTTCTTGCGCCCCACCCACTTCCCTCGTCTGCGGACTCCTCTGGGTTGCCAGGTCGGCCCTCTGTTTTGTGTGTGTGTGTGTGGTTTTTTTCTGCCGTGCATGCACGCGCATGTTGTTGGTTTTTTTGGTTGCTGTGTGGGGGGTGCACCTGGGGAGGACGGTGGAGGGGTGGGGCGTGGCTGCGAGGGGCGTGGGGTCCGCCCATCGCCAGTAGCTGCCCCTAGCTTTCTCTTCACTGTGGCCACTCCTTTTTTTATCCAGTATTTGTTGTGTTTTACCTGCCTCAAATAAAGTTGTGTTTGTACCGTCACCACTGGCATCCGTGTTGGTTTGTTGACAGATCTGGGGAGGCGTGTCTGCTGGTTGCCAGAAGTCACCAGGGAAGTGGTCAACTAGTGTGAGCCGTTGTGGGCCAGTAAAGGCCCACAAAGCACTTCCCACTGGCAACCGGTGACACACAACCGCGACGTGGAGGGCATTCCCGGTTCGCCTGCCTCTCCCCAACAGACAAAATAAACATGGATTGAAAAAGCTGTTTTCAATACATGTATACACACAGAAATATATTTGTACACCATCAATAGTAGCTACTTGTATTCACGGTAAAATGTACCTGACACGGAAGTTCCGTGTGGAAGGAGTTGGCTTCGATGTCCGCTCCCACAGGGAACATCGACGAGGACACTGAGCCAATCCAGTGCCCTGCTCGTCGCTACGTCACCACTAAACTGGCTGCGTCTCGCTTGGACCCTGGGGGATTGAGGTACCAAAACAGCGCCCCCTACAACCGTACCGTGGCGAGGTGAGGCAGTGAGAACACGCCCATGTATTTGTACTTTGTTCCTGGCCACCTCTGGCCACAGGTGTGTGTGTGTGTGTGTGTGTGTGTGTGTGTGTGTTGTTTATGGGTGTTTATGGTGTTTATAGGTGAACCAGTGAGAGTCAGTACTGCTGGACTTTGGCCTTCGTCATCATAAAATGAGGAGCAGCAGAAGCAGGAAGAGAAGTCAGAGTTGTTCTGTGTCAGGCTCCATTTTGAGGCGACGCAGCAGCAGCAGCAGCAGCAGCAGTAACAGCAGTAGCAGCAGCAGCAGCAGCAGCAGCAGCAGCAGCAGCAGCAGCAGCAGCAGCAGCAGCAGCAGCAGCAGTAACAGCAGCAGCAGCAGCAGCAGCAGCAGCAGCAGCAGCAGCAGAAACAGCAGCAGCAGCAGTAACAGCAGCAGCAGCAGCAGCAGCAGCAGCAGCAGCAGCAGCAGCAGCAGCAGCAGCAGTAGCAGTAGCAGCAGCAGCAGCAGTAACAGCAGCAGCAGCAGCAGCAGCAGTGAGCGGTGCAGCAGGTGAGTCCTCACTGACTCAATGATCCTCATTCAATGTGATGAAGTGATTTCAGTCTTGACTTTTTGACCTCCTCTTTTCTCAGCGTTGTGTTCCAGTTCAAACTCCTGACTGTGTTGAAGGTTTATTGTTCATGTTTTCTGGAGTCTGCTTCAAAATATATTGCAGATGTTATTTTTCACTAGGATGAAAAGGGCTGTCAAGTGTTTTTACCTTCATTCTATGTTGGAAAAAGTCAAAGTCAGTTGATTTCATTTCCACACAGGCTGCTTATGCACCATGACTACTGGACTTTTTGGCCTTTCCACAGAGTGTAGTGTCATTCCAGGAAACAGTGTATCAGAAAGACTGATCAGAGCAGCAGGAATCCTAAAAGATCAACAGCAGCTCAAAGTCCAAGTCCAAGGCGCCACATTGAATGTGATGTCAGTCAGCTGAGTTATTTCCTCTTGTCCCAGTCTCTGCAGTGGAGGAGAGTTTTAGAAGACACCAAAGGAGTCGCACTGGATTCATTCAGTGACAACAAAGGCTGCTAGGATTCTGATGATACTTCACACTTTCAACCTGTTGAAGGTTCAAAACTAATGTTGGCTGCAATTCCTGCTCATGAAATACTTTGTGCACTTTTCTCTACTCTAGATTGTGCGTCCACATTGTAGAGTGAAGAACTGAGGACTGTTTTGATCTCTGTTGCATGAGAAAGAAAAAACTCCAAATCACTTCTGAAGATTGATTTACTGCTGATGGATTCTTTTATTCTGTACACACCATTGATGTTCCATGTTGACTGAGTTTACATTTGTTACACTGTGTCATGTGATTTCAGGGAACACTGATCGTAAACACTATCAGGGAATCCAAGGATATAAAAGATAAGGAGAGCAGCTCAAAGTCCAAGTTGTTCTCTGGGAGGCTGCATGTTGAGTGGAGCAGCAGCAGCAGCAGCAGCAGCAGCAGCAGCAGCAGCAGCAGCAGCAGCAGCAGCAGCAGCAGCAGCAGCAGTAACAGCAGCAGTAGCAGCAGCAGCAGCAGCAGCAGCAGCAGCAGCAGCAGCAGCAGCAGCAGCAGCAGCAGCAGCAGCAGCAGCAGCAGCAGCAGCAGCAGCAGTAACAGCAGCAGCAGCAGCAGCAGCAGCAGCAGCAGCAGGTGAGTCGTCACTGAGTGAAGAACTCATGAAATGTGATGTGAGTGGACACCAGCAGTCGTGTGTCTGCTTGATCCCACTGGGAACTCAGTGTTTCTTCCTGTTCTCTCTGTCTGAAGTGGAACTCACTGGGTTCTCAGCTCACTGTCACACTTGATGTTTCACCTCAGACTGACTCCAGGACTCAAGATGAGTCTTCCAGTGGAGCAAGAGGAGGACAGAGCAAAGTCTCCAGGGTCCAGTGGGGTGTCTCTGAAGAGTGACAGGTCCATGGGTCAACCTCTAACCTTCAGTAATGAACCTGGAGCCTCTGGAACACAGTAAGGAACCAGGCTACCTGTATTATATGATGACTAGACAGACACTATTAGTCAGATTTAAAAAGCTTTGAATAATTTAGAAAACCTTTAATCTGACCAGAAGGCTGAGACAAATCATTTTTGTTTGCAGAGTTGTTTCCAAGACACAGAGACTGAAGTCTCCAGGGTCCAGTGGGCTGTCTCTGAAGAGTGACAGGTCCATGGGTGAACCTCTAACCTTCAGTAAAGAAGCTGGAGCCTCTGGAAGACAGTAAGAACACTAATGTCCTTGTTTCTCAGTCTAATTCTAGTTTGATTTGACAGTGATAAATTCCTCAGAAGGTGAAAAGGTGTCAGATGTTGTGGTCAGTGGTCAAGAGAAGAGAATCTTTGACATGGTCACATTCATCATGTTGAAATGCAGCAAAGCCCTTCTGAGACTGAACTTTATGCAGGGGCAGGAATGTTTGATGCTCTGTCATAAAGTGCAGCTCAACTCCACTGAGATGAATTTCAATCCAAAGTTCAGTGCAATGTGACTCCACTGTCTCTGTCTGCTGAGAAACAAAGGGCCAGTTCCACAGAGCCACTGCTCAACCAGAGCCCACCAGGTGTCAACCACACCAGATAGAAAATATACATTTGATAGATGAATATGTCATCTAATAATATATTAGATGATGTGACAAGACCAGCCTAGAAAACAGCTACAAATCCATGACGGGCGCAACGTGGTGGCTAAAAGACGGCGTCATTAACGGCTGCGCTCCATTCTTTGTGGCTCAAATTCTTTGATTGTGAAGCTGCATGAAGGCATTGAATTTAGAAAAGAGAGCAAAAGACAAGAAGTCATTTGTGAAGAGCCCACTAGGAGGCCAGCAGGCTGTCAGTTAGTGTTGATGGAGACAATGATTCCATCCAACTAATGATGGTGTCAGAGAAACAGCTGACAAGTGATGGACACCAACAACTGATCCAATCAGTCAAAGCCAAAGTGTCTCCACAGGAAGACGGAGGGGAGTCCTGGTGGTGAGGAGCAGCAGCAGCAGCAGCAGCAGCAGCTGGAGCTTCTACAGCAGCAGCAGCAGCAGCAGCAGCAGCTGCTGGAGCTTCTACAGCAGCAGCAGCAGCAGCAGTTGCAGGAGAAGCAGCCGCAGCAGCATCTGCTGCTGGAGCTTCTACAGCAGCAGCAGCAGCAGTTGCTGGAGCTTCTAGCAGCAGCAGCAGCAGCAGCAGCAGAGCTAGCAGCAGCAGAAGTTCAGTCTGGAGAGGAGATGTGAACGTGTGACTGAAGGTGAAGAAGCAGGAAGTCAAACCCTCCTCAACAGCATCTACACTGAGGTCTACATCACTGAGGGACTGAGTGAGGAGGTCAACAGACAGCATGAGGTCAGGCAGCTGGAGACCAAGAAGACCAAGGAGAGCCTCCACGAGCGTCCAATCAGGTGCAGCCAGATCTTTGAAGCCTCACCTGAGCAGCAGGGACTCAGAGTCAGAGTGGTGCTGACCAACGGCGTCGCTGGGGTTGGAAAAACCTTCTCAGTGCAGAAGTTCACTCTGGACTGGGCCCAGGGCCTGGAGAACCAGGACCTTCATCTGGTGCTTCCTCTCTCATTCAGGGAGCTCAACTTGGTCAAAGAGCAGCACTACAGTCTTCTGGAGCTGCTCCATGTTTTCCATCCAACGTTAGAGAAGCTCACAGCAGAGCAGCTGCATGTCTGCAAACTTCTCTTCATCTTGGACGGCCTGGATGAAAGCAGACTGGCTCTGGACTTTGAGAAGAACCAGGTGGTGACTGACGTCACTCAGAAGAAGTCAGTCAGCGTCCTGCTAACAAACCTGATCAGAGGAGATCTGCTTCCCTCGGCTCTGCTGTGGATAACTTCCAGACCTGCAGCAGCCAATCAGATCCCTCCGTCATGTGTGGACAGGCTGACAGAAGTACGAGGCTTCACCGATGACCAGAAGGAGGAGTATTTCAGGAGGAGGTTCAGAGATAGAGGAGATGTGTCCAGCAGGATCATCTCCCACATCAAGGCCTCCAGGAGCCTCCACATCATGTGTCAGATCCCGGTCTTCTGCTGGATCACTGCCACAGTTCTGGAGAGCATGTTGAGCTCAGAGCAGAGATGAGAGCTGCCCAAGACCCTGACTGACATGTACTCACACTTCCTGCTGGTCCAGACAATGAGGAAGCAGCACAAGTATGGAGGAGGTCCACAGGAGCTGACGGAGGCTGACAAGGAGCTTCTTCTGAAGCTGGGCCAGCTGGCATTTGAACATCTGGAGAGTGGAAAGATCATGTTCTACAGTGAAGACCTGGAGAAGTGTGGTCTCAGTGTGACTGACGCCTCTGTGTACTCAGGAGTTTGTACAGAGATCTTCAGAAGAGAGAGTGTCATCTTCCACAAAACCGTCTACTGCTTCGTTCATCTGAGCATCGAGGAGTTTCTGGCTGCAGTCTACATCTTCCACTGTCACACCAACAGGAAGAACGAGGTTCTTCAGGATTTCCTCAAAGACTCAAAAGCAAAGGCATCACAAAAAAAATTTATTTTTAAATTTTTCAAAACGTTAAAAAAGAAGCCCCTAACCCAAACCAAACCTTGGACACCCTGGATGAGTTCCTGAAGAGGATGATGAAGAAATCCCTGCAGAGTCCAAACGGTCACCTGGACTTGTTTGTTCGCTTTCTCCATGGACTCAGTCTGGAATCCAACCAGAGACTCTTAGGAGGCCTGCAGGGTCTCACTGACAACCATCCAGGAACCTTACAGAAGGTCATCAACAACCTGAAGGAGATGAACACTGGTGATGTTTCTCCTGACAGAAGCATCAACATCTTCCACTGTCTGCTGGAGGTGAAGGATCAGTCAGTGCATCAGGAGGTCCAAGAGTTCCTGCAGTCAGAGAACAGATCAGAGAAGAAACTCTCAGCCATCCAGTGTTCAGCTCTGGCCTACATGCTGCAGATGTCAGAGGAGGTTCTGGAGGAGTTGGACCTCAGCAAGTACAAGACATCAGATGAGGGAAGATTGAGACTGATTCCAGCTGTGAGGAACTGCAGGAAGGCTGTGATACGTTTAGGAAGGTACGTAAACACTGTGTGTGTGTGTGTGTGTGTGTGTGTGTGTGTGTGTGTGTGTGTGCGTGCGTGCGTGTGTGTGTGCGTGTGTGTGTGTGTGTGTGTGTGTGTGTGTGTGTGTAAACTCTATGTGCTGTCATTCTTGGCCAGGTCTCTCTTGTAAAAGAGATCTTGGATCTCAAAGGGACAAACCTGGTTCAATAGTTGTAATAATAATTCAACTACAGAAAAGAGTTGTCAGAATAATCAATAAAGTTCCCTAAAGCACAAATCAATGATTGATAGAGTCAAAGATCTTCCAATTGATAGATATAGTGGACTTGAAAACATTCGAAATACTATTTCCAGGAAAGAATGAAAATCTTGCGCTCAGTATTCTAAGTTTTTTAAAGTGAGAGAAAATCAATCCATGTTCAGAGGGTTGAGTGTCTTTGAATGATGGAAGGTGAGAAGCATTGTTAAATATAGATGTCTTTCTTTTTTGGGAGTTCCATTTTGGAATGGGATCAGTGACCATTTGAAAATGTGTGCTTCTTTGTTGAGTTGAAAAAATCTTGAAGGGCAAAATACTTGATGATGATGAGGATAAATGATTGAATTGTGAGTCAATGATGAAGAATAATGTCAAGCATATTTTGTTGAGTTGCGTTTCTCTTTTTTTTCCTTTTTGATTTTGTCTGACTAATTATTCCAGCTAATCTTATGGACTGTATAGGAGAGGCAAGAATCAGCTTGGGCTTCAGCCTGCTGCTGTTTCCTTCACACAGTTGTTATGTTTTTGTTGTTGTGAGTCTTTAGAATGTGCACATTTGTTTTGGAAGCTTCTTTTTCATTGTTGTCAGTTGATTGCACAAGATTGATTGAATTTACACTGTCAACCAAAATCAACTATTCCATCATTCATGATGAAGATGATGAAGATGATGATGATGGTGATGATGATGATGATGATGGTGGTGATGATGATGATGATGATGATGATGGTGATGATGATGATGGTGATGATGATGATGATGATGATGATGATGGTGATGATGATGATGATGATGATGATGATGGTGATGATGATGATGATGGTGATGATGATGATGATGATGATGATGATGATGATGATGATGATGGTGATGATGATGATGGTGGTGATGAAGATGATGGTGATGATGGTGGTGATGATGGTGGTGGTGATGATGATGATGATGATGATGATGATGATGATGATGATGGTGATGATGATGATGGTGATGATGATGGTGATGATGATGATGATGATGGTGATGATGATGATGATGATGATGGTGATGATGATGATGATGATGATGATGATGATGGTGGTGATGATGATGATGATGATGATGGTGATGGTGATGATGGTGATGGTGGTGATGATGATGGTGATGGTGATGATGATGATGATGATGATGATGATGATGATGATGATGATGATGATGGTGGTGATGATGATGGTGATGATGATGATGGTGATGATGATGATGATGATGATGATGATGATGATGATGATGGTGATGATGGTGATGATGATGATGATGATGATGATGATGATGATGGTGATGATGATGATGATGATGATGGTGGTGATGATGATGATGGTGATGATGATGGTGATGATGGTGATGATGATGGTGGTGATGATGATGATGATGATGATGATGATGATGATGATGATGATGATGATGATGATGATGGTGGTGATGATGATGATGGTGGTGATGATGATGATGATGATGAAGATGATGGTGATGATGATGGTGGATGATGATGATGATGGTGATGATGATGATGATGGTGATGATGATGATGATGATGATGATGATGATGATGATGATGATGATGATGGTGGTGGTGATGATGATGGTGGTGATGATGATGATGATGATGATGGTGGTGATGATGATGATGATGATGATGGTGATGATGATGGTGATGATGGTGATGATGATGGTGGTTATGATGATGGTGATGATGATGATGAAGGTGATGGTGGTGGTGATGATGGTGGTGATGAGATGGTGATGGTGATGATGATGGTGATGATGATGATGATGGTGATGATGATGATGATGATGATGGTGATGATGAGATGGTGGTGATGATGATGATGGTGATGATGATGGTGATGATGAAGATGTTGGTGATGATGATGATGGTGTGGTGATGATGATGATGGTGATAATGATGATGGTGGTGGTGATGATGATGATGGTGAGGAAGATGATGGTGATGATGATGATGATGATGGTGGTTGGTGATGATGATGATGATGGTGGTGGTGATGATGAAGATGGTGATGATGGTGGTGATAATGGTGGTGATGATGATGATGATGATGTGGTGATGATGAAGATGGTGATGATGATGATGATGATGATGATGGTGGTGATGATGATGGTGATGATGATGGTGGTGATGGTGATGATGATATGATGATGAAGATGATGAAGATGATGATGGTGATGCTTTATGATGGTGGTGATGATGGTGATGGTGGTGATGGTGGTGATGATGAAGATGATGGTGATGGTGGTGATGATGAGATGATGGTGATGGTGGTGATGATGAAGATGATGGTGATGATGGTGATGATGATGATGATGATGATGGATGGGTGATGATGATGGTGATGATGGTGGTGGTGTTGATGATGCTGATGATGGTGATGATGATGATGATGGTGGTGGTGGTGATGATGGTGATGATGATGATGGTGAGATGATCATGATGGTGATGATGGTGATGATGATGGTGATGATGATGGTGATGGTGGGTGATGATGATGATGATGTTGATGATGATGATGGTGATAATGATGATGGTGGTGGTGATGATGATGATATGATGATGATGATGGTGGTGATGGTGATGATGATGATGATGGTGATGCTTTATGATGGTGATGGTGATGATGAAGATGATGATGTGATGGTGATGATAGAGATGGTGGTGATGATGATGGTGATGGTGGTGATGATGATGATGGTGATGTTGGTAATGATCATGGTGATGGTGGTGATTATGAAGATGATGGTGATGATGATGAAGATGATGGATGGATGATGAAGGTGATGGTGATGATGAAGGTGATGATGGTGATGATGATGATGGTGGTGATGATGGTGATGATGATGATGGTGGAGGAAGATGATGGTGATGATGATGATGGTAATGATGATGATGATGATGATGATGGTGGTGATGGTGATGATGGTGATGATGATGGTGATGATAGAGATGGTGATGATGAAGATGTTGGTGATGATGATGATGATGATGATGGTGATGATGATGGTGATGGTGGTGATGGTGATGATCATGATGGTGATGGTGGTGATGGTGGTGATGATGATGATGATGATGATGAAGATGGAAGCAGCAACTTCTCACTCTGCTCTCCTTCATTGCAGATTTGGTGATGAACTCTCAGAGCTTCAGTGTGCAGTGGTGTCTTCAGCTCTGCAGTCCAGCCCCTCCCACCTCACACTGCTGGACCTGAGTCACACCACCCTGAAGGATCCTGGAGTGGAGCTGCTCTGTGCTGCACTGCAGAGTCCAAACTGCAGACTGGAAGTTCTCAGGTCAGTTCCTGCTTTCTACTGGTGGACAGTGTGTGTCAGCAGATGACAACTGGTGTGTAACGCTGCTCAGTGCTCAGACTTTGAAGCAGATATTAAAGAGTCATCTAGACAAAGTGGATGTTGTTGATATTTTCATGTCAACAATCTGCAGCCACAAAGACTTTGGATGGTGGAAGAAAGTGTGGAAAATGTCTCCAGTCACTTTGGAGCTCAATGGAAGTTGTTGATTGGTGATGAAGGTCACATGACTGAGCAGAAGATCCTGTGAAGAAGTATTAGAGGCAGATTAATAGTGCAGCAGTATTTCTTCATCTTGTCCTTTGAATGTGTTTGACTTGTAACGAGACTCTGATGACTGAAAACAGCCACAAGCACACAAAGGACTCACTGATTATTTTCCATCTTCACTGCTGATTGGCTGCACACTGACTGACACACTGCTGTTGTTATTGTGTTGACAACACACTGGCACAATGACTCCTTTGAGGGAATGACTCAGTGATCCCAACAGCTGCACATCTGGATCATCAACAGGGAGAAATGACTCTTAATATGACATTTACACCATGGAAGAAATCAAATATTCATTCTTTATTCAGGTTGGAGGACTGCGATTTGTCAGAGGTCAGCTGTGATTGGCTGCTCTCAGCTCTGAAGTCCAACCCCTCCCACCTCAGACTCCTGGACCTGAGTCATAACCAGCTGCTGGATTCAGGGGTGAAGGAGCTGAGTGGTTTTCTGCAGAGTCCAGATTGTAAACTGGAGACTCTGAGGTCAGTTCACCCTCTTCACTCTACAACTTGTGTCACTCTTGTTATTGTTGTCATGATTTTCACTTGACTGCTGTTGGAAATTCAATTTGCAGTCACTGGTTTGTGTTTGAAATGAGTGAAACTGGGTCTGAAGCAGTGTTTCTCAAAGTGGGTGGGGCGCAGAGTCATGTCTGGGGGGTGGGGGACACACTGGGCGGGGGGAGGGGCCAGGAAATAATGTTTTCCACGGTGGAGCAATGAACAAAAAGTGTTCAGTAGGTTGTAGCTCAGAAAAACGCTGCTCAGGTTCACAGGATGGACAAATATTTGACAGGGACGGAGAGAAGAATTCAGGAGTCCAGTGGTGGCCAGTGTTCACTGTGTTGACTGTGTTGACTGTGTTGACTGTGTTGACTGTGTTGACTGTGTTGACTGTGTTCACTGTTGTTGGCCACTGTTGGCTGTAGAATGGTTCAGCGAGTGGCTGCGGAACGATGGTGTTGATGTGGTCAATTTCATCAAAACAAGAGCCCTGAAAGCGCGGCTATGCTCTGCACTTTGTGAGGAGATGGGAGCACAACACAAAGCTGTGTTGTTTGACAGTGAAGCCAGGTGGTTGTCCCGAGGAAAAGTGCTGCCATTGGACAGAGGGCTGTGGGAATTCTGCTTCCTTTGGCCACATCCCATCCCTGTCAAATAGGCTTTTCAGCTGTTGCAATACTGAAGGCTAAGTACAGAGCTAAGCTCCACATTGAGCCTGATCTGCCAGTGGCAGCATCAAGCCTGCAAGCCCACTGTGAGATGTTGTGCAAAGCAAAACAGGCCCATTGCAGCCACTAATACAGTAACTCTCACACACTCTCACTACTCTTGCCAAATAGCTGCATTTCTTCTTTTATCTACATATTCAACTCCATTGTTTTTGCATGAGTGAAGTCAATGAATGGTTATTTGCACAACAGAAGAAGTTGATAGAAAACAGAGGGAATGTTGATGATAAAAAGTTCATTTTCTTTATTGGATGTTACAAAAGTGCTTTGCCAGAAAAGATATTTGCACAGCAGAAAAGTCAAAGTATTCTTGTTGAAAAAGTAATGTTCAGGATTTGATGCCACAAAGAGTGATTTGCTAAAGTTGTTTATTTGAACAACAGAAATGATTTCATAAATGAAGAGAAAAGTGAATTGAATGTGAAATGAATGTTGATGATAAAAAAAGAATGTTGCTTTTGATGTCACAAAAAGTGTTGTGCCAAAGGTCAAACATTATTTGCACAGCAGAAATGCGTAAAGCTGCTGAGAGGAATGTTCATCTTTTATGTTGTTTCAGTAAATTTGAAAAAAAGATGTAGTCACCATTTTTGTCTGGGTGGGGGGGCATGAAAAATTCCCTCCTCCAAGGTGGGGCGCTACAGAGAAAAGTTTGAGAACCACTGGTCTAAAGTAAAATCCTGCCATCTAGTGGTCAGATTTCAGACTGCAGCGCTCATTCACTCACCCTCTCTCCCTCCCTCTCTGTTTCTGTAGTGTCAGATTCTGAAGTGGACATTTGACTTTGATGTTCAGGTGGATGACACCCTGGAAAACTCTCATCATTATAAACTCTCCATCATTTATTCTACATTCAGGTTGAAGAGGTGCAGGTTGTCAGAGCTCAGCTGTGATTGGCTGCTCTCAGCTCTGAAGTCCAACCCCTCCCACCTCAGACTCCTGGACCTGGGTTGGAACCAGCTGCAGGATTCAGGAGTGAAGGAGCTGAGTGGTTTTCTGCAGAGTCCAGACTGTAAACTGGAGACTCTGAGGTCAGTTCACCCTCTTCACTCTACAACTTGTATCACTCTTGTTATTGTTGTCATGATTTTCACTTGACTGGGCCCTGTTGCAGGAAACTAGGATGAGGGATTAAGCCGGGATATCTTGGTTATCCTGGATGAATTGATGTGTGATCTGGTTGCACAACAGTGGGATAGGTGGAAGTGAGATATGTTCTGCTAGAAGTTACCATGGAGATTTATTGTGTGGAGTGAGCTGCTCCAGACCAGGCTGAGTTCCAGGATCTATTTCATCCTTGTCTCAGTCAACAGTCACCACCAGTGGAAAGCAGTGCTTCCTCCACTCAACACTGCACATTGTTATCACATTGACCTCCAGCCACTGTCATTATTTCAAGCTTTGGAATCATTTGATTTCAATGATGATAGAGAAATGAGTTGAGATCATGTTGCAATCATTGCATCATTTCTAACATGACTTCTACTTTGCCATGCATCCTATATAAAAATAAACATCCCATGGAACCTTACAGAAGGTCATCAACAACCTGAAAGAGATGAACACTGGTGATGTTTCTCCTGACAGAAGCATCAACATTTTCCACTGTCTGCTGGAGGTGAAGGATCAGTCAGTGCATCAGGAGGTCCAAGAGTTCCTGCAGTCAGAGAACAGATCAGAGAAGGAACTCTCAGTCATCCAGTGTTCAGCTCTGGCCTACATGCTGCAGATGTCAGAGGAGGTTCTGGAGGAGTTGGACCTCAGCAAGTACAAGACAACCATGGAGGGAAGATTGAGACTGATTCCAGCTGTGAGGAACTGCAGTAAGGCTGTGATACGTTTAGGAAGGTACGTAAACACTGGGTGTGCGTGTGTGTGTGTGTGTGTGTGTGTGTGTGTTTGTGTGTTTGTGTGTGTGTGATTGATCTTGGTGTTTGCCACCCTGCTAAATCAGCAGCTCCTCCAGTCACATGGTGGATCAATATCAGCAGGTCCACTTGTGGCTGCAGGTCTCCCAGAAAACAATGAGGGAAACACTGAGTGGTGACTTTTAGCTGCAGGCTGTCAACACAGGGCTAACTCAGCTGCTTTGTGTTGGATGGTGAGTGGAGTGAAGCTGCTCCACTGGAGTCCAGGATGGAGATGAAGATGTGACAGTGGCAGAATGAGGAGCTTTGATCAGTGTGAAAGATTCATGCAGACAGTCAATCAACACAATCAACACATTGAACACACAAACACATCACATCCTTCCTTCATTTTGATGATGATGATGGTGGTGATGATGGTGGTGATGGTGGTGGTGATGATGATGATGATGATGATGATGATGGTGATGGTGGTGAAGATGATGATGGTTAATTTCTCACATACAGAACCAAAGAAACGGAGGACAAGTACAACAATTCTCAAAACACAGTGTCATCTATTATGAGATTGTGTCAAATGATTATTATGACTTTAGGAGCGCAGCCTAGTGCTTTGCTTCTTCTATGCTTGACCCTAAATTACCTGGCTGACGTGCCCGCTAGTGTTGCTATGTATTGCTCAGGAAAAACGATCCTTACACCTCTCTTGCGATGAAAGAAGGGGTTTCCACATTTATTCCAGTTCCATTTAAATCCCAAGCAGTCAAAACAAACATTTCGCGGCAGAGCGGTCAAAAACCGTTTGCTCTTCCGGGTCAAAACACCTGACGACAATAGTGACATGGCTACCTTTATAACCCTAAACCACAAACAATCCCGGAACACAGCGACACCCACAGCATAAAGAGTGTAACAACAACTGGCTCAGATAAAAACAACATTTTGGCTGCTACACACCGGCCCCTAATTGGTAATGGCTGATTGACATCCCAATTAAAAACACAAAAAACAAAATCAAAAGGCAACAACAAACAAACAAACCAAAAAAAGGAACCAAAAGTGTGTTACAGCAATTTAAAGTGCAGACCCATAAATCTAAATTGCATTGACCAAACAGAGCTTCGTCACAGGTCTTTCAATTCTGTTATTTTTTGTCTGTAACTTAACAGAATGCACTAGCCCTTGTTTGTCTGGAAAAACCTCCAGAATCTTGCCTAATGGCCATGAACCACGTGGAGCTGATGGATCCATGATAACCACAATGTCCCCTGGTGTCAAACTCCTTTTCTTTTCGTTCCACCTTTGTCTCTCTTGGAGCATGGACAAATACTCCCGTATCCACCCCTTACAGAAAAGGTCTGAGAGATACTGCACTTGTTTCCAACGTCTTCTAATGTACTGGTCATGTGGCTCAAACACTCCAGATGGCAAAGCTGGTTTACCCTTTAGAAGAAGGAGATGGTTAGGCGTAAGAGGTTCTAGGTCTTCACAGAACACTGTATGCAGTCCATCATCATCTAGTTTCTGTTGACGTAGGACAGAACTGAGAACTCTTCTCACAAGCCGGATCATCCGTTCCCACACACCACCATGGTGTGAACCAGCAGGTGGATTAAAGCTCCACCGAATTCCAACCTGTGACAGGGCTCCTTGAATCCTGTCTTGATTCAAAGAGGTAAGAGCCTCCTTGAGTTCTCTGTCTGCCCCAATGAAGTTGGTACCATTGTCAGATGTTAGGTGTGCCACCTGACCTCTCCTGCTGATGAAATGCCGCAGAGCATTGATGCATGCATCTGTGTCAAGTGAAGCAGCTACCTCCAGATGAACAGCACTGCTTGCCATACATGTAAATAGAACTCGCTTACAGGTAGATCTGCCTCTCTTTACTTCAATTGGTCCAAAGTAATCCACTCCTGTGTTGGTAAATGGTGGCAAGTCAGGAAGGATTCTCACCAGTGGCAGATCTGCCATTTTTTGTTCCACTGCCTTTCCATTGTAACGTCGACAAAAACTGCATTCACCGATGATCTTCCTGACAGCTGCATTGGCACTTGTGATCCAAAACCTCTTCCTTACTTTAGACAGAGTGTGAGTTCGTCCACCATGGCCCAGATGCTGGTGTACATGCCTGAGAATGAGCGTAGCAATGTGCTGATCCTTGGAGAGAATGAGTGGATGCTTTGCTTCCTCCGGCATTGCTCCCCTGCTCAATCTTCCTCCAACTCTCAAGAGCTCATCCTCCAAAACTGGATCCAGCCTGTATATGGAACTTCGTCGCCTCTTTGTCCCCCTCCCGGAAGACAAAGCTGCAATTTCCTCACTGAATTTCTGTTGCTGACAGTAGCGAATTATAGCAACCTCTGCTTCCAGTAGATCATCCAGCGTCAGCTTGCCCTTTGTGGATGTTACTGTGGCCCTTTGTCTTTCCTCTGGATCTTTTGCCGCAGAAGCCTCCACCTGCTTCCTTGAGTGACTCTGTGCCCACAACATGGCCTTCAACCTGAGGATCCAGGCTACGGCTGTCCTCAGCCTCTTCCAGTCGGAAAAGTAGGCGATCAGCTGGTCCGTAGGAAAAGATGTGTCACACACACTGACGGTATTCACCATTGCCTCCTTTCTGACCTCCTGGTCATTTGAGTCCACTGACACGTCCAACACACTGTCAGGCCAATCCTCTTCCCGTTTCCAAAGAAATGCGGGACCTTCCAGCCACTTGATGTTGCTCATAAAGTCAGAGACCTTCATTCCCCTGGATGCATAGTCAGCCGGATTGTCTTTGGAACCGACATGTCTCCACTGTGATGGTTCAGATGTTTCTCTGATAATTGAAACTCTATTGGCTACGAATGTGTGAAAGCGCCTATCTTCATTGTTAAGGTTATTCAACACCGAAGTGCTGTCAGTCCAAAAAACAGAACCTTCCAACTGGAAGTCCAACTCCGACTTCAGCAGCGAGTCCACTTTGGTGGCAAGGACAGCTGCCGTCAATTCAAGTCAGGGAATAGTTACAGCTTTCAGCGGTGTCACCCTGGCTTTGCCGAGCAGAAAGGTGACCTGAGTGTTGTCTTCCTGGTTTTGCATCCGGATGTATGTTACAGTTCCATATCCACTTTCACTGGCATCGGCAAAATGATGTAATTGGGCTTGCTTGACTGCTCCAAAATCCACTGGCTTGATGCACCTATCCACATTGAATACAGCCAGCTGATCCAAGTCCTCCAGCCATTTTTTCCACTGGGGTAAGATGTCCTGTGGTAATTCATCATCCCATCCACAACCTCTTCTGCAAAGTTCTTGCTGCATCATCTTGGCAAGCAAAGTGACTGGTGCCAGAAAACCCAATGGATCGTACACTGAGCTGGAAACTGACAACATACCATGTCTGGAAAATGGCTGTTGTTTCATCTCCATCTTGAACCCAAAAGAGTCAGTCTCCACGCACCACTGTAGACCCAGAGCCCTCTCGACTGGAAGTTTATGACGATCCAGATCCAGCTCTTTCAGGTCTTTGGCCCTTTGATCCTCTGTGATGGCTTGCAAAACAATGCGACTGTTGCTAGTCCATTTTTCCAACATGAAGCCCCCCTTCTGACACAGAGCACCAATATCTTGTATCATCTGGACAGCATCTCCTTCAGTGGCTGAGCTCTTCAAACAATCATCCACATAGAAAATCTGTTTGACAGATTGGGTTGCCTCATGCACAAACTCAGACTGGTTCTCGTCAGCCATTTTCCTCAGAGCGTAGCTTGAACAACTGGGAGATGACACAGTGCCAAACAGATGCACAGTCATCCTGTACTCCAACAGTACCTTGGTGACATCCCAGTCTGGCAACCAGAGAAAGCGAAGAAAGTCTCTGTCCTCTTCAGGGACTTTCCCCTGGTGGAACATAGCTTTAATGTCACCCATGAATGCCACCGGTTCCTTTCTGAACCGTACAAGGACTCCAAGCAGCGAGCTGGTGAGGTTAGGCCCCTGCAAAAGTTCACTGTTCAGTGATACTCCTTGAAATGTGGCTCCACAATGGAACACTACTCAGAGGGATCTCTTCCTCGGATGACGGACACCGTGGTGAGGGATGTACCACACCTTCCCCTTTTCACAGTGCACTGGTTGCCGAGGCACTGGCTCTGCATAACTCTTGCTATTGAGCGTATTCATGTACTCAGCATACTCATGGTGGAAGTCTCTGTTGTTCAGGAACGTTTTCCTCAACCCCTGGATCCTTTAGTTCGCCACTGCAAAGTTGTTGGGCATGCAGACCTCATTGTTCTTAAAGGGCAATTTCAAGGAATATCTTCCTTCTTGAAGTATTGCCGAGTTCTCCATGATCTCCAGAAACTTAAGGTCTTCTGTTCACTGTGACCAAAGGCCGCTCCACCTCCAAAGCAACACTGTCTCCATTCAGTGGACCATTCACAACCCACCCCAACACCGTCTTCACAGCATACGGGACCTTCCCACAACTGTTGAGGACTTCCCAAGGTTCCAATATCTTGGGTGCATTGGTTCCAATTAGCAGGTCAACGTTTGCTTTTATGCTTTGAATCTTCACCTTTGTCAAATGCGGCCATTTTGCCAGTTCCTCAGGTGTCATCATGTTGTCAACAGTGACTGGTATTTTTGATTGTGTGAGAACCTCTGGGAGAAGATGAAAATCACTGCCGTCCAAATCAGATACCTCCAAACCAGTTAATGAATATGCTGGAACAACTTTCCTTTGTCCCATTGTGCTCAACAGGAAGTTGTTTTTTCTGCCTGTGACATTCAACTTCTGCATTAGATGTTCTGTGCAGAAAGTGCCTGAACTACCTGGATCTAAAAAGGCATAGGTTGTTATGATGTGATTTCCCTTCAAACCTTTAACTTTCACAGGGAGAATGGATAGAACACATCGGTCTTCCCCAGCTCCTGTATGTCCACATGTTTTAAGTGAAGCTGGCTGGTCAGATGGGTTTAACAGTTCTGGAGCTGATGGTCTTTTAATATGAAGCACGGTGGGATGAGTTTTACTGCATACGTCGCATGTCAAGCGCCTCTCACATGTACTGCTCATGTGACCAACACGTAAGCATGCAAAGCACACTCCCTTTCCCTTCAGAAACTGCATCTTCTCCTTGTGCGTCTTTCCCTTAAACTGCTTGCGCTCCTCCAACAAGTGACTGCGAGCACAGCACAGGCATCCATCTTTCTCACTCTTCTTTGGCTCCGACGTTGGCCTTTCACTTCCATTAGTCACTTCTATAGATGTTACTGTGGTGGCAACAACATTTCCCTTTACTCTGTTTCTCGGTTGTGATTTAAATGTGGTGACAGTCTTTACCCCAGCAACGCCAGACAATGGATCTTGTATTTCACCAAACAGAGGGTCAGAAAGAATACTGACGCGGCGCTCAATAAACATGACCAGATTGGTGAAGCAAGCTCTTTCTTTGGTGGTCTCCATTATGTCATGAGCTTTGGTCCTCCATTGCTCCCTCAGTTTGAAAGGTAACTTCGACATAATGGTTCTCATGTTTACTGGCATATTCAGTTCCTGCAGGTATTGAAGCTCCTCCATTACATTGCAACATCATTGCAGGAATAACGAGTAGGCTTGGAGAGCTTTGACATCCTCTGATTTTATTGTTTGCCACGTCAAATCCTTTTCCATGTAAGCACTTGCGATTTTCTACTGATTTCCAAAATGCTGCTGTAGAAGCTCCTTCACTACAACGTAGCCATGCACAGGAGCCATATGATGGCAGCTACGTACTAATTCACGTGGCTGTCCCTAAGTAAACTGTTCCAGATAGTACAATCTGCTTGACCTGCCTTTTCTTCCACTCCATGCTCAAAAGCTTTAATGAATGCCCTGTACTGCAGTGGGTCACCTTCGAATGTGGGAATATCTCGTGGCGGGAGTGACACCAAGCGCTGCTGCTGCATGGGGGCTGTTGTTATTTCATTCTGCCTATGCATGATTGAAAGCATGTCTCCAGGTTAACTTTGAATTTGATGATGATATGAAGGGTGAGCAACGGTTGAATGGTGTTGAATATGCTGCGACGATTGCAGCATTTTGCTTTCCTGTTGCTGTTCGTTGAAGCTGCGTTGATTTTGAGATAAGAATTCATGCCGTTGGTGGATCCTGAAGAACTTCTCCCATCTGATGCTTGAAGTACTGCTAGTTTTGCATTGGAAGCTGCTATTTCAGCTTCCACTTCAAGCTGTTCTCTTTTTCTCCTCAGCTGTTGTTCCTGCTCCTCAAGTGCATGCCGTTCTTTTAAAGCTGCAGCACGTGCAATAAGCACAGCCTTTTCTGCTTCAGCCTTTTTGGCTGCCAAGGATGTAGTGCTAGACATGCAACCGCTACGGCTCCTGTGACTTCCTCATATTTGATTTGAACACATCATCCATTAACATCATCCACAACATGCGCATTTTCAATAGGTTTTGTACCTTTGTTGCATGAAAGCCACTCTTCTGTATCAGCAATACACTCATTGATAGGCACCAACTTTGCTTTAAACCACGTTTCATGTTTTTCATTTTCTTTAACCGGTAGCAGACCCAACAAATGATCATGAATACCTTTTACATCATCACACACTTCAGTCAGTTCTTCAAGACCTTTTTGTACCTGTGTTTCATCATATTTTTCCATTGAACCTCTGATTGATTTTCTTATGTTAGCTGCTTTATTAAATTTAGCTTTTCTGTCAGACTGTAATCTATCTAAAATATTGGCAATTGCCATTGCAGAGAGTTTGATAACTCGCTTCCCAGTCTGTGGGTCAACACCGCTCGTTACACTACCAGGTTTACTAGCAGTGCGCACATTAGTCCCGGTAACGTCCGACGTCGCGTCCCGCATCTCCATCCTGAATAGTCAATGAATTAACCGATCGCACGACACAGAATACACAGTTTATTGTCCCCCACTTTGACTACCAATGCATTCGATTCATGTCAATTTTGTGTGCACACAATTTCAAAATGGCCATATAGTGTAGCGCTACAAATACCTCCCCGCGTTGGGTGCCTTGCGGTGATCCAATGGTCTTCAAGAGCTCCAGCTCCGCATTAGCATTGTAGCTTCGCGCTTGCATTCCAATGGCCGTCGCCGCTCTCCAAACGTTGACGTAAATCCAGACAACTTCCAGCAGCTCGACTCGTCCTCAGAAGCAGCCTCCTGGCTGCCCCAACATGCTGAAGATTCCACGAACTTCCAACTAGAGCGCTTTTTGACTAATGTAGGAGCGCAGCCTAGTGCTTTGCTTCTTCTATGCTTGACCCTAAATTACCTGGCTGACGCACCCGCTAATGAGTGCAATGATTTTTTTGTACATGTGGGCCTTAATTTAGCAAGGACAATTAGAAATGTAGACAACAAGTATGATTTTGCTTTCAACAGTAATAATTCAATGTTCCTGGGTGGGATTTGTGAGAGCGATGTACTAGAAGTGGTTTGAAAGTTGAAGAATCAAAAATCTTTCCATGATAATAATATAGATATGTCTCTAATAAAGGAAGTCATAGATTGTGTCATCAAACCATTGACCTATATGTGGAATTGATGGTTTCAAAGAGGGATTTTTCCTGATCAGATGAAAATGGCTAAGGTGGTTCCAATCTACAACAATGGTGATAAACACATCATATCAAATGATAGACCTGTGTCATTGCTTCCTCAGTTTCCAAAAATACTAGAAAAGTTGTTTGTCAATAGACTGCATGATCATATGGAGCAGTATGAGTTATGAAGTGACCATCAATATGGGTTAAGCAGGAACCCAGCAACAGCTTTAGCAGTGATGGAATGAGTAGAAAATAGAGTTCCAGCCATAGACAACAAACAATAAGCTGTAGGTGTCTTTTTGGATTTATGGAAAGCATTTGACACAATGAATCATTCTCTGCTTCTGCAGAAATTGGAGCCTTATGGAATTAGAGGTGTTCCGTTACACCGGATAAGAAGTTATTTCAATAACAGCTTGAACAATACTGTGTCACCATTTTGAAAAGTCACCTGCGGGCTTCCACACGGTTCCATTATGGGACCCAAGGTATTTAGACTTTATCTACATGATATTCATACTGAATGGAAGAAGTTGAATTTGATTTCATTTGCGGATGACACCAACTTATTGTGTTCAGGACCTGACATGAAGGTGTTGTTGAAACCTGTAGAAAAGGAGCTGATGGTGTTCAAATAATGCTTTGATAGCAATAAGCTGTCATGAAATGAACAAGTGCTTGTCGACCGTTGCGGAGCTGTTCGCGTCTGGTGTGAACCACTTCGAGTCTCGCTCATGAATTTCGCCGGGCGCTCCGCCCGCAAGCGCCCGCTTCCATTGAAATGAATGGCACAAGCCGCGCGCCCGTTCGCGTCTGGTGTGAACCACTACATTGATTAACATGGCCGCAAAACTGAAGCGCTCGGCGCATCCGCGTCCAGTGTGAACCGGGCGTTTTAATGCCATATATGTTATATTGTGTTGAGGTTTGGGGAAATACATGCAGAACATATATTGACCCTGTAATTCAACTACAGAAAAGAGTTGTCAGAATAATAAATAAAGTTCCCTAAAGCATAAATCAATGATTGATAGAGTCAAAGAGCTTCCAATTCATAGATATCGTGGACTTGAAAACATTACAAATACTATTTCCAGGAAAGAATGAAAATCTTGCGCTCAGTATTCTAAGTTTTTTAAAGTGAGAGAAAATCAATCCATGTTCAGAGGGTTGAGTGTCTTTGAATGATGGAAGGTGAGAAGCATTGTTCAATATAGATGTCTTTCTTTTTTGGGAGTTCCATTTTGGAATGGGATCAGTGACCATTTGAAAATGTGTGCTTCTTTGTTGAGTTGAAAAAATCTTGAAGGGCAAAATACTTGATGATGATGAGGATAAATGATTGAATTGTGAGTCAATGATGAAGAATAATGTCAAGCATATTTTGTTGAGTTGCGTTTCTCTTTTTTTCCTTTTTGATTTTGTCTGACTAATTATTCCAGCTAATCTTATGGACTGTATAGGAGAGGCAAGAATCAGCTTGGGCTTCAGCCTGCTGCTTTTTCCTTCACACAGTTGTTATGTTTTTCTTGTTGTGAGTCTTTATAATGTGCACATTTGTTTTGGAAGCTTCTTTTTCATTGTTGTCAGTTGATTGCACAAGATTGATTGAATTTACACTGTCAACCAAAATCAACTATTCAATCATTCATGATGATGATGATGATGGTGATGATGGTGGTGGTGGTGGTGATGATGATGATGGTGGTGGCGATGGTGATGATGATGATGATGTTGGTGATGATGATGATGATGATGATGGTGGTGGTGATGGTGATGATGATGGTGGTGGTGATGGTGATGATGAAGATGATGATGATGGTGATGATGGTTATGATGATGATGGTGGTGATGATGGTGGTGATGATGATGGTGATGATGGTGGTGATAGTGATGATGATGATGATGGTGGTGGTGATGATGATGATGGTGGTGGTGATGATGATGATGATGATGATGGAAGCAGCAACTTCTCACTCTGCTCTCCTTCATTCAGTGTTCAACTCTCAGAGCTTCAGTGTGCAGTGGTGTCTTCAGCTCTGCAGTCCAGCCCCTCCCACCTCACACTGCTGGACCTGAGTGGCACCACCCTGAAGGATCCTGGAGTGAAGCTGCTCTGTGCTGGACTGCAGAGTCCAAACTGCAGACTGGAAGTTCTCAGGTCAGTTCCTGCTTTCTACTGGTGGACAGTGTGTGTCAGCAGATGACAACTGGTGTGTAACGCTGCTCAGTGTGAAGACTTTGACGCAGATATTAAAGACTCATCTAGACAAAGTGGATGTTGTTGATATTTTCTTGTCAACAATCTGCAGCCAGAAAAGACTTTGGATGGTGGAAGAAAGAGTGGAAAATGTCCCCAGTCACTTTGGAACTCAATGGAAGTTGTTGATTGGTGATGAAGGTCACATGACTGAGCAGAAGATCCTGTGAAGAAATATTAGAGAAGAATTCAGGAGTCCAGTGGTGGCCAGTGTTCACTGTGTTCACTGTTGTTGGCCACTTTTGGCTGTAGAATCGTTCAGCGAGTCGCTGCGGAACGATGGTGTCGTTCACGCCAGACTTGAAGCGCCGTGCAGCGATCGTTTCAGCGTCAGGTCTATTTTCTATTTTATGCGCGAGCTGCAGGTGAAAAAGCCAGAGGACAGTGAAGAGTTGTTGAGCGTTGGTTGAATGTAATCAAACACCTTTGCATCAGTCCGTGATCTACGCTGCGACTCGTGCGATATTATGACTTAACGCACGCAACGCTCAACGTCACCCCGTGTGGCAGGTAGAAAATGTGATGTTGTCGCATGACTGATGTTGATGTGGTCAATTTCTTCAAAACAAGAGCCCTGAAAGCGCGGCTATGCTCTGCACTTTGTGAGGAGATGGGAGCACAACACAAAGCTGTGTTGTTTCACAGCAAAGCCAGGATGGTGGATGTTACAAAAGTGTTTTGCCAAAAAAGATATTTGCACAGCAGAACAGTGAAAGTATTCTTGTTTAAAAAGTAATGTTCAGGATTTGATGCCACAAAGAGTGATTTGCTAAAGTTGTTTATTTGAACAACATAAATGATTTCATAAATGAAGAGAAAAGTGAATTGAATGTGAAATGAATGTTGATGATAAAAAAAAGAATGTTGGTTTTGATGTCACAAAAAGTGTTGTGCCAAAGGTCAAACATTATTTGCACAGCAGAAATGCGTAAAGCTCTCATGGGCGACACGGTGGCGCAGTGGTTAGCGCTGCCGCCTCACAGCAAGAAGGTCGTGGGTTCGATTCCGGGGCCCGGACCTGGGACCTTTCTGTGTGGAGTTTGCATGGTCTCCCCGTGTCTGCGTGGGTTCTGTCCGGGTTCTCCGGCTTCCTCCCACACTCCAAAGACATGCATGTGAGGTCAATTGAATATTCTAAATTGTCCGTAGGTGTGCATGTGAGTGTGAATGGTTGTTTGTCTCTATGTGGCCCTGCGATGAACTGGCGACTTGTCCAGGGTGTCACCCTGCCTTCTCCCTAAGACAGCTGGGATAGGCTCCAGCAGACCCCCGTGACCCTGAATTGGAATAAGCGGGTATAGAAGATGAATGAATGAATATTTTCTCACCATTTTGTCTGGGTGGGGGGGGGCATGAAAAATTTCCTTCCTCCAAGGTGGGGCGCTACAGAGAAAAGTTTGAGAACCACTGGTCTAAAGGCACAGTGTGTAAAATCCTGCCATCTAGTGGTCAGATTCCAGATTGCAGCGCTCATTCACTCACCCTCTCTCCCTCTCTCTCTGTTTCTGTAGTGTCAGATTCTGAAGTCGACATTTCACTTTGATTTTCAGAGTGATGACACCCTGGAAAAACTCTCCATCATTATAAACTCTCCATCATTTATTCTTTATTCAGGTTTGAGAACTGCAGTTTGTCAGAGCTCAGCTGTGATTGGCTGCTCTCAGCTCTGAAGTCCAACCCCTCCCACCTCAGACTCCTGGACCTGAGTGAGAACCAGCTGCAGGATTCAGGAGTGAAGGAGCTGAGTGGTTTTCTGCAGAGTCCAGACTGTAAACTGGAGACTCTGAGGTCAGTTCACCCTCTTATCTCTACAACTTGTATCACTCTTGTTATTGTTGTCATGATTTTCACTTCACTGCAGTTGGAAATTCAATTTGCAGTCACTGGTTTGTGTTTGAAATGAGTGAAGCTGGATTTGAAGGTACAGTGTGTAAAATCCTGCCACCTAGTGGTCAGATTTCAGATTGCAGTGCTTACTTGCTGGCCCTCCCTCTCCCCTTCTTGCCAGTGAACTACGGTGGCCTTCCAGCATAATAAAGGATGTGGTTGACAGCAAAGGTGTCTAGTTCTCTGTATCATGATAAAGTTCCATCAATACAAATATTACAACCATCTATTAGCATCACAATCAGTCATAGTCACAGCAGACAGTCCAGTGCTAGCATGATTTTCAGCTAGCGCTAGCATTAGCCACCTGTATGAGCACTTAGATACTGTAGATAGATCCAGCTGGACTCAGCAGAAGGTCAAGGGTCAATGCAGGTTCTATCATCTCAGTCAGTTCAGTATTGATGAGCAAGATGCAGAAAAGATTCCACTGCATTTCAGTCACTTAATAACCATTTGTTCTCAGCATTTGCTTTATTAGAGGATTCCAGCCTCCAACCATCAATATGAGACTGTCTCTCAAACTGATCTTCCCAACCAGCCGCCTACAAACATGGTGGTGCAAGATGGCCACGACCTTTGACCTTCTGTCTGTTTCTAGAAAGAAGCATTCTAACGGCAGGAAAACCAGAGGACTTTTATTTTCTACTAATCAAAGACTTCAAACTATATTGATGGTTGTATATGAAGCTTTCAGCAATAAATCTGCACTGATATTACACACTGAAATTTTGAGGCAAAATGAATCAATGAATTCCAACATTGTTAACAGCTGATCAGTGGTCACATGACTAAACAGGTTGATATAAACTATTTTATTGTGGTGATTCATTATTTCAGTATTATTGTTGTGCTTCTGATTGGTTGAATGGACATTACAGTGTCATAGACATTAATATTTTTAATTTAAGATACTGATTAAAACTCCACTCACACCATCATTTATTCTTTATTCAGGTTGGAGAAGTGCAGTTTGTCAAAGCTCAGCTGTGATTGGCTGCTCTCAGCTCTGAAGTCCAACCCCTCCCACCTCAGACTCCTGGAACTGAGTGTGAACCAGCTGCAGGATTCAGGAGTGAAGGAACTGAGTGCTTTTCTGCAGAGTCCAGACTGTAAACTGGAGACTCTGAGGTCAGTTCACCCTCTTCACTCTACAACTTGTATCACTCTTGTTATTGTTGTCATGATTTTCACTTCACTGCTGTTGGAAATTCAACTTGCAGTCACTGGTTTGTGTTTAATGAGTGAAACTGTGTTTGAAGGTACAGTGTGTAAAATCCTTCCATCTAGTGGTCAGATTCCAGATTGCAGCGCTCATTCACTCACCCTCTCTCCCTCCCTCTCTGTTTCTGTAGTGTCAGATTCTGAAGTCGACATTTAACTTTGATTTTCAGAGTGATGACACCCTGGAAAAACTCTCCATCATTATAAACTCTCCATCATTTATTCTTTATTCAGGTTTGAGAACTGCAGTTTGTCAGAGCTCAGCTGTGATTGGCTGCTCTCAGCTCTGATGTCCAACCCCTCCCACCTCAGACTCCTGGACCTGAGTGAGAACCAGCTGCAGGATTCAGGAGTGAAGGAGCTGAGTGGTTTTCTGCAGAGTCCAGACTGTAAACTGGAGACTCTGAGGTCAGTTCACCCTCTTCACTCTACAACTTGTATCACTCTTGTTTTTGTTGTCATGATTTTCACTTGACTGGGCCCTGTTGCAGGAAACTAGGATGAGGGATTAAGCCGGGATATCTTGGTTATCCTGGATCAATTGATGTGTGATCTGGTTGCACAACAGTGGGATAGGTGGAAGTGAGTTATGTTCTGCTAGAAGTTACCATGGAGATTTATTGTGTGGAGTGAGCTGCTCCAGACCAGGCTGAGTTCCAGGATCTATTTCATCCTTGTCTCAGTCAACAGTCACCACCAGTGGAAAGCAGTGCTTCTTCCACTCAACACTGCACATTGTTATCACATTCACCTCCAGCCACTGTCATTATTTCAAGCTGTGGAATCATTTGATTTCAATGATGATAGAGAAATGAGTTGAGATCATGTTGCAATCATTGGATCATTTCTAACATGACTTCTACTTTGCCATGCATCCTATATACAAATACACATCCCATAGAAAGATGAAGACACATGAAAGAGCAACATGAGCTTGTTGTGGTGACAGTGGACGGTCCTGTTACTATGCCTCCAATTGATGATACGCCCTGGCTGCTTGGCCAAGGGAAGATCCCTTTGGCTGAATGCTTGGTGCGCATGACTATGACCTGGGAGTCTGGGCAAATCCTCATGGAGGCTTATGAGGAGGTCAAAGATGGCCAATCCGTCAATCCCAGCTCCATAACGGGGGTCTATGGAAGGAAGCCGCGTGCATGGCGCACTGATCCAGGATAGCTTTCACCTGGCTTGATGAATCCGTGTCTTCTCATCCTGGATGGCTTTTAGTGCAACCCATGAAGCCTGAACACACGTGTTGTGGATTGGTTGAACGCTGAAGGCTTAGTGACTCATCTTGGATGACGCAATCCTACTTTGGTGCAAGGGGGCCCAGACAGCAACATCATCAAGAGCCAGTAATGGACTCCACAGTGCAGTACTCGTTCGCTCGCCCTCCCTCTCCCATTTTATTGTGTAGTGTCAGATTCTGAAGTGGACATTTCACTTTGATTTTCAGAGTGATGACACCCTGGAAAAACTCTCTATCATTATAAACTCTCCATCATTTATTCTCTATTCAGGTTGGAGAGGTGCAGGTTGTCAGAGCTCAGCTGTGATTGGCTGCTCTCAGCTCTGAAGTCCAACCCCTCCCACCTCATACACCTGGACCTGAGTTGGAACTACAGGTTGAAGGATTCATCAGTGAAGGAGCTGAGTGGTTTTCTGCAGAGTCCAGACTGTAAACTGGAGTCTCTGGGGTCAGTACTGGTTTGGAATTTTTAATTCCAAACCATCATTTTAAAAATTTAAAAAGGTCATCAGTGGTCATGTGACCAAACATGATTTCAACACACAATAGTTTTGGACTGAGGATTTAATTTCAAGGTGACAATTTCTGTAGTGTCAGATTCTGAAGTCGACATTTCACTTTTTATTTTATTTATTTGAAAGGGCTGAATACAATTTTATAAAACTCATGAATAAACATGGTTATAAAAGGCAGAATTAGCCAAAATGCTAGTTTTCATCTGCAGTCCTCTGGCCAAGATGTAAAAGGGCAATAAAAATCATATGAAAGAGAAATACATGACTGAAAGGTGGACAGGGCACTAACATATAACATATACATGACAAGCTGTTGAGAGAGCCAAGAGCACACAATAAAAAACATTGACATTCAAACACCAACTATAAAGTTAAAAAGCAGAAAGAAGAAGAAGAAAAGCTCAGACTTTACATTATATTGCAACACAACATTTGATTGAAAGCTCAACAAACATCCCAACAGCCTCATCTATTGGTGTTGGCAGCTGTAGGTGTTGACAAGCCACATTTTCAGTTTTGTTGAGAAAGCCTTGTATGTTGTAAGCAGCTTAATGTCCTGCGGTACTGAGTTCCACGCATGAGCACTCCTCACTGACCAGTGACACACACACACACACACACACACACACACAGCTGTTTCTTTGGCTGGTGAACTCTGCCAGAGGATCTGGAGCCAAACTATGCAGTACTTTAGAAATCAAAATTAAATCTGCAAATGTGTGAAGACTGTCCCAGTTTAAAAGACTGTGTTTTTAAGATTGCACAGTGATGATAGTGCCTGGGTTTTTTATCCATTACTTTAATTGCTTGTTTATACAAAACTTCCAATGCTTTTTTTGCATTCTGACGAGCTTGGGACCAACTGGTTAGACAATAGTTAAAGTGACTGACAATCATTGAATGAAAGCACATTTTTGCAGCTTCAGTTGACATTTCATTTCCAATTGCACGGAAATTTGCAAGATTTAATTAGAATTTTTTACACAATTTGTCAATATGGGCTTTAAAGGAAAGCTGTGAATCTATTATTAACCCAAGATATTTATATTGGCTGACAATTTGTATTTTTTCTCCATTAACAGTATGTATGTCGGGTCATGTGATACTTTGATTTTCAGAGTGATGACACCCTGGAAAAACTCTCCATCATTATAAACTCTCCATCATTTATTCTCTATTCAGGTTGTGGGGCTGCAGTTTATCAGAGCTCAGCTGTGATTGGCTGCTCTCAGCTCTGAAGTCCAACCCCTCCCACCTCAGACTCCTGGACCTGAGTGACAACCAGCTGCAGGATTCAGGAGTGAAGGAGCTGAGTGGTTTTCTGCAGAGTCCAGACTGTAAACTGGAGAGTGTGAGGTCAGTCCTAGTTTGGAACCAGTGGATGATGGTTTCAGCACCAAACACAGTTCATCACACATGTTGAATAAACATTGAACTGAAGGTTGATTCATATCAAAATGACATCTAGAAATATGAAAACTTCTTTCTTTTCATTTTTAACATTTAAAAAGGTCATCAGTGGTCATGTGACCAAACATAATTTCAACACACATCAGTTTTGGACTGAGAATTTAATTTCAAGGTGACATTTTCTGTAGTGTCAGATTCTGAAGTCGACATTTTTTTATTTTCATTTGAAATGGCTTAATACAATTTTATAAAACACATGAATAAACATGGTTAAAAAAGGCAGAATTAGCCAAAATGCTAGTTTTCATCTGCAGCCCCCTGGCCAAGATGTAAAAGGGCAATAAAAATCATATGAAAAAGAAATACATGACTGAACGGTGGACAGGGCACTAACATATAACATATACATGACAAGCTGTTCAGAGAGCCAAGAGCACACAATAAAAAACATTGACATTCAAACACCTACTATAAAGTTAAAAAGCAGAAAGAAGAAGAAGAAAAGCTCAGACTTTACATTATATTGCAACACAACATTTGATTGAAAGCTCAACAAACATCCCAACAGCCTCATCAGTTGGTGTTGGCAGCTGTAGGTGTTGACAAGCCACATTTTCAGTTTTGTTGAGAAAGCCTTGTATGTTGTAAGCAGCTTAATGTCCTGCGGTACTGAGTTCCACGCATGAGCACTCCTCACTGACCAGTGACACACACACACACGCACACATACACACACACACACACACACACACAAACAGCTGTTTCTTTGGCTGGTGAACTCTGCCAGAGGATCTGGAGCCAAACTATGCAGTACTTTAGAAATCAAAATTAAATCTGCAAATGTGTGAAGACTGTCCCAGTTTAAAAGACTGTGTTTTTAAGATTGCACAGTGATGATAGTGCCTGGGTTTTTTATCCATTACTTTAATTGCTTGTTTGTACAAAACTTCCAATGTTTTTTTTGCATTCTGACGAGCTTGGGACCAACTGGTTAGACAATAGTTAAAGTGACTGACAATCATTGAATGAAAGCACATTTTTGCAGCTTCAGTTGACATTTCATTTCCAATTGCACGGAAATTTGCAAGATTTAATTTGATTTGTTTTACACAATTTTTCAATATGGGCTTTAAAGGAAAGCTGTGAATCTATTATTAACCCAAGATATTTACATTGGCTGACAATTTGTATTTTTTCTCCATTAACAAGTATGTCAGGGTCATGTGATACTTTGATTTTCAGAGTGATGACACCCTGGAAAAACTCTCCATCATTATAAACTCTCCATTATTTATTCTCTATTCAGGTTGAGGAGCTGCAGTTTGTCAGAGCTCAGCTGTGATTGGCTGCTCTCAGCTCTGAAGTCCAACCCCTCCCACCTCAGACTCCTGGACCTGAGTGTGAACGAGCTGCAGGATTCAGGAGTGAAGGAGCTGAGTGGTTTTCTGCAGAGTCCAGACTGTAAACTGGAGACTCTGAGGTCAGTACTGGTTTGGAACCAGTGGATGATGGTTTCAGCACCAAACACAGTTCATCACACATGTTGAATAAACATTGAACTGAAGGTTGATTCATATCAAAATGACATCCAGAAATATGACAACTTCATTCTGTTCATGAATGGAATTTAAAAGTGGTCATCAGTGGTCATGTGACCAAACATCATTTCAACACACATTAGTTTTGGACTGAGGATTTAATTTCAAGGTGACATTTTCTGTAGTGTCAGATTCTGAAGTGGACATTTCACTTTGATTTTCAGAGTGATGACACCCTGGAAAAACTCTCCATCATTATAAACTCTCCATCATTTATTCTCTATTCAGGTTGAGGAGCTGCAGTTTGTCAGAGCTCAGCTGTGACTGGCTGCTCTCAGCTCTGAAGTCCAACCCCTCCCACCTCAGACACCTGGACCTGAGAGGAAACTACCACCTGCAGGAATCATCAGTGAAGCCACTGATGGATCTTGTCCACAGCAGAGACTTTCAACTGCAGAGTGTGAGGTCAGTACTGGTTTGGAACCAGTGGATGATGGTTCCAGCACCAAAGCCAGTTGATCCCACAGCAGAGGTCCAGTGTTCCCAGTCACAGTGTGAGAGGAGGATGGTGACGTCCAGCTGCTCCTCATTCATCCAACATCTGCTGCCAAACTGCTTCTTCTCTCAGTTCACCACTCAATTATTGACCAGTTCATCTTCATCAGGCCTCAGTATCAGTCCAACACTCCATGGTCACATGACCTTCATATGTTCCACACTTGACATGTGACTGAGAGTCTGCTTCTTCTCTCCAGTCACTCCATCATCTCCATCAACAGTCAACATCTCTGTGATGATGCGTTCAAGGACCGTGAGTCCTGACTCCTGCTGTCTCTTCTTCTCTCTACAGCTGGAAGAACTGAGGGAGGATGAGGAGGAGAGTGAAGAGGAGAGCTCCATCTAGTGGTGGCTGACAGAACTACAACAAGTGGAGCTAAACAGCAAGCTGGCACGACCTTTGACCCCAGTGCAGCCTGGTGGCTGGCGGACTGCTTCTCCCTACAAGCCACTGTGGTTACTGGGAGAGACGTCCCAGAAGCCACTAGTGGAGCTGAATCCTCAGTGGAAGAAGCAGGACTTGGAGCAGCTGCTCAGTGAAGGCAGCAGCAACACAACCACTGCTTCTGCTCTCATCATCCACGGCTGGAACATCTCAGCATGAAGGTTTCACACATCAACAACACACTGATCTGCTCTCACTTCAGAGTTCTCCATCCAACTCCACCTGCTTTCTCATGTGAAGCACAAAGATGAGTTTGTTTAAGTCTGACAGCGTTGTGAAGGTTGTGTAGTTGATATCACACCTTTATTTTGGGGTGAAAATATTGTTTTTTATGAGATTATACTTCTGGTTGATGATCATCAATAAATCAATCAGATAAAAGATGTTGTTTTGTGATTGGAACTCCAATGATGATTGAATTATAAATGAGACAAAAGAAGTTTCCCTCAAAATAATTCATGGTTTTGCTCCTTGCCAGATTTTTCTGTTGAGATTTAAGAAGGACGTCAATGAATCAGAAGGAAACCAGATCATTTGTTTTGCTCTTCTCCCTCTCTGCTGTTTTCTAGCAAGACTTTGTTTCATTTGTCAAAACACTCAAATTTTTCTCCCACTTTTATAAAATTGTCTGTTTGCTTCTCATATCCTGCTAGCCAATCAGAGAGCGTTACGTCATCAACCTAATTCTCTTCCTAGCAAAATGTTTCACTCATTCTTTCTTTGTTTGTAAAACTGAGCTCAAACATTATATTTCAATGAGTCAATATTCTGAAAATAAAAAGCATCACAACCACTGACCTGTGTGACCTTGACCTCAACTGACCTTTCATCCCTGCCTGTACATTTTCTTCTGTTCATGTTTCATGTGAAACAAAAAGAAAGATACATGAGAGGGAGGACATGAAGATATTGGGACATTAGGGCTGTGTCTCAATTCAGGCTGTGTATCCTTGGAAGGCTGCATTTGAAGGCCAGTTGCGTCATAGCACTGCGCGAGGCCGGAGGACGCTCCAAATGCAGCCTCGGAATCCGTTGAGGTTTTGCTGGCTGTAGGCGAGCAGGTAGGTCATGATAATCTCTCTTTTGCATCGCGCATGAATAAAGCTATGGTGGTGTTCTTTAAAGAGGAGTGTCTTGTCCACCAACTGATTGAGAGCGGCGTTTTTATTCGGGACGTGTTCGTTCAGGTGTCCCCGCTGTCAACACCCTCCAGGCGGATCACCGTCTCCGGTGTCCCGTCGTTTATCCCCAACAACTTGCTGGAGTACAAGCTCCGTAGATTCGGTAAATTTGCCAGCACTTTTAGAACTGTGAGCCTGGGTTGCAGGGATCCAAAGCTGAAACGTGCAGTCTTTGAGGCGGCAGGTTTTCAAGTTTTTGATTCCCCAACTCAGACTCTAGAGGTGTCTTTTCGGGTAAAGTACGGTGATGGGTTCTACATGGTGTACGCCAGTTCCGGGCAGCTGAAATGTTTTGAGTGTGGTGATGTAGGGCACAAACACGTCGCGTTTCCGCACAAGCGGCAGGCAGCGACTGGTGAATTTAATGGTGATGGAGCCGTGGATGGCGCGGCGTTGGGCGCGGTGGGCGGTGTCGCTCCCGGGGCCGAGTCTGCCGTACACCTCCCATTCCACCGTTAAGATCAAGGCTGCAGTGCAGGAGCTTGAGGCCGACATTACGAGGATTGAGGAGGGCCTGCAAAGGGACTCTGATGCCAGTGTGGGCCCTCTGCTGTTTGAGAAGAGGCTGGAGCTAAGCAGTGGTGCACAATGCATGGTTAAAACAGAGGAAGGGCTGAGTCGGCCGATCCCTGTGTAGCGAGGGATAAGGCAGGGATGTCCTATTTCAGGTCAGCTTTACAGCCTAGCCATTGAGCCTTTGCTCTGTAGATTGAGAGATAGACTCAGTGGTCTCTCATTACCAGGGTTCTCTGAGCTAGACCATACTCGCACGGTTTCTGCCTATGCAGATGACGTCAACATCTTTGTTACGAGCCAGGCAGAAAACATTTTGTCACTGTATCAAGGAGCCTCTGGGAGGGAATCACGGAGAAAGTGTGCACTCGGTTGTCTAAATGGAAATGGTTGCTACCCCAGCTGTCATACAGGGGAAGGGCTCTGGTTGCCAATAACTTGGTTGCTTCAGCTCTTTGGCACAAGTTCACCGTCTTGTCACCGCCTGTAAGCCTGGTTGAGGATATCCAAAGGACCCTCGTGAACTTTTTCTGGTTCGGTAATCACTGGGTCTGGGCAGCTGCTCTTTATCTTCCTGTGGCTGAAGGGGGGCAGGGGCTGATTGACATTCGTTCCAAGCTTGCTGCTTTTCGACTTCAAGCCGCTAACAGACTTTTGTACAGCTCTGGTCCAGGCTGGCTTGACACGGCTCGACTGTTACTGAGGAGAGCTGGACGCCTGGGCTACGACAAGCAACTTTTTCTTTTACAGCTTGAAACCGTGGACCTTGGTGGAATGTCATCATTTTATCACTCGCTGCTTCAGGCTTGGAGGATATTTCGTTCTGCACGTGTCTTGGAGGAGACTCCGAGAAGGTGGCTCTTCGAGGACCGCTGTTTTTTTAATGACTTCCTCACGACCAGGTCACTGCAGTCTGCGAGCCTGCCTCAGAGAAGCTGGTTGCACTAAACTGGGCCATCTGATGAGGATGGCAGTGGGGTCCATGGATGTCCTGAGAGAGAAGAGCAACACCAACTCCATCAGGCTACTTCAGAAGGTGGTGAATGAGGTCTGCGCGTCACTGCCATCACACCTGAGAATATTCGCACAAAATCAGACTGTGTGTGAGCAATGGACTGAGGAGGGTGAGTACAGCTTCCCCTCTTTACAAGTCACCCCAGCAGTGGGGGATGGGCCGGAGGAAGGTCAGCTGCTTTCTTTTGCAACTCCTCTTCTCAACAAGTTTGAGAATGTGGGGAGGAAGGCGGCCCATAAGATCAGCCTCAAGGTCCTCAATCAGCGCTCCTTGGAGGGTCTGGATGAGTCGAAGTGGACTGAGTTTTTTGGCCCAGACTTTTCCCCGAAAGGCAGCTGGCGGTCCCTGTACAAGCTGCCCATTGAAAAACGGGCAGCAGACCTCCAGTGGAGGATTGTACACGGTGCAATAGCTACGAACAGATACAGAGCGCACCTGGATCCCAACGTGAGGGAGGGGTGCTGTTTTGTAGTCAATCTGAGACACTGCAACATTTATTTGTTCAGTGTCCTCGGTTGTTGTGTTTGTTTGGGGTGTTAGGTCGGTGGTTTCAGGGCCTCGGGGAGGTTTTTTCTCTACCTTTGTTTATTTCTGGCCTGAAATACAGTGTGAAGAAGAAGTTTGAACACACGCTTATGAACTTTCTGGCTGGCTCTGCCAAGTTGGCCATATGGCTGACACGTAAGAACAAGGCTCAGGGTGCTGGGTGCATGGAGCCGCTCCTGGTTTTAAAGGGTTTGGTCAGAGCCAGGCTAAGGGTTGAGTACGACTTCTATAAGATAACGGACAATGTGCTGTTATTCAGTAAGATATGGACTGTTGGAGGGCTGTTGTGTTCTGTGGGGGAGGATAACGGTTTGTCTTTACATGTCTGATTAGTTGGAATCAAAATTGTTTTATTTTTGTAAATTCTGCAGTGGTCCAATACAGTGGATTCCAATCTCAATCTCTCTCCCTCCCTTTCTGTCTCTCCTCTCTCTCCTCTCCTCTCCCTCTGTCTCTCTCTCTCTCTCTGTCTCTCTCTTTGTGTCTGTGTCTGTCTCTCTCTCTCCCTCTCTTTCTCTCTCCCTCTTTGTCTCTCTCTCTCTCTGTCTCTCCCTGTCTGTCTCTCTCCTCTCTCTCTCCATCCAGCTCTGTCTCTTTCCCTCTCTCCCTCTTTTTCTGTCTCTCTCAATCTCTCTCTCTCCCCCTCTCCCTTCCTCTCTCTCTCCCTCTCCCTCCTCTCTCCTTCCCTCTCTGTCTCTCTTTGCCTCCCTCTCTGTCTCTCTCTCTCTCCCCCCTCTCTCTCTCTCTGAGATGGCTGAGTGTGTGTGTGGAGTTGAGAGTGCATTGTTTGAGCATTTGGGTTTTTTGTGAGAAAACTTCTATCAGCTTAAATCATTTTGTTTTATGCTTTTGTGTTTTTCTTCTCTCCGTGTTTTGATAATATAGTTTAGTGTGTGGGAGAGTTTGGTGAGTGTGTGTGTGTGTGTGTGTGTGTGTGTGTGTGTGAGTGAGTGCTGACTCGGCACCATGCCGGTGTCTGGGGCTGCAGCGGCTGACTTGGAGCAACTCACTGGTCCTCATGCCGTCCAGTTGGTGCCCTCAGTGCCGTGCAGTGTGGAGGAGGCTGGCTTGGCAGTGGCTGAGGTGGTGGCTTAGCACAGTGTCAAATGGCCATCCAGGATGAATGGGGCCATGGTTTTATTTCTAGGTGGGTGAGGTGGTGGAGAGAGGTGTGGTGATTCATGACACATTCACTCCTGTTCTCCCTCCAGTCAGTCCAGCTACCAAAGTAGTGATTTCCAATGCTCCTCCATTGATCAAAAATGAAATATTAGTGACAGAATGATCTGCTTTTGCTCAGCCGCTTTAACCCATCAAAATGGTGTCGCAGCCAAAATGAGGAAGTGTAGAAGGTGTTTGACTTTGACTTGTGTACTTTTTCTTTTTCTTTTATCCATGTGTGATTTTAACTTGGGTGTTTTCAATCTGAATGGAGCGAGAGCTGATTTTAAAAGAGCCGCTCTTTTTAAAGTCACGCAATTGAAAAATATCCATATTATGCTTGCACAGGAGACTCATAGCACTGCAGAGAATGAGAGTGAATGGAGGCAGGCTTTTAAAGGGAGGGTGGTCCAACTGCAGTGGAGGGGTGGGAATTTTATTTTCACAAAGATTTTTTACCAGTTTCTTTTGATGTTGAAGAAATCATCCCAGGTGTGTTGCTCAAAGTCAAAGCAACTTTTGAAAATATCCAACTTGTGTTTTTCAATGTCTACGCCCCAACAAAGGCGCTTGAAGGGTCGGCTTTTTTCGACATTTTAAATGACGCTGTTAAAAATTGTGATGAAAATGATTTGATGTTTTTGGGAGGTCATTTGAATTGCACAGAGTCACCTTCAGTAGATAGGAATCACCCAGAACCCCAGCGGGCCTCCTCCAGCAGGATGACACAGGTTATAAAATCACATCAGTTATCCGACGTGTGGAGGCTTTTTAACAGCAATCGTAGACCTGGAGTCATTCCAAAGAAAACTTTTCATCTTGAGCTCCACTTGACCGCATTCATTGTTTTACACACCTTTGAAATATTTTGAACCTGTGGCTTTTCGGGACCACTCCTTGGTCTCCTGCACTGTTTTGATGAAGAATCTTCCTTTAAAAAGCGCCTATTGGCATTTGAACACTGCCCTTTTAAATCAGCAGGTTTTTAGAACAGCTTTGAAATATTTCTGGGAGAGCCATAGGGAGAGCAGGCCTGCCTTTCCCAGCACCCAGCAGTGGTGGGATTTGGGCAAGGCACAGATCCAGCAGCTGTGCCAGCAGTTCACTGGCAATGTCACCAGAGATTTAGCCCGATGTTTGAGGCGGAGGAACTGCAATCTCTAGCAGAGTCCTCTGGAAATGGAGGGCTTTTAGATTCCCTCAAAAAGAAAAAGGCCGCTCTAGCCGACCTGCAAGGTGTGTCAGCACACGGAGCTCTGGTCAGGTCTAGCTTTTTAAATGTGGCTCAGATGGATGCCCCTTCTCAAGTCTTCTTTGGGCTGGAGCAAAACAATGGACAAAGGAAGATCACTCACTGTTTACGCACAGATGGTGGCCTTGAAATGTCAGACTGGTCTGAGATTAGAAAGTCTGCTGTCGGGTTCTACAAGAACCTTCTTGAGAGTGAATGGTCAGATTATAAATATTATTGTAGCACTACCCCTTTACCAAGGGTGGGCTTCTGGGTTAATTCTTTAAAAATGTCATTTTAGATTATTGATTTTAATGTATATCTTTAAGTTCTGTAAATAACACAATACTCTTTACTTGAAAATAAACAAAGGAATAGTTTACTTCAGGGTTTTTTCTTTTCGACATATAAACAAAATACAAACACTTTAAATAAAATTAAGTTTCAACCAAATTCTTGAATCCTTCAAATTCTTTTCGCATAACATTTAATTTAAGAAGTGACCGGATCGGCTGTCAGATATAAATTTACCACAAATAAGTGAAACTAAAGCACCTGTTCAACAAAACATCACACTTAAGTACCATAATATGAGTGTAGCCCGTTTACCTTCTATATATGTAGATGGGGCTCCAAGTTCAGTAAGGTCCAGTAATGGTTCAAACCTAAAGTTGACCTAAACCTTTATTTGCAAATAAACACTTCTTTACTTCAAACAACACTTAACAGAGTGTGCCACAGTCTTTCAACATAAACATCTCCTTTATAAGGGAAACAGCTATGCACATCAACAGAGAAAACAAAAGTTTCAGGCCTGGCTCGTGGCTCGGGTGCGTGGGGACCAAAAACACTGCGGTCGCTTCACTCCCAAAGGAGCATCAAAGAAAGAAAATAAATAGCCAGTACCTGAGCGTGCATGTGTATGTCACCAGTGATGCCCAGTAGGTGGCAGGGCGGTAGCGGTGGCAGCGGAACCGTGCGCGAGGAGCGGCGAACAGGCTCGCTTGCGGCTCGGCTCTGAGCGCTCTCCGGTGGTTGACGGGGCAGCTGGTTTAGCGGCTTCTCCACCGTTGCCTTATCCACTCATCGGGCAGATGAGTGGACGAACCGAACCCTTGGAACTGTGCCCACTGGACCTCGGGCGGACGTCGTGGTCAACAGCTCCTCTCTGCTGGAAAGTACTTGCTGTACTCCAGGTACTCCGCTGGAAAACGCTTGCGGTAATCCCAACTTGGCTCCGTCGCGGTCTTTCCGTCGGCTTCACCTACCGTTGCTCACCTGCGTTCAAACAGTTCCTCCTCCCTGTTTCTTCTTCCCTCCTTATGAGGGCCACGGGCTCAACCATTATTCAATGTCCACGTAACCACTGCTGAAAACAATCTCTTAATCATGAATGAACTTAAAGAAATAAAACAAGACAGTTTTAGCATTCATACCATACAATATCTATTTACAATCACATATTTGCAATAATAATAATAATAATAATAATAATAATAATAATAATAATAATAATAATAATAATAATAATAATAATAATAATAATAATAATAGTAGTAGTAGCAGCAAGGACACGGTGGCGCAGTGGTTAGCGCTGCCGCCTCACAGCAAGAAGGTCGGGGGTTCCATTCCGGGGCCCGGACCTGTGACCTTTCTGTGTGGAGTTTGCATGTTCTCCCCGTGTCTGCGTGGGTTCTCTCCGGGTTCTCCGGCTTCCTCCCACAGTCCAAAAACATGCATGTGAGGTCAATTGAATATTCTAAATTGTCCGTAGGTGTGCATGTGAGTGTGAATGGTTGTTTGTTTCTATGTGGCGCTGCAATGAACTGGCGACTTGTCCAGGGTGTCACCCTGCCTTCGCCCTAAGACAGCTGGGATAGGCTCCAGCAGACCCCCGAGACCCTGAATAGGAATAAGCGGGTATAGAAGATGAATGAATGAATGAATGAATAATAATAATAATAATAATAATAATAATAATAATAATAATAATAATAATAATAATGCGACACGGTGGCGCAGTGGTTAGCGCTGCCGCTTCACAGCAAGAAGGTCGTGGGTTCGATTCCGGGGCCTGGGCCTGTGACCTTTCTGTGTGTAGTTTGCATGTTCTCCCCGTGTCTGCGTGGGTTCTCTGGCTTCCTCCCACACTCCAAAAACATGCACGTGAGGTCAATTGAACATTCTAAATTGTCCGTAGGTGTGCATGTGAGTGTGAATGGTTGTTTGTTTCTATGTGGCGCTGCAATGAACTGGCGACTTGTCCAGGGTGTCACCCTGCCTTCGCCCCTAAGACAGCTGGGATAGGCTCCAGCAGACCCCCGTGACCCTGAATAGGAATAAGCGGGTATAGAAGATGAATGAATAATAATAATAATAATAATAATAATAATAATAATGATATCCTTAGGACCTCATTTATTTATCTAACTAGTTTATGTATGTATGAATGTATTTATTTATTTATCTATTTAAATATCTATGGGCTACACAAATATTAAAACGGATCCAACAAACAATTCATAAAACATCCTACATACATACATACATATTCCTGTGGGGGAACGCAGGGGAGAGACCCAAGCGCAGCTCCCCTCATGTTATGACGGAACTTGTCTTTCTTCATATTGACACTGCTCGCTGTTCTTACTTCCTGTTATTGCAATGTGGCAACCTGCAGCGTCTCCTGCTGGTAGCTGCTGTTCTGGTGCAGATCAAACACGGGAAGAAGTCGATATCGTCTCCACTTTTGTTGCCTTGTTGTTGAACTGAACGTTACAAGATTCATCCGTCAGTGTAAACTGATGACAACTTTTATGATAAATAAAAATTTCAACATTTACATTGATGCAGGAGACACATTTATCATTGTTAGAGTCAGAGAAATTATGTGAAGACTTGGGGCCAATTCCAATTCCTCCCGTAACTCCTCAATCTCAACCCTCGCCCTTAACCCTCAATCTTTGGCCCTCAATCTTGGCCTTCAAAAATAAGTGTAAGGGCTATCTTGTGACTTAGAAATGGGACACCCCTTAAGTGCAGTTACGTCTTCAGACCAGACGATGAAAAAGAAGAAGTCCTCCGTCGCTACACAACGAGGTATACAAGTAGCGTGAAGCCGGGACCGCCGGTCTGGCTGACAAACATCGTAAAGTAAAAAAAATAAATAAATGTTGCGCAACAACAATGTCAATAATCCATAAAAAAAGTCTTAAACTAAGACAATAAAATGGTTTCGGAATATTTATATCTTTATTAACTAAAAAAATACTTCCATTTGTAGCTCGCTTTTTTCATCGCCATTTTTCGAAGATGTCTTGGCGAAAATACACAATGCCTTCTGGGTAGCCCTTACTCCCAAGGGTGGTGCCGGAGAATCTCAATATTGAGGGCGATACAGCCCTTAAACCTGTCCCTCAACTTGACGTTCTGAGAATCGGGACAGCACTTGCACTTCGCGGGAGCGCGCATTTTTGAGATTGAGGGTTGAGATTGAGGGTTAAGGGAGGAATTGGAATTCACCCTTGGTTGGCCAAGTGCTTTGCATTGTGATTCTGGCTCAGACATGAAGCAAGAAAAACAATTGTAGCTCAAATGCATAAAGGCAGGGGTCCCCAACCCCTAAGCCACGGAGCGGTACTGGTCTGTGGGTCATGTGTTGCCGGGACGACAACCCCCCCTCACCTCCCGTTGACGGAAATTCCACAGGACTTTAGTGCAATCGCCACAGACCAGAGTAGTTTGTTGAGATGTAGGAGCACCGAAGCAGCAATGACAGTCAATGAGTGAATGTAAGGTTAATTAATGTGTGAAGAGCCTTCATTTGTTCATTTGTTTTTGTTTGTTGCACACACACACACACACACACACACACACACACAGTGCAAACAATATAATAAGAGAGAACATTTGACAGTTTTGGCCACATGTATAAACTGAGTTTAGACAAAGCAACAGCCCAAAATGTCTCCTCTGTGCATTTTACATGCATATAAGAGAAATCACTAATACAGACAGAGAAGCACTGCTACAACTCGCAGCGTGTTGTAATATACCACTTCTCTTAGAAAATGAAATGATCTAACCGTCAGACAAAGTTCCACTCAGACTGTCTGCAGGAACATTTCAATCAACTGCACTGAGTAACAGCAGATCAACTGCACCTTCATTCTCTTGTGCGTGTGGCTTTCAATGTGCAGCCTCCAGGAACCACAGGAGTTTATCTACGAGTCTACTGCAGTAGTTATTTACAGTCGTCCCAACACAAATTCCAATACTCCACAACAATACTCTTGACACAGTTTGCACAACATCAGCCTGTGTGACGTATACAATTTAAACATTTCTTGTTAGTTTGACACAAACTGCGTACAGTGGACAAGGACAAATTTTCCCCCCCATCAACGAAACTGTCTCGGGACTCTAGCACGATGTCCCAGCGGGGCTGTGCACATTTGCTCCATTTGGGTCACAAATCACGTGAAAATGATTAATGCAGACTTTAAAGCAGTATAGTCTTTTATTTTGGGTTTAAGAATTTACACTGGAATGCATATTATGTGCATGTACAGCAGCACTGCTGGAACGCTCTGTCCAGAATAAATAGAAGTCATGAGGAAAATAAAAGGACAGTTTCTTGACAAATTAAAGTCATGATGATACAGAGATTTTCTTCTGTTCTTTTAGGGTTGGGCTGACTTTTGAACCGTTGCATACGTGCTTTCTGGCTGAGGGATGTTTTGTCTCTCAGTGGAAGCCGCGAGGTCACTGTGACGTCCAACCAGGCAGTATTCAGATGGTGATGGATCATTTGTTGCACAGGGATCGGGAGCTGGTTGATTCTCCTGAGAAAGACATGCGTTTCTATGAGTGGTTGGTTGCTTCTTGTTTTCACCTCATTGTCTAGTTCAAACATGCACCACACACAGCATTCTGCTAAAAGAAAATAGGGATTCCTTTGCAACTGTATGATTGGATGACGTCACTAAAGTTGCACAACTGATTTCAACTCTGCAATGTTGCACATCTATCATTAGGCCTCCTGCAGTAGACAGTATCTTCAGCCCTATTTGTCTGTCACTTGCATAACCAATCAGCTTCCTGTCCATACTGTATCAGTTCTGTTTGCAGCAAAGAAGCAGAAGATACAAGCAGTGGCTGCTCAAAGCTGCTCTGAAAAAAACACAGAATGACTCACACTCTTTGTCACAACAGCAAAGCACGAGAGAGACTTTCAAAAGTTAAAACTGGGTAACTTAACCAACTGCATTTTTACATCTGATTTGATGTTGGTCTATTGCAGCATAATTTAGCACAAGCAAGCAGCCAGAGACAGGATATGTAAATGCATTAGAGTGGCAGGTGAAGGACGACGTTGCTAAACCTTGTTGTGCTCAGTGCTCATGCAGGACGACACACAAGAAGACAGTTTAAGCTCGACAATCCAGTTGGACGTTTTATTGACTAACTCTGGAAAAGTCTTGATTTAAAAATGAACATTTACTTACCCCAACTACACCATATGTTGTGTTTTCAATGCTCTGAGTATTATCTGCGTGGGAGCCATACAAAAATACACAACAGCTCGAATCACATAATGTATTTGTTTACATCAGCACCAGTGCACAAGTCTAAAATTCTGACTGTGTCCTTCACATTTTTGACTCACATCTTCTTCTCCTTCGGAAACACAGACACCCCAGCGGAATCAGAGCAACAGTGATAACAGCAATGACAATTGCCACAACCGGGATAATGATGTTTGCATTTGAAACAGTGTTTGCATTACCTGCAACGAAAGTCAGAGACAAGATTATTCTTCAGGTGTGATTCATAGTATTTACAGCACTCTGACTTTTCTTTTTTATTGAAAATGAAACTCCTCACATTCCGAAAGAAAACAAATTAATACAATAAGAATTATGTATCTGTTTTTAAAGCCTTCAACTTGCAAGAGAGTAGATAAAGAGACACTGTGCAGCATCAAGAATATCCAAGATAAAAGGCAAACTAACTTGTGTCATGCATCGGGCATCATTATCCTATAAACAAAAATACAATCATACCTATTTTTAGCATTATTCAGAGGTATCATGGTTTATTTCTGTCTTTATATCATTCAGTTAAAATCAAATAAAATCTGTGTCATCTTTACAAATTGTTTCATCTTTCCAACTCACCACTATGGAAGACACATAAATCCTCTATCGTTCTCTTGTCTTTGGTCCAGCTGACCTGGTTGCTATGGTTACAGATGATTGAGTCCTGCTCCAGGTAGACATGAAGTGAAGCTCCAGAGACTGTGACTACTCTCGCCTCTCCTCCCTCCTGGCTGCAACTTCCATTGTTACACCAGACAGTGGTGTTAATGGTAGCAGTTTGTGTTGTGCAGGTCACAGTGCAGTTAGAGGAGTCTGAGCTGCTGGTGGACTTCACTGCCAAGTTAACTGGGGTCACTGGGTCTGAGGAAGAGGTGTAAAGGAACCAGGTGAGACAGTCTGTAGAACAGCATATTGCTGTGTATCACACTTTGAAATGATCAGAGACTCACCCAGCACCGTCACCTGGTATTCAGCTACAATTATGTCTGTCTGACCACTGACCATAGCAGTGTAGGTTCCACTGGCATTTGCATTTACATTATTTAGGTGTAGGGAAAAATTGTTTTCATTGAATTTGGCTGTTTCATAATATACGGGTTCTCGACCATCATATTTTAAAATATTAAGGGTATTGTGTTTCCATGAAAAATCATCTCCTCTCTTTAGACTAATGCTTTCATTGACATCCAGAGTTAAATCCCATCCTTTCTGGACAAACACAGAAGACCCCGAGCAGCGACCTGCAAAAAAACATGGAAAAAAATAAGTAAATCTGATGAAATCAATCACATTTTACCAACCTTATCAATGCCTCTTTTTTATTAAGAGAGCAAAGTTGTGAAAGTAGCTAAAATGATCCGATCACGACGTGCGTATACATACTCCGAGGGTTTAATCAGACAGAATCAGTTGGGCATTCGCGGAGTTGTCTAATTTCTGAAATAATAGAAGAAGAAGCTGTACTTCCGCCTGTGTTGAAAATAAACGCTGTGTTGTCCGCACGTCCTCGGCTCGTTCACAAGCACGACGCTGAAGTTGGCACCATCAGATGAGACATTTCACGGGAAATCATTTTTGCCCATTTGGGGGGACTTCAAAGTAAGCAACTTTATCATTCACATTACTGTATTTCTCATCTTTGACAAGGATTATTTCAAAACTTATACAGTAAATTTTGACATGTGAGGTGTCATTGGAAAGCCAGGGATGTCTACTATCACAATCAGCTGAGACATTTCACACGATTTCTCCTTGTGGTCCAAGTGAACACATTCCGTGTTGTTTGAACGTTTCCTTGTCTGTCTGGTCAGAACGGTGTGAACGAACAGAGTTGGAAGGAGTTGTAATGAATGTTTTTCATGGATGTGGCAATATTGGTAGGTGACAGGTATGTGACTGACAGGTGCGCATGGGCATGGCTCGCCTGCTGCCAGCGGTGCGAAGCAGCCTCTCCATATAGCAATGGGAAGACGTGCTTAAAAGTGAACTTCGGCAAGTCACACAAAGTGTCTTACGGGGATTTGGGGTCTAAGAGTTACGTCTCTGTTCAGAAGATAAAATGGGCGGTGTTAAGTTGTGAATTACCCCATAAAACAACATAACACAGGGTAGCAAGTTAATCTAGACGACTGCTGCCTGCTGTGACTAGTGACGTAGTCCTGGACTCTCCTTAATCACTGCTGCTGTGTTGGAGTTTGAACGTGGCAGTTGGAGGAGTAGTGGCTAAAATGCTCGATTTATTGGTTTTCTTCATTGCGACGCGGGTTCAAGCCCGCCTTTGTTGGGTCCTCAGCTTTGTTTGTTTGGTTTGTTTTTTAATACATATATTATTGTTATCGTCCGTGTGTTCTTTGCTCTTCTTACGCGTGTGAAGTTTATTATTACTGTCGTTTGGTCATCGGCTTGCCAATAAATGGAACACACATAACTTTTTTTTTTTTTTAAACGATTATTTTTATTGTTATCAGAACAAACGTGGGTACCAGGTACTGACGCTATCGGAATGAGCCTACACAAGGTTCCAAGCACGACTACGTTACGTGACATTTATGGTGATATATGCTACGAAAACGGGACAAGTGCGTGAATTACGTGACTTTGAAGAAATAATTTACACACAGGTAGTGGCGAGGGCAACAAGCGAAATCACTTCCTGGTTCTAACATCTGCTGTAGCTAGGACAACTACAGATGCCGCCACTGTTCGAGTGCACTCGTTTTATTTCATTTTATTGTCCTTGGTTTATTTGTCTTATTTCTGAATTTAATTTTAGGTTTTTGTTTCTAAACTGGATTTTGATATTCTACTGCTGTTTTTTTCTACTGCTGTTTTTTTTTTTTTTTTTTTTTACAGTATCTGCCATATTTTTTGTTTTGTTTGTTTTTTAATTACTGTGATGGTAAAATTTCTATCCTTGGTTTAATTTATTATTTAAAAAAAATTAGTTCGTTTTTTCATTTCAGTTCGTCATCATGTGTTTTTTGGGGGGTGGAATTTACAAGTCTGTTTTAACAGACAGGTCAGTACTAAGCAACCTCCTCATCGAGCCAAGATTAGAAGAAAACCTTGTCTTTCGTAGCACCTCACGCTGTCTAAGGTGAAAGGTATTAGAGAGGGTTGTGAATGCATGTTAAGCCAACAACACAGCCATTATTTAATGAGGGAGTTCAGGACAAACCCCTTTGAACCACGTGCCTGGTGCAATAGCAGAAGTGGATTTGAACACAATCTGCAAATGCACCTGCGCGTCAGACCTCCACAGTGCTCTAGAGCATGAAAGCAGGGCCCTTTGTCTGACACTTTTATGCTACACTGCCTTTCCTCCTTTTGGTCTTTTGGTCTTGAACTAATAAACATTTATTGACTTCTATCTGGGATTACGTGCCTGCCCTTTTCGTGTAAGTCAGTTCATCATTTCTTTTATCACACATCTAGACCTGTGTTAGCAGCAACGGTTAAGCCAGCCGTGGTTAACCACTCCTGAATCGACTGTTTGACCCTACAGAAGAAGTAGCAGGAAATCTTCTACCTACCTAAAATGGTTTGAAATAGATGAGCATGTGTGTGTGTGTGTGTTCTGTTGGTCCAAAACTTCAAATCAACATGAGAGTGTTTTTACTTTCTGTCCATCTCACATCAATACATATTTATTACATTTTAATATTTTATAATAATATACTCTTGAAACGATTCCCCTTTCCCCTTTTAAGTTATACGTTCTCATCATCTCATCTCATCAGTTTACACTGACGGATCAATCTTGGAACGTTCAATTCAACAACACGGCAACAAAAGTGGAGAGAATGTGGACTTCTTACCGTGTTTGATCTGCTCCAGAACAGCGGCTACTAGTAGGAGTAACGCTGCAGTTTGCCACATTGCAATGCAGGAAGTCAGAACAGCGAGCACAGTCTTTAAGGCGCACGACAACTTCCGTGATGACATGAGGGGAGCTGTGTTTTGGGTCTTTATATACATATACATATACATATGTATATATATATATATATACATATATAAATCTGCATACCTTTTAATCAAACAACTGCTGTATCAATTCCAATAGCGTCACTATGAATACAAATTAGCTGATCAAGTCGTAGCCGGGTTTGAAAATTTACCAATCGTAGGAGCTTTGTTCCCAGTAACACCAAGCAAAAATGTTGATCGTATTAACTACATTCACTACAATGTCCAACGTCTGGGAAATTACACTGAGGCAGGTCTCAGAGCCGTCCACGAATAGAAGGCGGCCACCTCGCTCATGGCTTTTCAAAATCGCATAGCACTAGATATGCTGCTGGCCGAAAAAGGGGGTGTGTGCGGAATGTTTGGGGAGCAATGCTGCACATTCATTCCAAACAATACAGCTCCTGACGGTCAGTTAACGAAAGCCATCGAGCGTCTGAGGACTCTCAACAAAAAGATGAAAGAACATTCCGGGGTGGACACGTCTATGTGGGATGGATGGCTGGACCAGTTTGGGCGTTTTAAGGGATTGGCGGCATCAGTGCTAATGTCCGTAGCATTATTTGCTGCACTATTGACGTTGTGTGGGTGTTGTTGTATACCATGTATTTGTGCATTAATTATCAGACTGATCAACACCGCTCAAGGGAAAGTAGGTGAGCAAACACATGAAACGATGAATTTGCTTGATGGTAATGATGGTGATGATGATCCATATGGGTTACCAGATCTCTCTCCAGATCCTGATGACTACAAACCTGAAGAAGAAGAGATTACGAAGTGACAAGAGAATTTAAACATATATGTGATAAACAGGAGGGAAATGTTGGAAAAATGAAGATGTTTTGTATTTTATCTCATAATATGCTTCAGCTAAAAGATGAAAATATACTATGCATACTACAAGCGAAAGTCTAATAATAACAGCTTTGCAGCAGAAGTCTTGCAGAAAGAAGAACAGGAAGACTCGTGCACGAGCAGCTCATGAGACGGAGAAGTGAGCGTTTCCTGTTGTTTTAACACCGAAAGCATATGAACTTTTCATGACCTCCTGTTGAGGAGGAAGTACGATTCTTGACCTTCTAGTCAGGAGGAGGTGTGAAATCTGAGTGCATATGTCACCTTTAGATGACCTAAACCCATGTAACCAGGGACCGCCCCAAAAGTGAATAAAAAGAGGTTTGCAGGCGGAAGCACTCCAGAGCAGGGTGGATGGAATACAACTGAGGTTGCTCTCTGTCACTGCTGTCCTCGCGAGTAAGATATACTTGACTCCTGTGTCTTCCTTTCCTACTTTCAGGGTTTAAACCTGACAGTTTACAACACTGGCGACATTATGATGAACCGTTCAAATAATTCAATTTGCTAAACACCAAAAAACAATTAACATTCAACGCACTGAATTAAAATGATCTTTTTCCAGATTCAGGTGAATACTCTTTAATATGACTGGCTCACGGGTATGTATGAAACCATTTAATTTACCAAACCGGGCCAAATATTAACACCTCAAAAGCACAAATTGGAGACAACAGACACATTTAGGGAACAACTGTGCAAAACAAGATGGGAGTGATCAGCTGAGCAGTTCCGGGAGGTGGTTGTCTGCCAGTCTCCACCCTGCAGCTCTCCCTCTGGCTTTTGTCTTTAGTCCCATCGGCATGTTATGATTCATCAACCTATGTAAAAAATGGAAATGAAAGGCAGACCATATAAGCAGTGTCCACAAGTGGACATGTGGCTAGATGATGACCTGATTGAAAAATTGTCAATATACTCCAGAAGAGGTGAGGTCATCGAATTTTACTTATTTGAATATGATTATGTTGCTGCGATAAGCACAGACGGTAAATATTTTCCTGCTTCATCCGTGTTTAAATGTTTATGCAAACACAAATGAAAGTGATGCTTTTAGTGAGCGCCTCACCACTTTTATACACAACATAATAATTCAGCAGGAAAAAATATGAGCGTGACATTTGGTCATAATTGTGATATGAAATGTTCATAACTTTTGGTCTTTATGGACAGGGCAACTTGAGAGGGTAGACTCAAAACATGCCAAGTAGTATTCCAAAGGTGCAGGAGAATATGAGGTGACAGCAAGGATGGCCAAGAAAGACTTTACCTTCAGGAAGGACTTTGTGTCCAGCGTGTTGCAGGGGGTCGAGGATGCATCTACCAGTTCAGCACAAAACACAGGCAACACACCACCTTGGCCCAGCATTACACTACCGCTGCCCCATGAAGCTCCCTGGAAATCACAAGACAACCATCAGTCAATGAATCTGTATTATTGAAACATGTGTGAAGACTGACTTTTCTCTGCTGATGAAAATAATTAATTTGTATGATGTGACAAAACAAAACAGTAGCTCCTTTAATATAAACCAACATTGAAAGCCATAATATTCAAAGCTGTAGAATTAAGGAGATTAAAAAGCGGTTGAAGTTCTAATGGAGGCCACCACTAGGGTTGCCACCCATCCCGTTTTCCCCAGAATTGTTCTCTTTTTTTCACCACCTTCACACAATTTGTCCCATTTTTTAGGGAAAATGACAAAACCTCATTTGATTTCCGTCTGTGGTCAACTACCGTAAAATACGCGATTGTCCCATATTTGGCAACTAAAAAACCTGTCCCGTAATGAACTGATACGGGACGCACTATTTCGGGGACGCCTCTCCGCCTCCGCGCCCTCCCCTCCCCGTCGACAGACTTCAGACCTCTCTCTCGCCCCTTAATGGTTTTATTGTTTTATGGCCGTGATGGTTTCATGGTTAAGGGATATCCCAGAATGACCCTAATGGTCAAAATATACTTGTGAGCTTTAGTGTGATGGAAGAGCCAGTCAGAAGATGGTAAACAAGTGGCCTATACAAATGGGAAGCTGCTAAAGTGATGTTGGAATTGTCCACATTGGCTACGAGACCTCCCTCATTTGCAAAGGACAGGCAGTAGGTTCACGGTCAAGTGAACCAAGCGGGTTTGTTACTTGTTACCTATCGTTGCTTTGCTCTGCAATGTTTAACTAACTTCTTGCCATAGTCAGGTCAGAGGAAGGCAAACCGCAATCCACCTTTGACAATGCATGCTGACTTTTGGTTTTGTTTTAGCACCAGCAGCTGATGCTCACAACATGAAGCAGCTTCTTCTTCCTGATCTCACTCTGTGTTTTTCTCAGAGCAGCTTTGAGCAGCCACTGCTTGCATCTTCTGCTTCTTTGCTGCAAACAGAACTGATACAGTATGGACAGGAAGCTGATTGGTTATGGAAGTGACAGACAATTAGGGCTGAAGATACTGTCTACTGCAGGAGGCCTAATGATAGATGTGCAACATTGCAGAGTTGAAATCAGTTGTGCAACTTTAGTAACGTGATCCAATCATACAGTTGTAAAGGAATCCCTATTTTCTTTTAGCAGAATGCTGTGTGTGGTGCATGTTTGAACTAGACAATGAGGTGAAAACAAGAAGCAACCAACCACTCATAGAAACGCATGTCTTTCTCAGGAGAATCAACCAGCTCCTGATCCCCGTGCAACAAATGATCCACCACCATCTGAATACTGCCTGGTCGGACCTCACAGTGACCTCGTGGCTTCCACTGAGACCCTAAAAGAACAGAAGAAAATCTCTGTATCATCATGACTTTAATTTGTCAAGAAACTATTCTTCCTCTGTCCCTGAATACATCTTAAAAAATGTGTTTATTTATTTATTTATTTAAGAAAATGTTTACTTTTAAATTGGATAATGGATCAACCTCCAACACAACACAACAGTTTTGTAGACTGGGGTGGGCTGGGACACCACTCTAGAGTCCCGAGACAGTTTTGTTGATGGAGGGGCAAATTCGTCCTTGTCCACTGCATGCAGTTTGTGTCAAACAAACAAGAAATGTTTAAATTGTATACGTCACACAGGTTGATGTTGTGCAAACTGTGTCAAAAACTTTGGAAATGTTGGGGAGTATCGGAATTTGTGTTGGGACGACTGTAAGAAATTGTAATACAGGCACGTGTGTGGTTGTGGTTTGTCTACGTGCTTGTGGTTTATCTACGTGCCTGTATGTGCAGCCACCATGGTGGCCGCACATTAAAAGCCACACACACAAGAGAATGAAGGTGCAGTTGATTGAAATGTTCCTGCAGACAGTCTGAGTGGAACTTTGTCTGACGGTTAAATAATTTCATTTTCTAAGAGAAGTGGTATATTACAACACGCTGCGAGTTGTAGCAGTGCTTCTCTGTATTAGTGATTTCTCTTATATGCTTGTAAAATGCACAGAGGAGACATTTTGGGCTGTTGCTTTGTCTAAATTCAGTTTATACATGTGGCCAACATTGTGAAATGTTCTCTCTTATAATATTGTTTGCACTGTGTGTGTGTGTGTGTGTGTGTGTGTGTGTGTGTGTGTGTTTGTGTATTCTGTTGGTCCAAAACTTTAAGTCAACATAAGATTATTTATTTACATTTAAATTTTTTTATTTATAATACACTCTTGAAACGATTCCCCTTTGGTCCCACTGTGATTCTAAACATGACTTTGTAAAAGTTTTTCACCCGCATTCTCATTGTAACAATGTTTGCAGTGAGGCAATATTTTCTTTCAGTAATTTCACTGTTGATTATTTTATTCTGATATACTGTTAAATGTTCGCTGTGGTGCATCCTCTCAAGCAGTCACTTCATATAATGTATGCCCAGGGCTGGCCCAAGCCTCCATGGGGCCCTAAGCAAAATTTGATTCTGGGGCCCTCTATTTCAGCCAATATTGATTGTTGATCATTCACACACCTACAATGAGTTCAATGCAGCTCTGGCAGTGTTGTTTACATCCTATTGACGGCCTGACATGTCTTTACACATGTATGTATTGCACGTTGAAATTATACTGTTGCTGTATCTCCAAAGGTAAAATAATCAGAGACATAAGTAATACCAATGCAAACTTAATACAAATAATTTCAATGAATGCATCATGGATCACGTCCAGGGTGCCACATATGGTTTTCAATCTCAAAGGGTAGCACATCCAGCTACAAGAGTGTCCTGGGGTTGATTTACACAACATTCCAAGTGATGAAGCACAAAGTGAGGTATATCATCTAACCAGCAGCTGCATTCTGTTGAAAGTGTGTTTTTGTACAATAATATATCTTTGATCATATAGAAATCATCATTTTACAAACAAAAAAATTAGTGTTTTTTTTTTTTTTTTTTTTTTATTATTATTATTATTATTGCTCTTGGGGGCCCCCTAGTGGCACTGGGTCCCTAAGCCGTCGCTTACTTCGCTTCTGCCTTGGGCCGGCTCTGTGTATGCCTCCTCAGACACACAGGCTGGAGGGCCAATACTCACTCCAGGTTGTGAAACCAACAGCATGTCATCCGTCAGAAAAAAACAGCCTTTGCAAGTTGCTTGCTACGGAAGCGCATTGCATTCACTGAATAGAAAAATAAATAAATTAGGCACCAGATCTCATAATTACGAGAAAAGATCTCGTAATTATGAGATTCTGATCTCATAATTACAATATCCTTTCTCGTAATTACGAGATAAAATTAAAAGGAAACTTTTAAATCCGTAATCAGCGGGCAATAATGCCGCTATCGCAGTGTGATGACGCCATCGCAGTGAAACAGATAAATCTTAAATTTTTTTAGGAACTTTATTTAGAATGAAGAATGGACTGACAACAAAGAATATTTCAAAAATATAAATCTGAAACCAAGTACAGAGGAAAGCAATTCTATCCAGTTTCCCTTTTGTGCTCAGTGATTACCGTAATACCTTGTATACACAGAGCAAGCAGAAAGCGAGCGCCTGCTGGCTCGACCGCTTTTGCCGAACTGTTGGCTTGACAACAGTTCGAGAACGTCAGAACAATCCTAACTATTTGAGATGACTGCGCAGTGTAGGCATACTAATATTAATACCATCCCCAGTTTTCAGAAATGCAAGTATTTCCCAGTGTCTCAAACCGAGAAGGTAGCAATAGCAGATTAACTGCTGTAGCGCCATCGTTGCCCATTGATTACCGATTTAGACGTTTCCGTTTTGAATTATTTTTTTTAATCTCGTTATTACGAGAAAATATCTCATAATTACGAGATCCTGATCTCATGATTACGAGAAAAGATCTCGTAATCACGAGATCCTTCTCTCATAATTGCGAGATCTTTTCTCGTAATTACGAGGTCCTGGTGCCAATTTTTTTTTTTTTTTTTTTTTTAAACTCAGTGAATGCAATGCGCCTCCGTAGCTTGCCACCCACATGAAACAAGAATCTCTGCATCTCATGTCTTTTTTCTTTCTTTTTCTCTCCATGTCTTTCTTTTTTGTTTCCTTCTGTTTCTGTGTTCAGTGTCATCAGTGTTTCGCTAAGTCATTTTCATCTTGGTTTTAATAACTAATGGGCAAACATTTGGACGAGAATATTATCAGTTGTCTTCAAAAACATTAAAAAAAAATTTGTCATGACCACCCTGTTCATACACACGGTAGTACACACGGTAGTACAAACAATAAATTAATAAAAAAAAATAAAAAATAAATAATAATAAAATAAAAAAAAAAAAAAATAAATAAATAAATAATAAATACATTTAGTTGAAAAGATTACAAGAAAACCCCCAACAACTTCGAAACAATGGGTGAATTGTTTGTCCATCAAATTAAAAAATGGCCTCTGGGTAAAAAGTGCCTAAATATTCACAGTCATATATCTGTTTGCAACTGCAGGATGTTCTTCTATTAGTTTTTTTTTTTTTTTTTTTTTTAATTACACAAGCATGTGGAAATTGTAACAATAACCACATGCAGTCTATTTCCCTTCTTTTTGTGTAATAATAACAGTTTTCATTTTGAATTTAGCCAATTGCTTTAATGTCAACTTAACGTTGTGTCAGGCATTTTCTTCTCAACAAATTGTTTTAATTTTTAACCAATTTTAGCATCCATTTCTGCTTCAGTTTAATGGCACTTCTTTCAGTCTCATTTGATCCGCTGCAATCATTTCTAGGTTTGGTGCTGCCCCCAAGTGTAAGCACCTGGAACATGTTCACCTGTAGCTTAGGACCAGCACACTCTGCACCAGAGACGTCTGTGGGAAAAGGCACTGCGGGAAACACTTGTCAGCGAGCGTTTCAAAGTGAAGGGAATTAAAAGAAACTTGCAACAGTCAGCTTCAGTCATCTTGGAGAGAAGAAGACCAAAACAAAACAAACTGGCACGTTGAACACATGGTGAATGGGGTGTGTGTGGTCAATGTCACACTTGTTGTGTGGCCACTCCTTTCTAAGACACAAAACAAACTGATGACACAATGTAATCTGACATTGTGAGTGTCAAGAACGACAAAACAAACAAAAAAAAAAACCAACATAGTTTAATCTTGGCATAACAGAACTTTGCTCTCTTTCTCAAACAGAGCATTTGCAGGATGTGGCTTGCACTTCTCTTGGCTGTTGCTCTGCATCATATAAAACAAGGTAAGAACTGCATTTCTTCCAAGAGTGAGTTGAACTCAATTTTTTTCCCCGGGTGTTTTTTAGACACCCTGTGTTCTTGTTTAAAATGTATTTTGTTGAAATGGCAGGTCTCATATTAACAATCAGAACTGACAAATTTGAACATGCAAACTAGGAATTTGACTCTGGTGCATTTCAGCACTCGATTAACAGCAAGTGAGAAAATCTAAGTAAAAAAAAAGAATAAGATCAAGAGTGTAAACGTGAAGCATAGTATGTGTGCAGGTCTACATGAGGTTGGTATAGTGCATTTAAAATAGTACAAAGACACAAGTGGTGTTGTTCATCAGTCTTATTTCTGCCTTATTCTTATTTATGTGATGTTTTTGACAGCTTAAAGTTCTTGAGTGACCCAGGGTTTGTTATCTGGGTACAATACAAATACAGTCCACACAAAAGGTTATGCATTATGCATTATGCATTATGTATTTGTGCTGATGGACAAAAAAAACCAAAACACCTTTACTGTAAAGAAAATACAAAAGAGAAATTGATAAGGTTGGTAAAATGTGATTGATTTCATCAGCTTTGCTTATTTTTCCCCATGTTTTTTTGCAGGTCGCTGCTCGGGGTCTTCTGTGTTTGTCCAGAAAGGATGGGATTTAACTCTGGATGTCAATGAAAGCATTAGTCTAAAGAGAGGCGATGATTTTTCATGGAAACACAATACCCTTATTATTTTAAAATATGATGGTCAAGAACCCGTATATTATGAAACAGCCAAATTCAATGAAAACAATTTTTCCCTACACCTAAATAATGTAAAAGCGACTGCCAGTGGAACCTACACTGCTGTGGTCAGTGGTCAGACAGACATAATTGTAGCTGAATACCAGGTGACGGTGCTGGGTGAGTCTCTGATCATTTCAAAGTGTGATACACAGCAATATGCTGTTCTACAGACTGTCTCACCTGGTTCCTTTACACCTCTTCCTCAGACCCAGTGACCCCAGTTAACTTGGCAGTGAAGTCCACCAACAGCTCAGACTCCTGTAACCTCACTGTGACCTGCACAACACAAACTGCTACCATTAACACCACTGTCTGGTGTAACAATGGAAGTTGCAGCCAGGAGGGAGGAGAGGCGAGAGTAGTCACAGCCTCTGGAGCTTCACTTCATGTCTACCTGGAGCAGGACTCAATCATCTGTAACCATAGCAACCAGGTCAGCTGGACCAAAGACAAGAGAACGATAGAGGATTTATGTGTCATCCACAGTGGTGAGTTGGAAAGATGAAACAATTTCCTAAGATCAATATGAAAAATAATCATAAACAGAAGACACGAGAATGAGAAAGGATTTTTGTCTCTTTTATGACAGTAAAGGTACAACGAAGACTTAATTTGAGATGATACTCAGATTTGACTGTGGGCAGTATTGACTCTAGTGACAGAAATAATGTCAGTCAGATAATTCAGGTTAGTCCGGAATTTCAAAAAGCTCAATTTGCAGCCTCTTGTACCTTTTTGCTGTGACTTTATGATGACTGATTTCACTGAAAATCATTTCAAATGAGGTCAGACAATCACTTTTGTTGTGTTGTCAAAACAATCATTTCTGCAAAATAATCTAGCTTCTTCTTTCCTTTGCAGATCACCAAGTCATTCAACTTTCATTCATCACTTTTGTACGAGCTGGTGTCGCCATAGTTCTCGTCATCGTGCCAGCTATTTTGTGTCTAATACAGAAAAGGAAATGTAAGTCAAATGCAGATGGTTTTTTTGAGAAGACATGAAACAAACCCACTCCTGCTTGTAGGCCAGTGTAAAAGCAGGCTCACAACAAAGTGATTCAAACCTTTGTGCATTTCTTACGACTCCACAGGTCAGACAAAAAGCAGAGAAAGTGTAAAGTACGACGTTGCAAAGGTAAGTCTACCTCAGAGATTTTCAAGAAGAACCCTCCACTCTCTTCTTCGTTGGTTTATTTGAGGACGAGAGCGTTCACCCTAATGAGGAAACGCGCTGTCAGGCAGCTGGATTGTCATTTCAAGAACATCTCAGTAATACACACTGTGTATTTTTTTTTTTTTTTGTGAAGCAATTTCCCCAATGCACAGATATGTTTTTTTGGGGGTGGCAAACTAACATTTTGTTCTTCCACAGGGTGACATAACAGTGCATCTTTGAGCAACAGCCTCGTCGTCTGACTACTGCACAGCCTAAGCACCAGATTGAATCACACCTGATTTAGCCATAGTGTTGATTACAGAGGAGATGAGGAGAGATGTCCTGACATGTTTGGAAAAGAAAAACAGACGCTTTGATGTATTCTCCATCCAAATCTCCCCCAGTTTACTCCCAGTTGGCATTCCGACAACATATTCTCCAGCTGGATGTAAAGCATTTGCATCAGCGAGCCGTAGTTGCCTCATGACAATGGCTCTGTGTCTAACTGTTCTCAAACTGAAAGCCCGGCTTTAAACCCAAACAATTCACAAAGACATGGATCTGTTCTTATACATTATCTGTTCAAAGCTTCATCAGATGCACCACTGCATCTTCATCCTCTTTCTTGAGCTGAAAATCTCCTCTGGCAAGGAATCATATTTCTACAATACTGCGACAGCTGAAGATTCTCTGCACCCCTTTTCTAGAACCACTTCTCCTGGTCATGGGCGCTGCTGGAGCCTGTAGGGACAAAGGCGGGGTTTCACCCTGGACACGTCACCAGGTTATGGCACAGCCACACAGGGATGATGCTAGAGATCATACAGGATAATGTGTTCATGCCACCACATCACCAGCCCGTAAGCGCAGGACCCGTAAACAGCGTGGCGTTAAGTGAGGTTATTTTAAATGCTGGGCTTAATATTTACAGAAGCATCTGAAGGAGGCCAAGAATCATACAGCCACAACAAAAATATATTATTTCTCAACACACATGGAAACTTCAGTGCAGACTAAATGTTTGTTCAGGTTGAGGTTCAGGTTTGTCATAGAAAACATCCTCACCTTCATAAGAAAGATAAATGCTGAAATGTTGATTTCAGCTTAATAACTTTTGCTCCCCTGTTGCATTTTGAGAATGAGCCAAATTTCATGGGATGGACTGAAATTAGCAAATGCAAGTAAATGGTGAGAAAAAAATTAAGACTTTCATTCTCTCAAATTGTTTTCTTCCAATTCCCATTTTTTTGCTTCTCTCAGTTAAATATGCTGAAGTTCAATTCAAGAACTCAAAATGACCAACATTTTCAGATTTGACAAGTTAGAACTTCTTCCATAAGAATATATATATATATATATATATATACATATACATATGTGTACACGTACACACACACACATATGTATATGTATGTATATGATCCTGAAGCAAGCTCTTCTCTGTGATGAAGGCTACTTGTTTTACTATCACACATACATTTGAATTCACTATTTGTTATTTTACTAAAGCTTGTCTATGCTATTTCTTCATGGTGTAGTGTCGTGTTTTCTGTTTTTGTTGTCTGTAGATATCTTAGTTCCTACATTAACTGTACAATACTGTATTAAGACTATTCCAGGTATTTCTGCATGTACCTTATCATTATATCTCATTAAATAAATGATCTGAATTCTGCTTATTAGTACTCAAACTAATGTTTCTAAATCTATCTTAAGATAGAGAGATGGATAGATAGATAGAGGGATACCTTATTGATCTTTGTGCATAATGACAGATGAGTGTGTGGTGTGACAGTGACAGTGTAAAGTAAGGGTTGAAAAAAAAAAACCCTGACAAAAAAAATTGTTAAAATAGAGAGCAAAAAAAAATAATAAAGTGCTTCCATCTCACAGCAAGAAGGTTGTGGGTTCGATTCTGGGCTTGGGACCTTTCTGTGTGGAGTTTGTATGCCCTCCCAGTGTCTGCATGGGTTCTCTCCAGGTTCTCTGGCTTCTTCCCACACTCCAAAAACATGGATGTGAGGTGAATTGGAAACTCTAAATTGTCCATCGGTGTGTATGTGAGTGCAAATGGTTGTTTCGCCCTATGACAGCTGTCCAGGCTCCAGCACATGCCCACAACCGTGAGTTCAAAAAGAAGCGGGTATAGGTAGGCAAGCGCTTCCTTACAGTGGACAAAGACAAACAGAGCTGTATGAGCTCTGTTTGAGATGTATATATATATATGTATATATATAGAGAGAGAGATTATTTCAAGTCAAGGCTTTTTAAAGTCAAAGGTGATCAAAGCAATGATACTTCAGCATCAAAGCTTCTCTACAATAAATGTAGCATCCTGAATGCTGCTCATTGAGGTGTGTGTGTGTGTGTTTGTCCAGCAGAGGGCAGTGTTACTGCAGCTTGGAGTCATTTTCAGCCATTTTCAAAGCAGTGGCTCCAGTGCTTGGATGTTTCCCACAAGCTTCATTTGTCCATCACTACTTTGTCCTGCAGTCTGTTCTGCTCCTAGTGCAGTTTCTGCCACTGTTTTCCTGCCACTGCATCTGACACAATGTTTGCTGCCCTTGTCTTTTGATGGAGTGAGCAGCTCCTTGAGGACCAGACCATCTTCACCTGTTGCACTCCAACTGCTCCTGGGAGCCACAGCCACACTTGATGCACCCTGGCAGAGAGAGAGGGGCGTGGCTGCACTTCAACTCAACACAGCGTCATGTGATTTCAGGGAAGTGGGAGCAGAAACACTGATCAGAGAATCGAAGAATGAGAAAATATCACAAGAGCAGCTCAAAGTCCAAGTGCTTCTCCGTCAGGCTGCATGTTGGCTGGAGGCAGCAGCAGCAGCAGCAGCAGTGTGAGTGAGCGCTGCAGCAGGAGTCCTCCTCTCTGTTCAGAGAGGTTCGCTCTAGGTGGACACAGGTGGCTTCTTTCACTCCTCTCTCAAACCATCTGTCTTCTGTGTCTAAAATCTGGACCTTTGAGTCTTGGAAGGAGTGGCCTTTGTCCTGGAAATACAGATGAACCGCTGACTCAGCAGAGCTGTTGATTACAACACCTGCTTGATCATCAACACCTACTGTTGAAAAATCAACACCTTGCTATTAGTCAGTACCATCAGCCTTGGCCACACCCACACCTTCAGAGGTAATCTGATTGGATTTTGGTTATGGGATTGGATGGAATCTTGGAAAAAGGGAAAAAAAAAGGGAAAGAAGGATTCTGAAATGGGATTAGATGATGTAATCCAATCCTAATTTTAATCTGGATCAAACCTTCAGTTTGTGTTGTTGAACACATTTCAGTAGGATTTCAGGAAGGAAATGAGCAAAACTTTAACATTGGTCAAATAACCAATTTGTATCATTTTGTGTATATACTTTGATTTATATTTTGCACTTGATTTGATACTCATGCACGTTTTGGACGGATCAATATTTTAGTCCTGATCTGCTCAATAGTGTCATTTCCCATCATGCCCCTCTCACCAGTCAAGCCGTCCCACTGCCAAGTGTAGAAGCAGTAGAAATGCCTCAGAGTCCCAGACCAGACCCAGACCCTTGACAAGTGTTGTGGAGACAAAGCTGCAGTACTACAGTACTACTGCAGTACTACTACACTGCTGCTCCCTCTCATTATTGTTAACTTGCAGGCAAATGTGCAAGTCTTGGGAGGCAAGACAGTGATCTTCTTCTTGGAGTTGTTGTCAACTGCACTGGTTGTGGCTGCAATGGCCTGGAAGGGGCCACAGACCATAGTTTGCTTCACCTGTCTCCTGGAAGAATGACACTTTTATTGTCTGTAGTTGTATTTTCATCTCATTGGAGGCCTCTGCCAAGCACCAAAACAAAGAAAGCAGACAGCAAACAGTGTTTCTCTTTCCTTTGGGTCACATGACTGTGAAACACCTCCAAAATTGTGGCTGACAAAAAAGAATTTTCAGCATTTTCCCACTGGGAGCAGGTTTTACTTTGTTTGTTCCTGTGAAGAAAGCATCCAGAAACATCAATTGGATGATGTGGATCTTGAGCTTCAGCACAGAGTTTGCGTGACGTCAGTGGGTTCAGCAGAAGTGGAGATATTTTATTGGCAAGTGGAACAACAGCAATAGTGCTGAGCAGGAAACAGCAGCTGCTGGACGATGTGCCGGCCTGCTGTCAGTCCAGCAGCCTTGTGTGAAAAACACTCTTCCAGGAACGCAAACAACAACTTCCAGCTTCCAGTCCAGTCCCTAAGCAGCTGAGACTGGGAGGTTGTGGGTTCCATCCCCGCCTGGCTCACACCAAGACTGTCAAAATGCTCCCATTGCCTCCCTGCTTCAGTCTTCAGGGTTGCAACTGTGGCTTGGTGCTGTTCTTTGATTGAAAGCATGCTCACCTTTGCTGCCATCTGCTGGTTTGGCAATGCCACACAGGCTCAAATGAAGAGAGTCAGTCAAATCATCAGACTATGCAGCAAAGTGTTGGGCTGCACTTTGCCAAGCTTGGAGAGCATCTACAGACAGAGGATGCTAAACAAGGCCAGGAAGACCACCAGTGACCTGAGGCCCCACCCCCTGGCCTGCACCTTTGACTGGCTTACTTCAGGGTGACCATACTGCCCCCCTCTGTTTAAACTCCTGAACAGCCAGCACAGTTCCTACCTTTAGCCTCTCCGCTGGTCTGGAGAAGCATTAAAACTACTGCTGCTCCTCATAACTGTTCATGACATGTGACTACTGAGCTCTGTCCATGATCCCACTGTCGCCCCCTGCTGCTCTGGGGGCCCAGTTGCTTTTTTCTCTGATTGGACAATGAGACGCCTTTGGTTGTGATTTAGCGCTGGACAAACAAAAGAGAGAAAACAGGTGCAGCTCTTCAAAGAGGAAATCACATTTTTCTCACCGTCATCATGGACTGCCAACAAGTGATGGCAACTGTAGTTCTGCAAAGAGCTGCCAGGGGGCGCCCTGAAGTCAAAATTACCTTCTACTCCAGACTTTACAGAGAAATGAACACATGCTGAAAAAAAATAACACATTGATTTAACAGCCAGATATTTCAGACAGGTCACTCTATAATATGTCAATAAGATGTGGGCAGGAGAGGAGAAGAGGCTCCACGTCGCCTTTGATTGAGAAAATCTACTGAAGAGTGGAGCTGAAGGAAGTCTCCAAGCATTGCTTTGACTTTCTACACAACACACAATTAATAGGAGCACCTTTTGATTGCCTTCAAGGTTACAGACCGTAGGTGGCGCTAATGCTCCCTAAAATGGGGAGCAAACTGCCAGATAGTACGTGACAAGAAGAACACACACACATGTATGCACTCTCTCTCTCTCTCTCTCTCTCTCTGCCTCTCTCTCTCTCTCTCTCTCTCTCTCTCACACACACACACACACACACACACACAAACACAGCATCATGTGACTTCCTGGAAGTGTGGGAGCAGTTGAGACGGCTGGATGGTAGGAGCACAAGAAACAGGAAAAGAATCCTAAAGTGAAAGTTGTTCTGTGTCAGGCTCCATTTTGAGGCGAGGCAGCAGCAGCAGCAGCAGCAGCAGCAGCAGCAGGTGAGTCCTGACTTACTAAATACCTCATCAAATGTGACGCTAGTCAACTTTTTATCAATCATCTTTTATTTGTACAGCGCTAAATCTAGGGTTGCCACCTCCTAGATTTTCAAATCCAGGACATTGGGGGGGGTGAGACGTCTCATGTCTGTCAAAGTGAAGTGCGTCCCGTATCAGTTCATTACGGGACAGGTTTTTTTTAATTGCCAAATATAGGACAATCGCGCATTTTACGGGAGTAGACCACAGACGGAAATCAAATGAGGTTTTGTCATTTTCCCTAAAAAAACAGGACAAATTGTGCCGCTTTGAACAATCAGAGAAAAAGAAGCAACTGGGCCCCAAGAGCAGCAGAATGCGACAGTGGCCAGGAGGAGTCAACAATGTGACTTCAGTCTGGTCGATTTCTTCCTGTTCTCTCGCTCCCAAGTGGAAGTCCTGAAATGAGATACAGCCATAGAGTGGGTTGTTCCACTGCAGCCAAACTCCACGGTCATTGGATAAATGCTGGGCTTTGTCCCGCCCATCGGACACTCAGCGTCTCTGGGGGTCTATGGAGCAGTGGGCTGGCCTCGGCTGGCCCGGACGCTCGGCTTCCGCATGATGATTGGATGATCTGTTTGAGGCGGAGCCCATTTTGATTGACAGTGAAATGAGCGAATCAGCGATCTTGAAGAATAAACATCCGCCGAAGCAGTTTTCAAGTTTTTCATTCCGTTGTTCTGCGTCTATTTCTGGTGTTTTTGTGTAGACAGTAGCTGCTTGTGTTTGGAGACCCTGACTTCTGACACAGCGGGAGCTGCTGAGCTTCTCCCCCGTCACAAAGCACTCACAGGCGGTCACACTTCACATGAGCCTCGCGCAGTGGCTCCAGCTAGCGAGCTAGCTAGCTGCCAGCAAGCTGCGCATAATGGCAGACAATATGAGTGTCCTGAAAAGTTGTGGCTTTGATTCAGGGAGACTGAGGTCTGAACTTCAAGCCCTACATTCAAACCAGAACTTGCAGGGCAACAGAGGAAAGCTGTGTGATTTCTTGCTGTTTCTGAAAGACATGGAGTTGGACAGTGCAACACCTCAGCTGTACAAACTGCTGTCTTAGTGGCAACCATTGGAGCTCCATCTGCAGATGTAGAGAGGAGCTTCTCCTGTTTAAAGCAGCTCAAGTCTTGAACCCGCAACACAATGGGCCAAGGCAGTTTAAGCAGCCGGGCTCTGCTGGCCATTGAGAGGACACTCACAGGTCATTGGATAAATGGACGCTGGTCAAGTCCCTGGAAAAGACGGCTAGCTGGTACAACAGGGTCACTGATCATTGTTATTGAAAGAAATTGATGGTATAATTTACGTATAAATAAACCAATGGATTTTATGATGTAGGCAGAAAATGAGCTTCCCCTCCTTGAAAGACCAGCAGCCGCCACTGCCCTCAACAAGTGTCCAGTCTCATCACGTCAGGGAGAAACAGGTGCAGCTCTTCAAAGAGGAAATCACATTTTTCTCACCGTCATCATGGACTGCCAACAAGTGATGGCAACTGTAGTTCTGTAAAGAGCAGCCAGGGGGCCCTGAAGTCAAAACTACCTTCTACTCCAGACTTGTGAACACATGCTGAAAAAATAACACATTGATTTAACAGCCAGATATTTCAGACAGGTCACTCTATAATATGTCAATAAGATGTGGGCAGGAGAGGAGAAGAGGCTCCACCTCGCCTTTGATTGAGAAAATCTACTGAAGAGTGGAGCTGAACGAAGTCTCCAAGCATTGCTTTGACTTTCAACACAACACATGACAACAACTCTTCAAGGTTACAGACCGTAGGTGGCGCTAATGCTCCCTAGAATGGGGAGCAAACTGCCAGATAATACGTGACAAGAATAACACCCACATGTATGCTCTCTCTCTCTCTCTCTCTCTCTCTCTCTCTCTCTCTCTCTCTCTCTCTCTCTCTCTCTCTCTCTCTCTCTC
>WFAA01000062.1:0-36507 GCA_009823395.1 Thamnaconus septentrionalis | reverse complement strand
GTCGAGCGGCCCTGCAACCTCCTGGCTGGCCCCCCTGGTGAAGTGGGGGCCGGGCGGGGCTGGAGCCGGGGTGGCCTGGAGCAAGGTGGTGAGGGCTTGGGTTCTGGAGCAACATTAAGTCAGCCAAAGATCATCCAGGAAATGGAACTTAAAGTTTACCTTAAGACCTGGGAGGTGAATGCAACCAACAGGGTGGCCTGGGGACAGCTTGTCCGATGTGGGGGCACCGCAATGACAACCTGGGCCTCAGGCTGGGCCCCCTGGTGTAAGTGGGGGACGGGCTGCGGCTGGAGCCGGGTGGCTGGAAAAAAGGCTGGTGAGGGCTTGTGTTCTGGAGCAACATTAAGTCAGCCAAAGATATCCCAGGAAAATTGGAGAATAAACTCAAAAATGGAATTTAAAGTTTACCTTAAGACATGGGAAAAATGCAACCAACAGGGTGGCCGGGGACAGCTTGGAGGGGGCCGCCACTGCAAACAACTGCCTCAGGCGGGCCCCTGGTGGTGGGGGACCGGGCTGGAGGGGGAGGGCTGGAGCCAGGGTGGCTGGAGCAAAGGCTGGTGAGGGCTTGTGTTCTGGAGCAACATTAAGTCAGCCAAAAGATCATCCAAGGAAATGGAACTTGGTTTACCTTAAGACCTGGGAGGTAATGCAACCAACAGGGTGGCCGGGGACAGCTTGTCCGAGGGGGCCCCCTGCAATGCAACCGGGCCTCAGGCGGGCCCCTGGTGGTGGGGACCGGGCCGGGCTGGAGCCGGGGTGGCCTGGAGACAAAGGCTGGTGAGGGCTTGGCTGGAGCAACATTAAGTCAGCCAAAGATCATCCAGGGACAATAGGAAATAAACTCAAGAAATGGAATTTAAAGTTTACCTTAAGACATGGGGGTGAATGCAACCAACAGGGTGGCCGGGAAGCTTGTCCGATGTGGGGATCCCAAGACAACCTGGGCCTCAGGCTGGGCCCCCTGGTGTAAGTGGGGGACGGGCTGGGAGCTGGGCAGGGTGGCCTGGAGACAAAGGCTGGTGAGGGCTTGGTTCTGGAGAAATTAAGTCAGCCAAAATCATCCAGGGAAATATGGAGAATAAACTCAAGAAATGGAATTTAAAGTTTACCTTAAGACCTGGGAGGGAATGCAACCAACAGGGTGGCCTGGGGACAGCTTGCGAGGGGGCGGCACCAACGACAACCTGGGCCTCAGGCTGGGCCCCCTGGTGTAAGTGGGGGACCGGGCTGGGGGCTGGGCCGGGGTGGCCTGGAGCAAAGGCTGGTGAGGGCTTGTGTTCTGGAGCAACATTAAGTCAGGAAAGATCATCCCAGGGAAAATATGGAGAATAAACTCAAAAATGGAATTTAAAGTTTACCTTAAGACCTGGGAAAAATGCAACCAACAGGGTGGCCGGGGACAGCTTGTCGGTGGCCACTGCAAACAACCTGCCTCAGGCGGGCCCCCTGGTGAAGTGGGGACCGGGCGGGGCTGGAGCCCGGGGTGGCCTGGAGACAAAGGCTGGTGAGGGCTTGTAGTTCTGGAGTAACATTAAGTCAGCCAAAGATCATCCCAGGGACAATATGGAGAATAAACTCAAGAAATGGAATTTAAAGTTTACCTTAAGACCTGGGAGGTGAATGCAACCAACAGGGTGGCCTGGGGACAGCTTGTCGATGTGACGCAAACAATGACAACCTGGGCCTCAGGCTGGGCCCCTGGTGTAAGTGGGGAACGGGCTGCGGAGCTGGAGCCCGGGGTGGCCTGGAGACAAGGCTGGTGAGGCTTGTAGTTCTGGAGCAACATTAAGTCAGCCGAAGATCATCCCAGGAAAATATGGAGAATAACTCAAGAAATGGAATTTAAAGTTTACCTTAAGACCTGGGAGGTGAATGCAACCAACAGGGTGGCCTGGGGACAGCTTGTCCGATGTGGCACCCTGCAATGACAACCTGGGCCTCAGGCTGGGCCCCCTGGTGTAAGTGGGGGACCGGGCTGCGGAGCTGGAGCCAGGGTGGCCTGGAGACAAAGGCTGGTGAGGGCTTGTAGTTCTGGAGCAACATTAAGTCAGCCGAAGATCATCCCAGGAAAATATGGAGAATAAACTCAAGAAATGGAATTTAAAGTTTACCTTAAGACCTGGGAGGTGAATGCAACCAACAGGGTGGCCTGGGGACAGCTTGTCCGATGTGGCGGCACAAAGCAATGACAACCTGGGCCTCAGGCTGGGCCCCTGGTGTAAGTGGGAGACGGGCTGCGGAGCTGGAGCCCAGGGTGGCCTGGAGACAAAGGCTGGTGAGGGCTTGTAGTTCTGGAGCAACATTAAGTCAGCCAAAGATCATCCCAGGGACAATATGGAGAATAAACTCAAGAAATGGAATTTAAAGTTTACCTTAAGACATGGGAACAAAATGCAACCAACAGGGTGGCCAGGGGACAGCTTGTCGAGGATGCGTCCACTGCAACGACAACCTCGCCTCAGGCGGGACCCCCTGGTGCGATTGGGGGACGGGCAGCGGGCTGGAGACCGGGGTGGCCTGGAGACAAAGGCTGGTGAGGGCTTGTAGTTCTGGAGCAACATTAAGTCAGCCAAAGATCATCCCAGGGACAATATGGAGAATAAACTCAAGAAATGGAATTTAAAGTTTACCTTAAGACATTGGAGGTGAATGCAACCAACAGGGTGGCCTTGGGAAAGCTTGTCCGATGTGGGGCGGCACAAAGCAATGACAACCTGGGCCTCAGGCTGGGCCCCTGGTGTAAGTGGGGACCGGGCTGGAGCTGGAGCCAGGGTGGCCTGGAGACAAAGGCTGGTGAGGGCTTGTAGTTCTGGATGAAGATTAAGTCAGCCAAAGGTCATCCCAGGGACAATATGGAGAATAAACTCAAGAAATGGAATTTAAAGTTTACCTTAAGACATGGGAACAAAATGCAACCAACAGGGTGGCCAGGGGACAGCTTGATCGAGAGGTGCAGTCAGTGCAACCTCGCCTCAGGCAGGGCCCCCTGGTGCGTGTGGGGACCGGGCAGCAGGGCTGGAACCTGGGTGAGGGCTGGAGCCACGGGGTGGCATGGAGTCAAAGGCTGGTGAGGGCTTGTAGTTCTGGAGTAACATTAAGTCAGCCAAAGATCATCCCAGGGACAATATGGAGAATAAACTCAAGAAATGGAATTTAAAGTTTACCTTAAGACATTGGAGGTAATTGCAACCAACAGGCTGGACAGGGGACAGCTTGTCGATGGCGCCGCCCACTGCAACTACAACCTCCGCCTCAGGCTGGCCCACCTGGTGCAAGTGGAGAACTGGGAGGCGGAGCTGGAGCCCAGGGGTGGCCTGGGTACAGGATGAGTGAGGGCTTGGAGTTCTACAGCAACATTAAGTCGGCGAAGATCATCAAGGAAATGGAACTTAAAGTTTACCTTAAGACCTGGGAGGTGAATGCAACCAACAGGGTGGCCTAGGGACAACTTGTCGATGAGGCGGTATCCTGCAATGACAACCTGGGCCTGAGCTGGAGCCCCCTAGTTTGTAAGTGGGGGACAGACTGCGGAGCCTGGAGCCAGGGGTGGCCTGGAGACAAAGGCTGAGTGAGGCTTGTGGTTCCTGGAGCAACATTAAGTCAGTCCAGATCATCCCAGGGAAAATGGAGAATAAGCTCAAGGAAATGGAACTCTGAAAGTTTACATGTGAGATCTGAGAGACAAATGCAGCCAACAGGGTGGCCTGGGACAGCTTTGTCCCATATGGGGGCGGCACAAAGCAATGAGGACCAGAACCTGCGGCAGGGACCCCTGAAAAAAGGTGTAAGCGGGGGACTGGCCAGTGGAGCTGGAGCACGGGTCGGCCTGGAGACAAGGCGAAGGTGAGGGCTTGCAGTTCTGGGAGCAGCTTGTTAAGTCAGCAGAAGATCATCCCAGGGAAAATATGGAGAATAAACTCAAGAAATGGAATTTAAAGTTTACCTTTTAAGACCTGGGAGGTGAATGACAAATTCAACAGGGTGGCCTGGGGACAGCTTGTCAGATGTCAGAGGCGTCCACCTGCAATGGCAACCAATTGCCTCCAGGCAGGGACCCCTGGCAGTGGGGGGGACCGGGCACAGCTGGGCTGGAGGGCTGAGCCAGGGTGGCCTGGAGACAAAGGCTGGTGGAGGGCTTGTAGTTCTGGAGCAACATTAAGTCAGCCAAAGATCATCTCAGGACAATATGGAGAATAAACTCAAGAAATGGAATTTAAAGTTTACCTTAAGACCTGGGAGGTGAATGCAACCAAATAGGGTGGCCTGGGGACAGCTTGTGTGATGTGGGGCGGTACAAAAGCAATGACAACCTGGGCCTCAGGCTGGGCCACTGGTGTAAGTGGGGGACCGGGCTGAGGAGCTGGAGGCCAGGGGGGCAACCTGGAGACACAAAGGCTGGTGAGGGCTTGTAGTTCTGGAGCAACATAAGTCAGCCGAAAAGATCATCCGTAGGGACAATATGGAGAATAAACTCAAGAAATGGAATTTAAAGTTTACTTATAAGACATGGGAACAAATGTAACCAACAGGGTGGCCAGGGACAGCTTGATCGAGAGGATGCCGTCCACTGCCGCGGTCAACGATCGCCCCTCAGGCAGGACCCCCTGGAAAGGAGTGGGGACCCGTCAGCAGGGCTGGAGACCCGGGAGTGGCCTGGAGACAAAGGCTGAGTGAGGGGCCCAGCAGTTCTGGAGCAACATTCAGTCAGTCAAAGATCATCCTAGGGACAATATGGAGAATAAACTCAAGAAATGGAATTTAAAGTTACCTTAAGACATTGGGAGGTGAATGCAGCCAACAGGGTGGCCTTGGGAAAGCTTGTCCCGATGTGGGGCGCACAAAGCAATGACAACCTGGGCCTCAGGCTGGGCCTCTGCGGTAAGTGGGGACCGGCTGGGAGAGCTGAGCCCTGGGTATCATGGAGACAAAGGCTGTGAGGGCTTGTAGTTCTGGATGAAGATTAAGTCAGCCAAAGGTCATCCAGGGACAATATGGAGAATAAAATCAAGAAATGGAATTTAAAGTTTACCTTAAGACATGGGAACAAATGCAACCAACAGGTGGCCAGGGGACAGCTTGATCGAGAGGGTGCCGCCCAGTGCAACGACAACAATGCGCCTCAGGCAGGGACCCCTGGTGCGCAGTGGGGGACCGGGCAGCAGGGCTGGAACCCTGAGTGGGCTGCAGCCACCAGTTGGCAAGGAGTCAAAGGCACAATTGAGGTCAACTAAAGTTCTGGAGTAACATTAAGTCAGCCAAAGATCATCCTAGGACAATATGGAGAATAAACTCAAGAAATGGAATTCAAGTTTACCTTAAGACAATGGAGGTAATGTGCAAAATCCAACAGGCTGGACAGGGGACAGCCTCACCGGGTGGGCGCGCCACTGCAGCTACAACCTGGGTTAAGGCTGGGCCTATTTGGTGCAGAGTGGAGAACTGGAAGGAGCTGGGGCCTGGGCTGAGCGTGGAGTCACAGGATGGTGAGGGTCAGAGTTCTGCAGCAACATTAAGTCAGCCAAAGATCATCCAAGGAAAAGTGGAACTAAAGTTTACTTCAAGACTCACATCTGGGAGGTGAATTGCAGCCAACAGGGGTTGGCCTGGGACAGCTTGTATGAAGTGCGGGGCGGTATGCCTGCACGACAACCTGGGCTCAGGCTGGGCCCCTGGTGGGAGGTAGGGGACCGGACTGGCGGAGGCCTGAGCAGGGTGGCCTGGAGACAAAGGCTGGTGAGGGCCGGTAGTTCTAGAGCAACATTAAAATCAGCCAAAGATCATCCTAGGAAAATATTAAGGAGAATAAACTCAAGAAATGAATTGAAGCCATCCTTAAGACATGGGAGGTGAATGCAACCAACAGGGCCTGGGGACAGCTTTGTCCGATGGGGGCGGAAAACAGTAATGACAACCTGGGCCCTCAGGCTGGGCCCCTGGTGTCAGGGGGGACCGGACAGGGAGCTGGAGCCCGGTGGCCTGAGACAAAAGGCTGGTGAGGGGCTTGTTCGAGCAACAACAAGATCATCCTAGGAGCAACATTAAGAGTCAACCAAGAAACATCCCAGGAAGTTTAAATACTTGGAGGAATGCAAACAGGGTGAAGGTAAATGGAATTTGAAGTACCAGTTTGGGCCTCAGCTAAGACCTGGTGGGTGGGGACCCGGGCTGAATGCAACCAACAGGACTACAGGCTGGTGAGAGCTGGGAAGACAGCCATGATCGTCCGATGTGGGAGTCGGAACCAAGAAATGGAATGACAACTTGGGCCTCAGGCTGAGCCCCATGGGTGTGGGCTAGAGCTTTTGATCGGAGGTAAGTCACCCACTGCAACTGTAATCGCTGGCAGGACCCCCAGGCTGGGGACTGACAAAGGCTGGAGTGAGGGGGGCTTAATACGGTTGCCTGGAGACAAGATTAAGTCAGCAATATTGTCAAAGAAGATCATCCTAGGGACAATATGGAGAATAAACTCAAGAAATGGAATTTAAAGTTTACCTTAAGACCTGGGAGGTGAATGCAACCAACAGGGTGGCCTGGGGACAGCTTGTCCGATGTGGAGTGACACCCTGCAATGACAACCTGGGCCTCAGGCTGGGCCCCTGGTGTAAGTGGGGACAGGACTGGGAGCTGGAGCCACGGGTGGCCTGGAGACAAAGGCTGGTGAGGGCTTGTAGTTCTGGAGCAACGTGGGAGTCAGCCAAAGATCATCCCAGGGACAATATGGAGAATAAACTCAAGAAATGGAATTTAAAGTTTACCTTAAGACCTGGGAGGTGAATACAACCAACAGGGTAGCCTGGGGACAGCTTGTCCGATGGGGGCGGCACAAAGCAATGAGAACCTGAGCCCTCAGGCTGGGCCCCTGGTGTAAGTGGGGACCGGGCAGGGAGGGCTGGAGCAGGGGGTGTACCTGGAGACAAAGGCTGGTGAGGGCTTGTAGTTCTGAGCAACATTAAGTCAGTCCAAGATCATCCCAGGTGAAACTATGGAGAAGAAACTCAAGAAATGGGAACTTAAAGTTTACCTTTAAGACCTGGGAGGTGAATGCAACCAACAGGGTGGCCTGGGGACAGCTTTGTCCGATGTGGGGCGGCACCCTGCAATGACAACCTGGGCCTCAGGCTGGGCCCCCTGGTGTAAGTGGGGGACCGGACTCTGGCGGAGCTGGAGCCCTAAGGGTGGCCTGGAGACAAAGGCTGGTGAGGGCTTGTAGTTCTGGGATGAAGATTAAGTCAGCCGAAGATCATCCTAGGATTGAAATATGGAGAATAAACTCAAGAAATGGAGATTTAAAGTTTGTCTCAACACATGGGAGGTAAAATACAACCAAAAGGGTGGCCTGGGGACAAAGCTTGTCCGATGTGGGCGGCGCCAAGCAATGACAACCTGAGCCTCAGGCAGGCCCCTGGTGTAAGTGGGGGACCGGGCAGCAGGGCTGGAGCCCCAGGGTGGCCACTGGGTAGACAAAGGCTGGTGAGGGCTTGTAGTTCTGGAGCAACATTAAGTCAGCCGAAGATCATCCCAGGAAAATATGGAGAATAAACTCAAGAAATGGAACTTTAAAGTTTACCTTAAGACATGGGAGTAAATACAACCAACATGGTGGCCAGGGAAAGCTTGATCGAGAGGTGCTGAGCCCACTGCAACGACAACAATCGCCTCAGGCAGGGACCCCTGGTCTTGATATGGGGGACGGGAAACAGGGCTGGAGCCCTGGGTGAGGTGAGCTGGAGCTGCTGGGGTGGCATGGAGACAATGGCTGGTGAGGGCTTGTGGTTCTGGAGCAACATTAAGTCAGCCAAAGATCATCCAAGGAAATGGAACTTAAAGTTTACCTCAAGACATGGGAGGTAATACAACTAACAGGGTGGCTAGGGGACAGCTTGATCGAGAGAGGGTGCCGTCCACTGCAACGACAACAATACGCCTCAGGCAGGGACCCCTGGTGCGTGTGAGGGGACCGGGGCAGGTCTGGAACCTAGGTGAGGGCTGGAGCCACGGGGTGGCATGGAGTCAAAGGCTGGTGAGGCTTGTAGTTCTGGAGTAACATTATGTCAGCCAAAGATCATCCCAGGGACAATATGGAGAATAAACTCAAGAAATGGAATTTAAACTTTACCTTAAGACATTGGAGGTAATTTTGCAACCAACAGGCTGGACAGGGGACAGCTTCATCGAGGCGCCCATCCAAACTACAACCTCCCGCCAAGGCTGGCCCCACCTGGTGCAAGTGGAGAACTGGGAAGCGGAGCTGGAGCCCCGGTCTGGCCTGGATCACAGGCTGGTGAGGGATTATAGTTCTGGAGGAAGATTAAGCCAGCCAGAAGATCATCAGGGAAAATATGGAGAATAAACTCAAGAAATGGAATTTAAAGTTACCTTAAGACCTGGGAGGTGTATGCAACCAACAGGGGGTGGCCTGGGAAAGCTTGTCCGATGTAGGGCGGCACCTGTAATGACAACCTGGGCTCAGGCTGGGCCCCTGGTGTAAGTGGGGGACCGGGCCATGGAGCTGGAGCCCGGGGTGGCCTGGAGAAAAAGGCTGGTGAGAGCTTATAGTTCTGGAGCAACATTAAGTCAGCCAAAGATCATCCAGGGACAATATGGAGAATAAACTCAAGAAATGGAATTTTAAGTTTACCTTAAGACATTGGAGGTGAATGCAACCAACAGGGTGGCCTTGGGGACAGCTTGTCCGATGTGGGGCGGCACACAAAGCAATGACAACCTGGGCCTCCAGGCTGGGCCCCCCCTGGTGTAAGTGGGGGACCGGGCTGCGTGAGCTGGAGCCCCGGGTGACCTGGAGACAAAGGCTGGTGAGGGCTTGTAGTTCTGGATGAAGATTAAGTCAGCCGGAGATCATCCCAGGGTAAATATGGAGAATAAACTCAAGAAATGGAATTTAAAGTTTACCTTAAGACATGGGAGGTAAATACAACCAACAGGGTGGCCAGGGGACAGCTTGATCGAGAGTGTGCCGGCACAGTGCAACGACAACAATGAGCCTCAGGCAGGACCTCCCTGGTGTGGGGCCGGCAGCTGGGCTGGAACCCTGGGTGGGGAGCTGGAGCCACGGGTGGCCTGGAGTCAAAGGCTGGTGAGAGCTTGCAGTTCTGGTGGTAACATTAAGTCAGCCAAAGATCATCCCAGGGACAATATGAGATAAACTCAAGAAATGGAATTTAAACTTTACCTTAAGACATTGGAGGTAATTGCACAAAGTAATAACAAATTGGGCAGGACAGGGGACAGCCAGGAGCTGAGATCTGGAATGGATCACAGGCTGGTGAGATGAGGTTCTGGATGAAGATTAAGTCAAATAAGATCATCCTAGGGACAATAAGGAGAATAAACTCAAGAAATGGAATTTAAAGCTTACCTTAAGACCTGGGAGGTGAATGCAACCAACAAGGGTGGCTAGGGACAGTTTGTCCGGATGTGGAGGCACCACTGCACCACAACCTCCGCTCTAAGGCTGGCCCCAATTGGTGCAGAGTGGGAGGAATCGGACAGCGAGCTGGAGCCCGGGTGGCCACGGAGTCACAGGATGGTGAGGGCTTATGGTTCTGGAGCAACATTGTCAGCCAAAGATCATCGCAGGAAATGGAGAATACTAAGAAATGGAATTAAAGTTTACCTTAAGACCTGGAGGTGAATGCAACCAACAGGGTGGCCTGGGGACAGCTTTTGTCCGATGGGCGGCACCACAAAGCAATGATAACCTGGGCCTCAGGCTGGGCCCCTGGTGTAAGTGGGGACCGGGCTGCGGAGTTGAGCACCGGGTCGGCCTGGAGTCAAAGGCTCAAGAGGCTTGTAGTTCTGGAGCAAGATTAAGTCAGCCAAAGATCATCCCAGGAACAATATGGAGAATAAAACTCAAGAAATGGAATTTAAAGTATACCTTAAGACCTGGGAGGTGAACAATAGTATAACCACAGGGTGGCCTGGGGACAGCTTGTGTCGATGAGGGTGACAGCAATCGTAATGACAACCTGGCCTCGAGGCTGGGCCCCTAATGGTGCAGTGGGGACCGGGCAGCAGGCTGGAGCCCTGTGAGCTGGGAGCCACGGGGTAGCCTGGAGTCAAAGGCTGGTGAGGGCTTGTAGGTCTGGAGCAACATTAAGTAAGTGCCGAAGATCATTACAGGAAAATATGGAGAATAAATCAAGAAATGGAATTTAAAGTTTACCTTAAGACATGGGAGGTAAATGCAACCAACAGGGTGGCCAGGGACAGCTTGATCGAGGAGCCGGCCAGCCCAAAAGCAACGACAACAATCGCCTCAGGCAGGGACCCCTGGTGATAAGTGGGGACCTGGCAGCTGGAGCCCTGGAGCCCTTAGGGGGTGGCTTGGAGTCAAAGGCTGGTGAGGGCTTGTAGTTCTGGAGCAACATTAAGTCAGCCAAAGATCATCCAAGGAAAATATGGAAATAAACTCATGAAATGGAATTTAAAGTTTACCTTAAGACATTGGAGGTGAATGTCAACCAACAGGGGTGGCCTGGGGACAGCTGATCGATGAGGTGACGCCTGCAATGACAACCTGAGCCTCAGGCTGGGCCCCCATGGTGAAAGTGGGGGACCCGGGCTGCGAGGAGCTGGAGCCTGCGGGGTGGCCTGGAGACACAGGCTGGTGAGGGCTTGTAGTTCTGGAGGAAGATTAAGTCAGCCGAAGATCATCCCAGGAAAATATGGAGAATAAACTCAAGAAAATGGAATTTAAAGTTCACCTTAAGACATGGGAGGTAAATACAACAACAAGGGTGGCCAGGGGACAGCTTGTCCGATGAAAAGCGGCACCTGCAACGGCAACCTCGAGCCTCAGGCTGGGCCCCACCTGGTGCAAGTGGGGGGTCGGGTAGGGTGCTGGAGCCTCTGGGTGGGGCTGAAGGCACAGGGTGGCCTAGGGGTCACAGGATGGTGAGGGCTTGGAGTTCTGGAGCAACATTAAGTCAGCGAAAATGGATCATCCAAGGAAATGGAACTTAAAGTTTGCATCAAGACCTGGTAGGTGAATGCAACCAACAGGGTGGCCTGGGGACAGCTTGTCCGATTAATGGGCGGCACCCAGCAATGACAACCTGGGCTCTCGAACTGGGCCCCCTGGTGTAAAGTGGGGGACCGGGCAGCGGGGCTGGAGCCCAGGGGTGGCTACCTGAGACAAAGGCTGGTGAGGCTTGTAGTTCTGGAGCAAGGTTATTGTCAGCCAAAGATCATCCCAGGAAAATATGGAGAATAAACTCAAAATGTGGAATTTAAAAGTTACCTTAAGACCTGGGAGTGAATGCACAGCAACAAGGGTGGCTAGGGGACAGCTTGACCTAGGTCAGAGGTGACGCCCACTGTAACGACAACTGATCACTTCAGGCAGGACCCCCTGGTGTAAGTAGTGACGGGCACCAGGGCAGGAGCTGGGTTAGCCCTGGAGACACAGGCTGGTGAGGGTTTGTAGTTCTGGATGCAGATAAAGTCGGCCAAGATCATCCCAGGAAAATATGGAGAATAAAACTCAAGAAATGGAATTTAAAGTTTACCTTAAGACAGCAGGAGAATTGAGATATAACCACACAGGCTGGCCAGGGGACAGCTTGTCCGATGTGGGCGGTATCACCCAATGACAACCTGGGCCTCAGGCTGGGCCCCCTGGTGTAAGTGGGGACAGGCTGCGGAGCTGGAGCCCAGGTCGGCCAGGAGACAAAAGCTGGTGAGGGCTTGTAGTTCTGGAGCAACATTAAGTCAGTCGAAGATCATCCCAGGAAAATATGGAGAATAAACTCAAGAAATGGAATTTAAAGTTTACCTTAAGACATGGGAACAAAATGCAACCAACAGGGTGGCCTGGGGACAGCTTGTCCGATGTGGGGCGGCACAAAGCAATGACAACCTGGGCCTCAGGCTGGGACCCCCTGGTGTAAGTGGGGGACCGGCTGGAGCTGGAGCCGGGTGGCCTGGATCACAGGCTGGTGAGGCTTATAGTTCTGGATGAAGATTAAGTCAGCCTTAAGTCAGCCAAGATCATCCAGGGACAATATGGAGAATAAACTCAAGAAATGGAATTTAAAGTTTACCTTAAGACATGGGAGGTAAATACAACCAACAGGTGGCCAGGGACAGCTTGATCGAGGCGCCGTCCAGTGCACGACAACAATCGCCTCAGGCAGGGACCCCCTGGTGCGTGTGGGGGCGGGCAGCAGGGCTGGAACCCTGGGTGAGGGGCTGGAGCCCGGGGTGGCATGGAGTCAAAGGCTGGTGAGGGCTTGTATTCTGGAGCAACATTAAGTCAGCCAAAGATCATCCAGGGACAATATGGAGAATAAACTCAAGAAATGGAATTTAAACTTTACCTTAAGACATTGGAGTAATGCAACCAACAGGCAGGACAGGGGACAGCTTGATCGGGCGCCCGCCCACTGCCTACAACCTCCGCCTCAGGCTGGCCCCACCTGGTGCAAGTGGAGAACTGGGAAGCAGGAGCTGGAGCCCAGGGTTGGCCTGGAGTCACAGGATGGTGAGGGCCAGTTCTGGAGCAACATTAAGTCAGCTAAAGATCATCCCAGGGACACATGGGAGAATAAACTCAAGAAATGGAATTTAAAGTTAACCTTAAGACATTGGAGGTAATTACAGCCAACAGGCTGGACACAGGGACAGCTTGATCCCGATGTGAAACACTGCAACCATAACCTCCGCTAAGGGCTGGCCCTAATTTGGTGAGTGGAGAACCGGGCATGGAGTTGGAGCTCCCCGGGTGGCTTGGAGTCACAGGATGGTGAGGGGCTTGGAGTTCTGGAGGAAGATTAAGTCTGTCAAGATCATCCAGGGAACAATATGGAGATGAAGCTCAGGGAATGTAGATTTAAAGTTTACCTTTAGACCTGGGTAGATAATGCACCAACAGGATGGCTCAGGGGACTGCTTGTCCCGTGTGGGGCGGCAATAAAGCAATGATAAACTGGGGTTTCAGGCTGGAGGCCCCTGGTGTAAGTGGGGATCAAGCCTGTGAACTGGAGACCCGGGTGAGCCTGGAGACAAAGGCTGGTGAGGCTTATGGTTCTGGATGAAGATTAAGTCAGTCAAAGATCATCCCAGGGAAAATATGGAGAATAAACTCAAGAAATGGAATTAAAGTTTACCTTAAGACATGAAAGAGACAAATGCAGACAACAGGACAGCTTGATGGAGAGGGTGTCATTCCACTGTAAGGACAGCATAACGCAATGACAACCTGGAGCCCCTGGTGAGGCTGGGCCCCCCTGGTGTAAGTGGGGGACCAGGCTGCAGAGCTGGAGCCCAGGGGTGGCCTGGAGACAAAGGCTGGTGAGGGCTTGTGGTTCTGGAGCAACATTAAGTCAGCCAAAAAGATCATCCCAGGAAAATATGGAGAATAAACTCAAGAAATGGAATTTAAAGTTTACCTTAAGACCTGGGAGGTGAATGCAACCAACAAGGGTGGCCTGGGGACAGCTTGTCCGATGTGGGCGGCTCAAGCAATGATAACCTGGGCCTCAGGCTGGGCCCCTGGTGTAAGTGGGGGACGGGCTGCAGGGCTGGAGCAGGGTAGCCCTGGAGACAAAGGCTGGTGAGGAAGCTTGTAGTTCTGGAGCAACATTAAAGTCAGCCAAAGATCATCCAGGACAATATGGAGAATAAACTCAAGAAATGGAATTTAAAGTTTACCTTAAGACATGGGAGGTGAATGCAACCAACAGGGTGGCCTGGGGACAGCTTGATCGATGTGGGCGCCATCCTGCAATGACAACCTGGGCCTCAGGCTGGGAGGCCCCCAGGTTGTAAGTGGGGGGCTGGGCTGCGGAGCTGGAGCCCAGGGTGGCCTGGAGACAAAGGCTGGTGAGGGCTTGTGGTTCTGGAGCAACATTAAGTCAGTCGAAGATCATCCAAGGAAAATATGGAGAATAAGCTCAAGAAATGGAATTTAAAGTTTACCTTAAGACATGGGAACAAAATGCAGCCAACAGGGGTGGCCTGGGGACAGCTTGTCCGATGTGGGGCGGCACAAAGCAATGACAACCTGGGCCTCAGGCTGGGCCCCCTGGTGTAAGAGTGTGGGGACCGGGCAGTTGGGCTGGAGCCCAGGTTAGCCTGGAGACAAGGCTGGTGAGGGCTTGTAGTTCTGGAGGCAACATTAAGTCAGCCAGAGAGATCATCCCAGGAAAATATGGAGATAAACTCAAGAAAATGGAATTTAAAGTTTACCTTAAGACATGGGAGGTAAATGCAACCAACAGGGTGGCCTGGGGACAGCTTGTCCGATGTGGGGCGGCACCCTGCAATGACAACCTGGGCCTCAGGCTGGGCCCCCTGGTGTAAGTGGGGGACAGGGCTGCGGAGCTGGAGCCACGGGGTGGCATGGAGAAAAAAGACTGGTGAGGGCTTGTAGTTCTGGAGCAACATTAAGTCAGCCAAAGATCATCCCAGGGACAATATGGAGAATAAACTCAAGAAATGGAATTTAAAGTTTACCTTAAGACCTGGGAGGGTGAATGCAACCAACAGGGTGGCCTGGGGACAGCTTGTCCGATGTGGGGCGGCACCACTGCAATGACAACCTGGGCCTCAGGCTGGGACCCCCTGGTGTGAAGTGGGGACGGGCAGCAGGGAGCTGGAGCCCAGGGGTGGCCTGGAGACAAAGGCTGGTGAGGCTTGTAGTTCTGGAGCAACATTAAGTCAGCCAAAGATCATCCAGGAAAATATGGAGAATAAACTCAAGAAATGGAATTTAAAGTTTACCTTAAGACATGGGAGGTAAATGCAACCAACAAGGGTGGCCTGGGGACAGCTTGTCCGATGTAAGTGGCGCACTGCAATGACAACCTGGGCCTCAGGCTGGGACCCCTGGTGTAAGTGGGGACCGGGCTGGCGGAGCTGGAGCCCCGGGTCGGGCCTGGGAGACAAAGGCTGGTGAGGGCTTGTAGTTCTGGAGCAACATTAAGTCAGTCAAAGATCATCCCAGGGACAATATGGAGAATAAACTCAAGAAATGGAATTTAAAGTTTACCTTAAGACATGGGAGGTGGAGATACAACCAACAGGGTGGCCTGGGGACAGCCAGGTCCGGCGTGGGTCTGCACAAAGCAATGACAACCTGGGCCTCAGGCTGGGCCCCCTGGTGTGAAGTGGGGGACCCTGGCTGGGAGCTGGAGCCCAGGGTGGCCTGGAGACAAAGGCTGGTGAGGGCTTGTAGTTCTGGAGCAACATTAAGTCAGCCAAAGATCATCCCAGGGAAAATATGGAATAAACTCAAGAAATGGGAATTTAAAGTTTACCTTAAGACCTGGGAGGTGAATGCAACCAACAACGGGTGGCCTGGGGACAGCTTGTCCGATGTGAGGCTGACTAGAAACAGCAATGACAACCTGAGCCTCAGGCTTAGCCCCCTGGTGTAAGAAAGTGGGGGACCGGGCAGCAGGGCTGGAGCCCCTGGAGGGTGGGCCTGGAGACACAGGCTGGTGAGGGCTTGTAGTTCTGGAGCAACATTAAGTCAGTCGAAGATCATCCCAGGGGAAAATATGGAGAATAAACTCAAGAAATGGAATTTAAAGTTTACCTTAAGACCTGGGAGGTAAATACAACCAACAGGGTGGCCTGGGGACAGCTTGTCCGATGTGGGGGCGGCACAAAAGCAATGACAACCTGAGCCTCAGGCTTGGCCCCTGGTGGCGGGGACGGGGACCTGGAACAGGTGGCTGGAGCCCGCAGGTTGGCCTGGAGACAAAGGCTGGTGAGGGCTTGTAGTTCTGGAGCAACATTAAGTCAGCCAAAGATCATCCCAGGAAAATATGGAGAATAAACTCAAGAAATGGAATTTAAAGTTTACCTTAAGACCTGGGAGGTGAGATGCAGCCAACAGGGTGGCCTGAGGACAGCTTGTCCGATGTGGGCGGTATCCTGCAATGACAACCTGGGCCTCAGGCACAGGCCCCCTGGTGTAAGTGGGGGACCGGGCTGTGGGCTGGAGCCAGGTCGGCCAGGAGACAAAGGCTGGTGAGGGCTTGTAGTTCTGGAGCAACATTAAGTCAGTCGAAGATCATCCTAGGAAAATATGGAGAATAAACTCAAGAAATGGAATTTAAAGTTTACCTTAAGACATGGGAACAAAATGCAACCAACAGGGTGGCCTGGGGACAGCTTGTCCCGATGTGGGGCGGCACAAAGCAATGACAACCTGAGCCTCAGGCTGGCCCCCTGGTGTAAGTGGGGACCGGGCAGTTGGGCTGGAGCCCAGGTTGGCCTGGAGACAAAGGCTGGTGAGGGCTTGTAGTTCTGGAGCAACATTAAGTCAGCCGAAGATCATCCCAGGAAAAATATGGAGAATAAACTCAAGAAATGGAATTTAAAGTTTACATTAAGACATGGGAGGTAAAATACAGCCAACAGGGTGGCCTGGGGACAGCCTGTCCGATGTGAAGCGGCACTGCAATGACAACCTGGAGCCTCAGGCTGGGCCCCCTGGTGTAAGTGGGGGACCCGGGCTGCGGGGCTGGAGCCCAGGGGTGGCCTGGAGACAAAGGCTGGTGAGGGCTTGTAGTTCTGGAGTAACATTAAGTCAGCCAAAAGATCATCAGGGAATGAATATGGAGAATAAACTCAAGAAATATTAAGAATTTAAAGTTTACCTTAAGAAGCTTCATGGAAATTGAATGCAACCAACAGGGTGGGTGGCCTGGGGACAGCTTGTCCGATGTGGGACGCAAGCAATGACAACCTGGGCCTCAGGCTGGGCCCCTGGTGTAAGTGGGGGAGCGGGCTGCAGAGTTGGAGCCCAGGGTGGCCTGGAGACAAGGCTGGTGAGGGCTTGTGGTTCTGGAGCAACATTAAGTCAGCCAAAGATCATCCCAGGACAATATGGAGAATAAACTCAAGAAATGGAATTTAAAGTTTACCTTAAGACCTGGGAGGTGAATACAACCAACAGGGTGGCCTGGGGACAGCTTTGTCCATGTGGGCAGGCACCCTGCAATGACAACCTGGGCCTCAGGCTGGGCCCCCCTGTATGTGAGTGGGGACGGGCTGCGGAGCTGGAGCCCCGGGGTGGGCTGGGAGACAACAAATTGGCTGGTGAGGGCTTGTAGTTCTGGAGCAACATTAAGTCAGTGAAGATCATCCCAGGAAAATATGGAGAATAAACTCAAGAAATGGAATTTAAAGTTTACCTTAAGACCTGGGAGGTGAATGCAGCCAATAGGGTGGCCTGGGGACAGCTTGTCCGATGTGGGGCGGCGGCACAAAGCAATGACAACCTGGGCCTCAGGCTGGGCCCCCCTGGTGTAAGTGGGAGGACCCGGGCTGCGGAGCTGGAGCCCAGGGTGGCCTGGAGACAAAGGCTGGTGAGGGGCTTGTAGTTCTGGAGCAACATTAAGTCAGCCAAAAAGATCATCCCAGGGAAAATATGGAGAATAAACTCAAGAAATGGAATTTAAAAGTTTACCTTAAGACATGGAAGGTGAATGCAACCAACAGGGTGGCCTGGGGACAGCAGTCTGGATGTGATGCGGTCCACTGCAGCGACAACGATCGCCTCAGGCTAGGACCCCCTGAGTGCTGATTGGGGGACCCGGGCAGCGGAGCTGGAGACCGGGTGGCCTGGAGACAAAGGCTGGTGAGGGCTTGTAGTTCTGGAGCAACATTAAGTCAGCCAAAGATCATCCAGGGACAATATGGAGAATAAACTCAAGAAATGGAATTTAAAGTTTACCTTAAGACATTGGAACAAAATGCAACCAACAGGGTGGCCTAGGGACAGCTTGTCGATGTGGGCGGCACAAAGCAATGACAACCTGGGCAGGCTGGGCCCCTGGTGTAAGTGGGGACCCGGGCTGGAGAAGCTGGAGCCCAGGGTGGCCTGGAGACAAAAGGCTGGTGAGGGCTTGTAGTTCTGGAGCAAGATTAAGTCAGCCAAGGATCATCCCAGGGACAATATGGAGAATAAACTCAAGAAATGGAATTTAAAGTTTACCTTAAGACATGGGAACAAAATGCAACCAACAGGGTGGCCAGGGGACAGCTTGGTCGATGAGGTGCAGGTCAGTGCAATGACAACCTGCCTCAGGCAGGGCCCCCTGGTGCGTGTGGGGGACAGCAGGGCTGGAGACCTGGGTGAGGGGGCTGGAGCCCACGGGTGGCCATGGAGTCAAAGGCTGGTGAGACACACTTGTGGTTCTGGAGGTAACATTAAGTCAGCCAAAGATCATCCCAGGGACAATATGGAGAATAAACTCAAGAAATGGAATTTAAAGTTTACCTTAAGACATTGGAGGTAATTGCAGCCTGGGACAGGCTGGACAGGGGACAGCTTGATCGAGAGGCACGCCCACCAGTGCAACGACAACCTCCGCCTAAGGCTGGAGCCACCTGGTGCAAGTGGAGAACGGGCAGGGGAGGAACTGGAGCCCGTGGGTGGCCTGGAGTCAAAGGCTGGTGAGGGCTTGTAGTTCTGCAGCAACATTAAGTCAGCCGAAAGATCATCCCAGGGAAAGATCATGGAGAATAAACCTCAAGAAATGGAATTTAAAGTTTACCTTAAGACCTGGGAGGTGAATGCAACCAACAGGGTGGCCTGGGGACAGCCTGTCCGATGTGGGCGCTGCATCCTGCAACTACAACCTGGGCCTCAGGCTGGGCCCCCTGGTGTAAGTGGGGGACCGGGCTGCGGAAAGCTGGAGCTCCGGGTGGCCTGGAGACACAGGCTGGTGAGGGGCTTGTAGTTCTGGAGCAACATTAAGTCAGCCAAAAGATCATCCAGGGACAATATAGAATAAACTCAAGAAATAGATTTAAAGTTTACCTTAAGACCTGGGAGGTGAATACAACCAACAGGGTGGCCTGGGGACAGCTTGTGCGATGAGGCGGCAAATCCACTGCAATGACAACCTGGGCCTCAAGCTGGGCCCCTGGTGTAAGTGGGGGAGCAGGGCTGGGAGTTGGAGCCACGGGTGGCCTGGAGACAAAAGGCTGGTGAGAGCTTGTAGTTCTCGGAGCAACATTAAGTCAGCGAAGAAGATCATCCCAGGGGAAATATGGAGAATAAACTCAGAAATGGAATTTAAAAGTTTACCTTAAGACCTGGGAGGTGAATGCAACCAACAGGGTGGCCTGGGGACAACTTGTCCGATGTGGGGGCACCCCTGCAATGACAACCTGGGCCTCAGGCTGGGCCCCCTGGTGTAAGTGGGGGACCGGGCTGCGGAGCTGGAGACCAGGTTGGCCTGGAGACAAAAGGCTGGTGAGGGCTTGTAGTTCTGGAGCAACATTAAGTCAGTCGAAGATCATCCCAGGGAAAATATGGAGAATAAACTCAAGAAATGGAATTTAAAGTTTACCTTAAGACCTGGGAGGTGAATGCAACCAATAGGGTGGCCTGGGGACAGCTTGTCCGATGTGGGGCGGCACAAAGCAATGACAACCTGGGCCTCAGGCTGGGCCCCTGGTGTAAGTGGGAGACCCGGGCTGCGGAGCTGGAGCCCCAGGGGTGGCCTGGAGACAAAGGCTGGTGAGGGCTTGTAGTTCTGGAGCAACATTAAGTCAGCCAAAGATCATCCCAGGGACAATATGGAGAATAAACTCAAGAAATGGAATTTAAAGTTTACCTTAAGACATGGGAACAAAATGCAACCAACAGGGTGGCCAGGGGACAGCTTGTCGATGTGGATGCGGCTACACTGCAGCGACAGCCTGGGCCTCAGGCAGGGCCCCCTGGTGTAAGTGGGGACCCGGGCAGCAGGGCTGGAGACCCGAGGGTGGCCTGGAGACAAAAAAAGCTGGTGAGGGCTTGTAGTTCTGGAGCAACATTAAGTCAGCCAAAGATCATCCCAGGGACAATATGGAGAATAAACTCAAGAAATGGAATTTAAAGTTTACCTTAAGACATGGGAGGTGAATGCAACCAACAGGGTGGCCTTGGGACAGCTTGTCCGATGTGGGGCCGTCAGTGCACAAAGCAATGACAACCTGGGCCTCAGGCTGGAGCCCCTGGTGTCCGGTGGGGGACCGGGGCAGGAGAGAGCTGGAGCCCGCAGGGTGGCCTGGAGACAAAAGGCTGGTGAGGCTTGTAGTTCTGGATGAAGATTAAGTCAGCCAAAAGGTCATCCCAGGGACAATATGGAGAATAAACTCAAGAAATGGAATTTAAAGTTTACCTTAAGACATGGGAGGTAAATGCAACCAACAGGGTGGCCAGGGGAGGACAGCTTGATCGAGAGGGGTGCAACGTCCACTGCAAGCTTCACAACAATCGCCTCAGGCAGGGACCCCTGGTGCGTGTGGGGGACCGGGCAGCAGGAGCTGGAACCCTGGGTGAGGGCTGGAGCCACTTAGGGGTGGCATGGAGTCAAAGGCTGGTGAGGGCTTGTAGTTCTGGAGTAACATTAAGTCAGCCAAAGATCATCCAAGGGACAATATGGAGAATAAACTCAAGAAATGGAATTTAAAGTTTACCTTAAGACATGGGAGGTAATGCAACCAACAGGGTGGACAGGGGACAGCTTGATCGAAGGGTCGCGCCACTGCAGACAGACAACCTCCGTAGCCTCCAGGCTGGCCCCTGGTGCAAGTGGAGAACCCTGGGCTGGGAGCTGGAGCCCAGGGGTGGCCTGGAGTCAAAGGCTGGTGAGGGCTTGTAGTTCTGCAGCAACATTAAGTCAGCCGAAGATCATCCCAGGGGAATATGGAGAATAAACTCAAAAATGGAATTTAAAGTTTACTTTAAGACCTGGGAGGTGAATGCAACCAACAGGGTGGCCTGGGACAGCCTGTCCGATGTGGGCGGTATCCTGCAATGACAACCTGGGCCTCAGGCTGGAGCCCCCTGGTGTAAGTGAGGGGACCGGGCTGGGGAGCTGGAGCCAGGGGTGGCCTGGAGACAAAGGCTGAGTGAGGGCTTGTAGTTCTGGAGCAACATTAAGTCAGCCAAAGATCATCCCAGGGACAATATGGAGAATAAACTCAAGAAATGGAATTTAAAGTTTACCTTAAGACCTGGGAGGTGAATGCAACCAACAGGGTGGCCTGGGGACAGCTTGTGCGATGTGGGGCGGCACCAAGCAATGACAACCTGGGCCTCAGGCTGGGCCCCCCTGGTGTAAGTGGGGGACCGGGCTGGGGAGCTGGAGCCCCGGGGTGGCCTGGAGACAAAGGCTGGTGAGAGCTTGTAGTTCTGGAGCAACATTAAGTCAGCCGAAGATCATCCCAGGGAAAATATGGAGAATAAACTCAAGAAATGGAATTTAAAGTTTACCTTAAGACCTGGGAGGTGAATGCAACCAACAGGGTGGCCTGGGGACAGCTTGTCCGATGTGGGGGGGCACCCTGCAATGACAACCTGGGCCTCAGGCTGGGCCCCCTGGTGTAAGTGGGGGACCGGGCTGCGGAGCTGGAGCCCCGGGTGGCCTGGAGACAAAGGCTGGTGAGGGCTTGTAGTTCTGGAGCAAGATTAAGTCAGCCAAAGATCATCCCAGGGACAATATGGAGAATAAACTCAAGAAATGGAATTTAAAGTTTACCTTAAGACCTGGGAGGTGAATGCAACCAACAGGGTGGCCTGGGGACAGCTTGTCCGATGTGGGGGGGCACTGCTGCAATGACAACCTGGGCCTCAGGCTGCCCCCTGGTGTGAAGTGGGGACCGGGCTGGGAGCTGGAGCCCAGGGGTGGCCTGGAGACAAAGGCTGGTGAGGGCTTGTAGTTCTGGAGCAACATTAAGTCAGCCAAAGATCATCCCAGGGACAATATGGAGAATAAACTCAAGAAATGGAATTTAAAGTTTACCTTAAGACATGGGAGGTAAATGCAACCAACAGGGTGGCCTGGGGACAGCTTGTCCGATGTCGGGTGACACACTGCAATGACAACCTGAGCCTCAGGCTGGGCCCCTGGTGTAAGTGGGGGACCGGGCAGGGCTGGAGCTGGAGCCCCGGGTGGCCTGGAGACAAAGGCTGGTGAGGGCTTGTAGTTCTGGAGCAACATTAAGTCAGCCAAAGATCATCCCAGGGAAAATATGGAGAATAAACTCAAGAAATGGAACTTAAAGTTTACCTTAAGACCTGGGAGGTGAATGCAACCAACAGGGTGGCCTGGGGACAGCTTGTCCGATGTGGGGCGGCACCAAGCAATGACAACCTGGGCCTCAGGCTGGGCCCCTGGTGTAAGTGGGGGACCGGGCTGGGGGCTGGAGCCCTGGGGTGGCCTGGAGACAAAGGCTGGTGAGGGCTTGTGGTTCTGGATGAAGATTAAGTCAGCCGAAGATCATCCCAGGAAAATATGGAGAATAAACTCAAGAAATGGAATTTAAAGTTTACCTTAAGACATGGGAGGTAAATACAACCAAAAGGGTGGCCTGGGGACAGCTTGTCCGATGTGGGGGGCGGCACCAAGCAATGACAACCTGAGCCTCAGGCTGGGCCCCCTGGTGTAAGTGGGGGACCGGGCAGGAATTTAAATAATTTCAACACATGGAGGGCTGGAGGCCCAACCTGGGGTGGCCTGGAGACAAAAGGCTGGTGAGGGCTTGTAGTTCTGGAGCAACATTAAGTCAGCCAAAGATCATCCCAGGAAAATATGGAGAATAAACTCAAGAAATGGAACTTAAAGTTTACCTTAAGACATGGGAGTAAATACAACCAACATGGTGGCCAGGGGACAGCTTGATCGAGAGGTGCCGCCCACTGCAATGACAACAATCGCCTCAGGCAGGGACCCCTGGTGCGAATGGGGGACAGGGAAGCAGGGCTGGAGCCCTGGGTGAGGGCTGGAGACACAGGGGTGGCATGGAGACAATGGCTGGTGAGGGCTTGTAGTTCTGGAGCAACATTAAGTCAGCCAAATGGAGATCAACTCAAGGGAAATGGAACTTTAAAGTTTACCTTAAGACATGGGAGGTAAATACAACCAACAGGGTGGCCTGGGGACAGCTTGATCGAGAGGTGCCGCCCACTGCAAGCGACAACAACCTGGGCCTCAGGCAGGGCCCCCTGGTGCGTGTGGGGGACCGGGCAGCAGGTCTGGAGCCCCTGGGTGGGGGCTGGAGCTCCGGGGTGGCATGGAGTCAAAAGGCTGGTGAGGGCTTGTGGTTCTGGAGTAACATTATGTCAGCCAAAGATCATCCCAGGGACAATATGGAGAATAAACTCAAGAAATGGAATTTAAACTTTACCTTAAGACATTGGAGGTAATTGCAACCAACAGGCTGGACAGGGGACAGCTTCATCGAGAGGGCGCCGCCCACTGCAACTACAACCTCCGCCTAAGGCTGGCCCCACCTGGTGCAAGTGGAGAACTGGGCAGCGGAGCTGGAGCCCCGGGTCGGCCTGGATCACAGGCTGGTGAGGGATTATAGTTCTGGAGGAAGATTAAGTCAGCCGAAGATCATCCCAGGGAAAATATGGAGAATAAACTCAAGAAATGGAATTTAAAGTTTACCTTAAGACCTGGGAGGTGAATGCAACCAACAGGGTGGCCTGGGGACAGCTTGTCCGATGTGAGGCGGCACCTGCAATGACAACCTGGGCCTCAGGCTGGGCCCCCTGGTGTAAGTGGGGGGACCGGGCTGCGGAGCTGGAGCCCAGGGTGGCCTGGAGACAAAGGCTGGTGAGGGCTTGTGGTTCTGGAGCAACATTAAGTCAGCCAAAGATCATCCCAGGGACAATATGGAGAATAAACTCAAGAAATGGAATTTAAAGTTTACCTTAAGACATGGGAGGTGAATGCAACCAACAGGGTGGCCTGGGGACAGCTTGTCCGATGTGGGGGCACAAACTGCAATGACAACCTGGGCCTCAGGCTGGGCCCCCTGGTGTAAGTGGGGGACCAGGGCTGCGGTGAGCTGGAGCCCAGGGGTGGCCTGGAGACAAAGGCTGGTGAGGGCTTGTAGTTCTGGAGCAAGATTAAGTCAGCCAAGATCATCCCAGGGAAAATATGGAGAATAAACTCAAGAAATGGAATTTAAAGTTTACCTTAAGACATGGGAGGTGAATGCAACCAACAGGGTGGCCTGGGGACAGCTTGATCGATGTGGGTGCAACCAGTGCAATGACAACCTGGGCCTCAGGCTGGGACCCCCTGGTGTAGAGTGGGGGGCCGGGCAGCTGGGCTGCCCTGAGCTGGAGCCACAGGGTGGCATGGAGTCAAAGGCTGGTGAGGGCTTGTAGTTCTGGAGCAACATTAAGTCAGCCAAAGATCATCCAGGGAAAATATGGAGAATAAACTCAAGAAATGGAATTTAAAGTTTACCTTAAGACCTGGGAGGTGAATGCAACCAACAGGGTGGCCAGGGGACAGCTTGTCCGATGAGGGCGGCGCCCACTGCAATGACAACCTGGGCCTCAGGCTGGGCCCCCTGGTGTGCAAGTGGGGACCGGGCTGCGGAGCTGGAGCCCAGGGTGGCCTGGAGTCAAAGGCTGGTGAGGGCTTGTAGTTCTGGAGCAACATTAAGTCAGCCGAAGATCATCCCAGGGAAAATATGGAGAATAAACTCAAGAAATGGAATTTAAAGTTTACCTTAAGACATGGGAGGTGAATGCAACCAACAGGGTGGCCTGGGGACAGCTTGTCCGATGAAGGGCGGTATCACTGCAACGACAACCTGGGCCTCAGGCTGGGCCCCTGGTGTAAGTGGGGGACGGGGCAGGAGCTGGAGCCCTGGGTGTGGCCAGGAGACAAAAAGGCTGGTGAGGGCTTGTAGTTCTGGAGCAACATTAAGTCAGCCAAAGATCATCCCAGGGAAAATATGGAGAATAAACTCAAGAAATGGAATTTAAAGTTTACCTTAAGACCTGGGAGGTGAATGCAACCAACAGGGTGGCCTGGGGACAGCTTGTCCGATGTGGGCGGCACAAAGCAATGACAACCTGGGCCTCAGGCTGGGCCCCCTGGTGTAAGTGGGGGACCGGGCTGCGGGCTGGAGCCCAGGGTGGCCTGGAGACAAAGGCTGGTGAGGGCTTGTAGTTCTGGAGCAACATTAAGTCAGCCAAAAGATCATCCCAGGAAAATATGGAGAATAAACTCAAGAAATGGAATTTAAAGTTTACCTTAAGACATGGGAGGTGAATGCAACCAACAGGGTGGCCTGGGGACAGCTTGTCCGATGTGGGGCGGCACAAAGCAATGACAACCTGGGCCTCAGGCTGGGCCCCCCTGGTGTAAGTGGGGGACCGGGCAGTTGGGCTGGAGCACCGGGTTGGCCTGGAGACAAAGGCTGGTGAGGGCTTGTAGTTCTGGAGCAACATTAAGTCAGCCGAAGATCATCCCAGGGAAAATATGGAGAATAAACTCAAGAAATGGAATTTAAAGTTTACCTTAAGACCTGGGAGGTGAATGCAACCAACAGGGTGGCCTGGGGACAGCTTGTCCGATGTGGGGCGGCACCCTGCAATGACAACCTGGGCCTCAGGCTGGGCCCCCTGGTGTAAGTGGGGGACCGGGCTGCGGAGCTGGAGCCCCGGGGGTGGCCTGGAGACAAAGGCTGGTGAGGGCTTGTAGTTCTGGAGCAACATTAAGTCAGCCAAAGATCATCCCAGGGACAATATGGAGAATAAACTCAAGAAATGGAATTTAAAGTTTACCTTAAGACCTGGGAGGTGAATGCAACCAACAGGGTGGCCTGGGGACAGCTTGTGCGATGTGGGGCGGCACCAAGCAATGACAACCTGGGCCTCAGGCTGGGCCCCCCTGGTGTGGGGGACCGGGGAGGGCTGGGCTGGGGTGAGTTGGAGCCCAGGGGTGGCCTGGAGACAAAGGCTGGTGAGGCTTGTGGTTCTGGAGCAACATTAAGTCAGCCAAGATCATCCCAGGGACAATATGGAGAATAAACTCAAGAAATGGAATTTAAAGTTTACCTTAAGACCTGGGAGGTGAATGCAACCAACAGGGTGGCCTGGGGACAGCTTGTCCGATGTGGGGGGGGCACCCTGCAATGACAACCTGGGCCTCAGGCTGGGCCCCCTGGTGTAAGTGGGGGACCGGGCTGCGGAGCTGGAGCCCCGGGGTGGCCTGGAGACAAAGGCTGGTGAGGGCTTGTAGTTCTGGAGCAACATTAAGTCAGTCGAAGATCATCCCAGGGAAAATATGGAGAATAAACTCAAGAAATGGAATTTAAAGTTTACCTTAAGACCTGGGAGGTGAATGCAACCAACAGGGTGGCCTGGGGACAGCTTGTCCGATGTGGGGCGGTACCCTGCAATGACAACCTGGGCCTCAGGCTGGGCCCCCCTGGTGTAAGTGGGGGACCGGGCTGCAGGCTGGAGCCCAGGTGGCCTGGAGACAAAGGCTGGTGAGGGCTTGTAGTTCTGGAGCAACATTAAGTCAGCCAAAGATCATCCCAGGGACAATATGGAGAATAAACTCAAGAAATGGAATTTAAAGTTTACCTTAAGACATGGGAGGTGAATGCAACCAACAGGGTGGCCTGGGGACAGCTTGTCGAGATGATGGGGCGTCCACTGCAACGACAACCTGGGCCTCAGGCAGGGACCCCCTGGTGCGAGTGGGGGACCGGGCAGCAGGGCTGGAGACCCGGGGTGGCCTGGAGACAAAGGCTGGTGAGGGCTTGTAGTTCTGGAGCAACATTAAGTCAGCCAAAGATCATCCCAGGGACAATATGGAGAATAAACTCAAGAAATGGAATTTAAAGTTTACCTTAAGACATGGGAGGTGAATGCAACCAACAGGGTGGCCTGGGGAAAGCTTGTCCGATGTGGGGCGGCACAAAGCAATGACAACCTGGGCCTCAGGCTGGGCCCCCCTGGTGTAAGTGGGGGACCGGGCTGGAGAGCTGGAGCCCCGGGGTGGCCTGGAGACAAAGGCTGGTGAGGGCTTGTAGTTCTGGAGCAACATTAAGTCAGCCAAAGATCATCCCAGGGACAATATGGAGAATAAACTCAAGAAATGGAATTTAAAGTTTACCTTAAGACATGGGAACAAAATGCAACCAACAGGGTGGCCAGGGGACAGCTTGATCGAGAGGGTGCCGTCCAGTGCAACGACAACAATCGCCTCAGGCAGGGACCCCCTGGTGCGTGTGGGGGACCGGGCAGCAGGGCTGGAGCCCTGGGTGAGGGGCTGGAGCCACGGGGTGGCATGGAGTCAAAGGCTGGTGAGGGCTTGTAGTTCTGGAGCAACATTAAGTCAGCCAAAGATCATCCCAGGGACAATATGGAGAATAAACTCAAGAAATGGAATTTAAAGTTTACCTTAAGACATTGGAGGTGAATGCAACCAACAGGGTGGCCTGGGGACAGCTTGTCCGATGTGGGGCGGCACAAAGCAATGACAACCTGGGCCTCAGGCTGGGCCCCCCTGGTGTAAGTGGGGGACCGGGCTGCGGAGCTGGAGCCCCGGGGTGGCCTGGAGTCACAGGATGGTGAGGGCTTGTAGTTCTGGAGCAACATTAAGTCAGCCGAAGATCATCCCAGGGACAATATGGAGAATAAACTCAAGAAATGGAATTAAAGTTTACCTTAAGACCTGGGAGGTGAATGCAACCAACAGGGTGGCCTGGGGACAGCTTGTCGATGTGGGCGGTATCACTGCAATGACAACCTGGGCCTCAGGCTGGGCCCCCTGGTGTAGTGGGGTGGGGGGACCCCTGCTGGGGCTGGAGCCCCGGGGTGGCCTGGAGACAAAGGCTGGTGAGGGCTTGTAGTTCTGGAGCAACATTAAGTCAGCCAAAGATCATCCCAGGGACAATATGGAGAATAAACTCAAGAAATGGAATTTAAAGTTTACCTTAAGACATGGGAGGTGAATGCAACCAACAGGGTGGCCTGGGGACAGCTTGTCCGATGTGGGGCGGCACAAAGCAATGACAACCTGGGCCTCAGGCTGGGCCCCCCTGGTGTAAGTGGGGGACCGGGCAGGGGAGTTGGAGCCCCGGGTTGGCCTGGAGACAAAGGCTGGTGAGGGCTTGTAGTTCTGGAGCAACATTAAGTCAGCCGAAGATCATCCCAGGGAAAATATGGAGAATAAACTCAAGAAATGGAATTTAAAGTTTACCTTAAGACCTGGGAGGTGAATGCAACCAACAGGGTGGCCTGGGGACAGCTTGTCCGATGTGGGGCGGCACAAAGCAATGACAACCTGAGCCTCAGGCTTGGCCCCCCTGGTGTAAGTGGGGGACCGGGCAGCAGGGCTGGAGCCCCGGGTTGGCCTGGAGACAAAGGCTGGTGAGGGCTTGTAGTTCTGGAGCAACATTAAGTCAGTCGAAGATCATCCCAGGGAAAATATGGAGAATAAACTCAAGAAATGGAATTTAAAGTTTACCTTAAGACATGGGAGGTGAATGCAACCAACAGGGTGGCCTGGGGACAGCTTGTCCGATGTGGGGCGGTATCCTGCAATGACAACCTGGGCCTCAGGCTGGGCCCCCCTGGTGTAAGTGGGGGACCGGGCTGCGGAGCTGGAGCCCCGGGGTGGCCAGGAGACAAAGGCTGGTGAGGGCTTGTAGTTCTGGAGCAACATTAAGTCAGTCGAAGATCATCCCAGGGAAAATATGGAGAATAAACTCAAGAAATGGAATTTAAAGTTTACCTTAAGACATGGGAACAAAATGCAACCAACAGGGTGGCCTGGGGACAGCTTGTCCGATGTGGGGCGGCACAAAGCAATGACAACCTGAGCCTCAGGCTTGGCCCCCCTGGTGTAAGTGGGGGACTGGGCAGTTGGGCTGGAGCACCGGGTTGGCCTGGAGACAAAGGCTGGTGAGGGCTTGTAGTTCTGGAGCAACATTAAGTCAGTCGAAGATCATCCCAGGGAAAATATGGAGAATAAACTCAAGAAATGGAATTTAAAGTTTACCTTAAGACCTGGGAGGTGAATGCAACCAACAGGGTGGCCTGGGGACAGCTTGTCCGATGTGGGGGGGCACCCTGCAATGACAACCTGGGCGTCAGGCTGGGCCCCCTGGTGTAAGTGGGGGACCGGGCTGCGGAGCTGGAGCCCCGGGTTGGCCTGGAGAAAAAGGCTGGTGAGGGCTTGTAGTTCTGGAGCAACATTAAGTCAGCCAAAGATCATCCCAGGGACAATATGGAGAATAAACTCAAGAAATGGAATTTAAAGTTTACCTTAAGACCTGGGAGGTGAATGCAACCAACAGGGTGGCCTTGGGACAGCTTGTCCGATGTGGGGCGGCACAAAGCAATGATAAACTGGGCCTCAGGCTGGGACCCCCTGGTCTAAGTGGGGGACCGGGCTGCGGAGCTGGAGACCCGGGTGGGCCTGGATCACAGGCTGGTGAGAGCTTATAGTTCTGGATGAAGATTAAGTCAGCCGAAGATCATCCCAGGGACAATATGGAGAATAAACTCAAGAAATGGAATTTAAAGTTTACCTTAAGACATGGGAGGTAAATACAACCACAAGGGTGGCCAGGGGACAGCTTGATCGAGAGAGCGCCGCCCACTGCAACTACAACCTCCGCCTAAGGCTGGCCCCACCTGGTGCAAGTGGAGAACCGGGCAGCGGAGCAGGAGCCCCGGGGTGGCCTGGAGACAAAGGCTGGTGAGGGCTTGTAGTTCTGGAGCAACATTAAGTCAGCCAAAGATCATCCCAGGGAAAATATGGAGAATAAACTCAAGAAATGGAATTTAAAGTTTACATTAAGACATGGGAGGTAAATACAACCAACAGGGTGGCCAGGGGACAGCTTGATCGAGAGGATGCCGTCCACTGCAACGACAACGCTCGCCTCAGGCAGGGACCCCCTGGTGCGTGTGGGGGACCGGGCAGCAGGGCTGGAGACCCGGGGTGGCCTGGAGACAAAGGCTGGTGAGGGCTTGTAGTTCTGGAGCAACATTAAGTCAGCCAAAGATCATCCCAGGGACAATATGGAGAATAAACTCAAGAAATGGAATTTAAAGTTTACCTTAAGACATTGGAGGTGAATGCAACCAACAGGGTGACCTTGGGACAGCTTGTCCGATGTGGGGCGGCACAAAGCAATGACAACCTGGGCCTCAGGCTGGGCCCCACTGGTGTAAGTGGGGGACCGGGCTGGGGAGCTGGAGCCCCGGGGTGGCCTGGAGACAAAGGCTGGTGAGGGCTTGTAGTTCTGGATGAAGATTAAGTCAGCCAAAGGTCATCCCAGGGAAAATATGGAGAATAAACTCAAGAAATGGAATTTAAAGTTTACCTTAAGATATGGGAGGTAAATACAACCAAAAGGTTGGCCTGGGGACAGCTTGTCCGATGTGGGGCGGCACAAAGCAATGACAACCTGAGCCTCAGGCTTGGCCCCCCTGGTGTAAGTGGGGGACCGGGCAGCAGGGCTGGAGCCCCGGGGTGGCCTGGAGACAAAGGCTGGTGAGGGCTTGTAGTTCTGGAGCAACATTAAGTCAGCCAAAGATCATCCCAGGGACAATATGGAGAATAAACTCAAGAAATGGAATTTAAACTTTACCTTAAGACATTGGAGGTAATTGCAACCAACAGGCTGGACAGGGGACAGCTTGATCGAGAGGGCGCCGCCCACTGCAACTACAACCTCCGTCTAAGGCTGGCCCCACCTGGTGCAAGTGGAGAACTGGGCAGCGGAGCTGGAGCCCCGGGGTGGCCTGGAGTCACAGGATGGTGAGGGCTTGGAGTTCTGCAGCAACATTAAGTCAGCCGAAGATCATCCCAGGGAAAATATGGAAAATAAACTCATGAAATGGAATTTAAAGTTTACCTTAAGACCTGGGAGGGAATGCAACCAACAGGGTGGCCTGGGGACAGCTTGTCCGATGTGGGGCGGCACAACGCAATGACAACCTGGGCCTCAGGCTGGGCCCCCCTGGTGTAAGTGGGGGACCGGGCTGGGGAGCTGGAGCCCCGGGGTGGCCTGGAGGCAAAGGCTGGTGAGGGCTTGTAGTTCTGGATGAAGATTAAGTCAGCCGAAGATCATCCCAGGGAAAATATGGAGAATAAACTCAAGAAATGGAATTTAAAGTTTACCTTAAGACATGGGAGGTAAATACAACCAACAGGGTTGCCAGGGGACAGTTTGATTAAGAGGGTGCCGTCCGCTGCAACGACAACAATCGCCTCAGGCAGGGACCCCCTGGTGCGAATGGGGGACCGGGCAGCAGGGCTGGAGCCCTGGGTGAGGGGCTGGAGCCACAGGGTGGCCTGGAGTCACAGGATGGTGAGGGCTTGGAGTTCTGGAGCAACATTAAGTCAGCCAAAGATCATCCAAGGGAAATGGAACTTAAAGTTTACCTTAAGACCTGGGAGGTGAATGCAACCAACAGGGTGGCCTGGGGACAGCTGGTCCGATGTGGGGCGGCACCAAGCAATGACAACCTGGGCCTCAGGCTGGGCCCCCCTGGTGTAAGTGGGGGACCGGGCAGCGGAGCTGGAGCCCCGGGGTGGCCTGGAGACAAAGGCTGGTGAGGGCTTGTAGTTCTGGAGCAACATTAAGTCAGCCAAAGATCATCCCAGGGAAAATATGGAAAATAAACTCATGAAATGGAATTTAAAGTTTACCTTAAGACCTGGGAGGGAATGCAACCAACAGGGTGGCCAGGGGACAGCTTGATCGAGAGGGTGACGTCCACTGCAACGACAACGATCGCCTCAGGCAGGGACCCCCTGGTGCGAGTGGGGGACCGGGCAGCAGGGCTGGAGCCAAAGGCTGGTGAGGGCTTGTAGTTCTGGATGAAGATTAAGTCAGCCGAAGATCATCCCAGGGAAAATATGGAGAATAAACTCAAGAAATGGAATTTAAAGTTTACCTTAAGACATGGGAGGTAAATATAACCACAAGGTTGGCCAGGGGACAGCTTGATCGAGAGGGTGCCGTCCACTGCAACGACAACAATCGCCTCAGGCAGGGACCCCCTGGTGTGAGTGGGGGACCGGGCAGCAGGGCTGGAGCCCCGGGGTGGCCTGGAGAAAAAAATTACTGGTGAGGTCTTATAGTTCTGGACCCCTCTACCTCCCGAACCAAGCATTCAGAGGCGAGGAGGATCGGCGTCTAAGAGTGGATCTGATCGGCTTCACGTCTATCCAACGAACCTGGAGAGAGTGCTGATCCAGAGATCGGGTGAGAAGTAATTGTTCTTCTTCCAGGCCTAACAGTGACCCGGGTTTTCCGCTTGTCGTCCACGAACGGTCCCAGTACAGGACGGAACGCATGCGTTAGGCGTTTCTGTGTGGTAGGCGGTGATTGTGAATCACTGCGGTCCCAGTACAGAGCGTGCGTTGGCCGGTTCTGTCCCGCTCACCAGATATCCAAGAAGGTTGGTGAAGGCTGAGCGGGCAAGCCTTTGGTGATTAAGCACCGAAGGGGTGAATTTTTTCTCTACCTTTTTTGCGCCTGAGTAAGAAAAGGGGGCACAGGGACGCCTGTGCAGCTACAAGTAATAGGTCTAGACAGGGATGGGGAAGAACCAGAGCAAGATGGCTGCTGCCGCTCCCCAGGGGGGACAAATTGTGGATGACATGCGGAAGAAATACGGTCCAGATTGTCTTGATATGTTGGATGTGTGGGTTGAAAAGTGTGGTTTCCCAGAGGGGGGATCGCTGAGTATGGAGGAATTGAAAAACTCCGGGATAAGCTGAAGATAGCCGAGGAAAGGTTACAAAAAGAAAAACCAAACAGGTGGGAAATTCAAATGATCAAAGATCATGAAAGGTGTTTTCATTCTGGAAAACTGAAGCAGAAGTCAGGGACAGGAAACAAGTAAAAACGTGTGAACAGCGCTGTGCGCTGGAGCACAGGGGTGACGAGATAGCGGCAGAGGGTGCACACACTCACACACACACTCCCAGGAGGAGGAGAAAAGGAGACGGAAAAGCAGCCGCTCACACCACACGAACATTCACATGCACAAAATCGTCTGTATCCTTCTCTTACAGGCCTGAGGGACCCTCTCCTGGACATGCCTGTCTACCCTCCTCCGGCCTATCCTCAAGCAGCTCTGCCACGCAGTCGACCCTGCACAACCCCGGCCAGCGCCGCAGCTTCGCCAGTCGTGGCAGCTCCTCCAGCAGCTGTGCCATTCACAGCAGTTCAGCCATCTGCTCCGCCAGCAGCCCTGCCTGATCCAACCGTTTCTCGTCCAACTGTGCCACCACAGCGTTGCGACCGAGAACCCACGGCATCAGACTCGGACAACGGAGATGACTTCCTAACCGAGGAAGAGATGGAACACCTGAGGAGGAGACTGTTGTAATCTGATATTTAACATCATGCATCATTGCATATTGTGCTATTATATTTGTAACATTACATTTATATGTTGGAGTTATTACATTGAGTTGAATGTATAAATGTATTGAATGTTACTATATGTAGTGCATTGGTGTATATTTGATGATCATGATCAGTGCCCTGGGGGTGTTGAAAACCTTGTGAGGAAAGACTGTGTAACTCATTAAGTCTCATAAACAGTGACCTGGGGTGACCAGATAGTGGTCAGCTGAAGGAAGTGCCTTTGCGACCGTCATAAAGTTTGCGACCCATACAGTCACAGGGATGGGAACTTGTGACCTGAGGCTTGTCTTGCTGCAGAATGGTTTCAACAGGTCACACCGGAAGGAAGGATGGACCATTTGGCTCACGGCCAAATAAGGACCTGCTTCCTGATTCACAAACAATGACAGTAACACCCAGCAACCGAAGGTTGAAGAATGGACAACCAATCAGAGGGGCGACACTGGAGAAGACATTCAGATCAGGAGTCAGATTGTTTGGGTTTGCATTTAAGGACTTTCTTGGGAGAAAGGAGTCAGTCTGACTCGGCGACGGCCAGGACTCGACTCAGAGATCTCTTCATCAGATCTCTGTAACAAATGTCTTGTTCTTCTTTGCACTAAAACTTGTTCAGATTCTATTTGTCTCTTTTCCTCATTAAACGAACACGCGGTTTGGTAGCATGATATTAGGTAAAGGAACCAAACCAACAATTTGGTGACCCGACGTGATCTTGGAAGGACAAAGGAATGTGAGATTGTACACCACAGCGGTCACTTTTGGGGACAACTGACAGCGACAAGCCGGCAACAAAAGGTAAAGCAGATGCCTGTTTAGATCGAAGTTCTGCATATTGGACATTCTAAAGTTTGGTTGTCAGTGTTCTGTGAAGTGTCCTAGATAGAAGAGCAAGATACTTGGAATTATTTTTACCATTTTATGTTTTATTTTGTTTTAATTATGACGAGGTAATGCTGGAAAGTAGGACGTATGATCTGAAGTTTTTGAATTTTGTTTTAAATATGGCGAGGTAATGCTCGGAAAGTAGGACGTCTGGTCTGAAGTTTTTATTTTTTGTTTTAAATATGACGAGGTAATGCTCGGGAAAGTAGGACGTCTGGTCTGAATTTTTATTTTTGTTTTAAATATGACGAGGTAATGCTCGGAAAGTAGGACGTCTTGGTCTGAATTTTTATTTTGTTTTAAATATGACGAGTAATGCTCGGAAAGTAGGACGATACAGTCTGAATGTTTTATTTTTGTTTTAAATATGACGAGGTAATGCTCGGAAGAGTAGGACGTCACGATCTGAAGTTTTTATTTTGTTTTAAATATGGCGAGGTAATGCTCGGAAAGTAGGACGTCACGATCTGAAGTTTTTATTTTTGTTTAAATATGACGAGGTAATGCTCGGAAAGTAGGACGTCGGTCTGAATTTTTATTTTTGTTTTAAATATGACGGTAATGCTCGGAAAGTAGGACGTCTGATCTGAAGTTTTGAATTTTGTTTTGTAAATTTTATTTTGTTCTTTTCAAGAAGGGCGTTTGCGCCCAGAATTTTATTTTGTGAATTTTATTTTGTTCTTTTCAAGAAGGGCGTTTGCGCCAGAATTTTGTTTTTGTGAATTTTATTTTGTTCTTTTCAAGAAGGACGTTTATGCCAGAATTTTGTTTTTGTGAATTTTATTTTGTTATTTTACAAGAAAGGACGTTCGCGTCATTTTGTTTTTGACTTAGGTCAAACTGCAACAGAATATGTTTAGTTTTGAGAAGATTAATGAATGTGGTGATGTGGAGATCAGAAAGATATGGTGGTGGATTGGCTTGAAGGTGAGCGAAAGAATTTTGTATTGGATAAAGTAGGTGATGGAGAGAGTGGAGCTGTTGCATGATGGGTTTAATGTGCTGAGTGGACGGAGTCCTTGTAATGACACAAGCTGCAGATTGTAGTTTTTGTGTGCTTTTTTGAGAGAGTCCAAACAGAGGAGAGTTGCAGCAGTCGAGTCAGGAAGTGACAAGACTGTGGACCAGAATGGCAGTGGTGTGAGGAGTAAGAGAAGGTCAAAGGAGGTTGATGTTGTGTAAGTGGAAGTAAGCTGACTGGGTTATGTTGTTGATATGGGATAAGTGAGAAGGTGTGCTGTTCAGGCACATTACTAGGGAGAGCATTGGTGAATGCTCTATAGTTATAAAATATTAAAAATAGAGGCCAAGTACTTTAATAATATGTTCTTATGAGACGTCATAAAACATAGTATTAGATACAGGTTGGACATCTTATAGTAAATAAATAAATAAATAAAATAGAATCATTAAATAATAAAATAAGATATGTATGTGTCTGGATTATAATACTGTATTTTCAGTGTCTCAAGTAAACTAACTTGATTGGGTCAGTCGCTCGGACAGAATGTGTCATACAGACTGACTGGCTGAGAACTCAGATTTATCCAGTGTCTCAGGTTAATAAACTTGACTGGACCAGTTGCTCGGAACGAAAGTGTCATACAAACTGGTTGGCTGGATATAAAAGTTTATAACCGTATAGTTTAAACTGGAAGAGGCTTTCATGAGACTATGAAATGTCATAATAATAATAATAATAATAATAATAATAATAATACATTAAATTGTGGTAGAATGATATTAGAGGAGTCTTGGTACTTCATTACAGTAAAATAAATAATAAAATATTGTTAGAATATTTCATGGCATTAAGCACCTACAGTTAAGCACTGTACTAGTGACTTATGTCCATAAGATGACTAGATGGCAGAAATGACTAACTTCTATTAAGTTTTATCAAAACAGATGCAGCTTATTTAGCTGATGCAACTCCAGGATGGATCCAGCGATGAAGGTTGATGCAGGTGTGGGTGAAAGCCCACCAAAGAAAGAGGCTGGAACCCAGGTGGACTGGACCATATGAAGTCGTGGAAGTAATCTCACACGTGGTCAGGTAAAAGAAAAGCTGGAGCTAATTGGTACCACCGAACACATTGTGTATCTGTTCAACCACCCTCCTGCCCTTTGAAGGAGGTTAGAGAAGATTTGGATGAATTGAGTGAGAGCTAACATTAAATAATTGTAAACATTCGGCCTAATCCTTTTTATTTCTTCTCACTCAAAACCTTGGTTAAAAATTAACACTTTCTTTTGTAATTGTTCAGTTATTTCAACTGGGGCTATCCAGAGGAATGGCTGATGGCCTGTATAGGTCCAGTAATGACTTTGGGGGCTTTTGTTTGAAATACTGAATAAGCATTGGTTTTTCAGATTTTTGGATGATTGACTTTAGGTGGCTATAAATAAATGAATGAATGAAGTAAT
>WFAA01000043.1:0-94989 GCA_009823395.1 Thamnaconus septentrionalis | reverse complement strand
AAAAAAGTTTCCCCTCCGAAGAGAGGAGACGATGCACTCTCTGCGACGGAGTGGGCATGTTTGGGTAGGCTTCCCAGCCTTTAGGTCCACCACCCTAAGGTGGTGGGAGGTCCAAAAATTTTTACATAGCATATAGCTAGTAATAAAGACGGCGTCGGCAAGCGTTTCGGCCGAGTATGGCCTTCCTCAGGCGCTGGCCGTCTGGTGGAGTCGACTGCCTGTTCTGGCGTTAGTCGCTCAGTGCCCGTGCACTGTTGCACCTCCTTCCCTCCGAATTAGGGTTAGGGTTAGGGTTAGGGTTAGGGTTAGGTAAAGGAAAAAAGTTTCCTCTCCTAAGAGAGGAAACAGTGCACTCTCCGCTTCGGAGAAAAGTGCATGGGCAGATCCCCTAGCTAAGGGTTCACCACCCGAAGGTGGTGGGATAGGGTTAGGGTTAGGGTTAGGTTTAGGAAAAAAGTTTCCTCTCCGAAGAGAGGAGACGATGCACTCTCTGCGACGGAGTGGGCATATTTGGGTAGGCTTCCCAGCCTTTTGGTCCACCACCCTAAGGTGGTGGGGGGTCCAAAAATTTACACGTAGCATGTTTATAGCTAGTGTTAGGCGGGCGTCTGCGCAACGTTTCGGCCGAGCATGGCCTTCCTCAGGCGCTGGCCGTCTGGTGGAGTCGACTGCCTCTTCTGGCGTTAGTCGCTCAGTGCCCGTGCACTGTTGCACCTTCCTCCCTCCGAATTGGTAAGTCCAAATTATAGGTTTTTAGAATGTCCAATAATGGTTTGTCCAATTTCTTTTTCAGGATGCAGTTTAACGTCTTGCCCAGGACGCAGAGTAAGTATAATTTAGTATAATTTCTTAGTTTTTAATTTTGGTGCTTCTAAATAGCTTGTGATGGTTTAATTTATTACCTGTAAATAGAAACCCACCGTCATCTACTATGCATTCCCTAATATGGGATTTTTTGCATTTTTCCATCAGGTGGGAAGACTGTTCCTGTCATGGAGGTAAGTCTTTTTCAATTAGTGTTTTTTCCTAAACTGTAAATTAATTGCCTTTTTCCTCTTTTTTAGGGGTTCCAGATTGCAGGTAGGTAAGGTAAGTATCCTCTTTTTTCCTCCTGTTTCCTTTTTCTTCCTTTCTCCTCTATCCTTTCCTTCTTCCTTTCCTGTCCCCGTCTTCTTCCACCTTTTCTTCTGCTCTTTTCTTCTTCCTTGTACCCGTGTCTTCACCGGATCACTATCCATAGCCGCTCTAATCTTTTCCTTTTTCTTCCCTTAGGTCCTTGGTCCATCGCTCCATCGAATCTTCTGCCCACTCGATGCCTCCCACCCCCCATCCCCATATAAGCGCTCGCAAGCGGTATTGGCTCAACTGGAATTATCCTCAGTGGCCTCTTCAAAAACAGCTCAACCGGAATTGTACGTCGGCGGCTTCCCTTTAGGCTGAGCATATGGCGTAGAAAGATTGATGGGCTCTAGACCAGTCGCCAAAGTCAGATCCAGGTCCGGATCGGGAACTAGGGTTAGGATCTGGATGTTAGACAGGGCTTAGGGTTCCAAAAAAAAGACAGTGTAGGGGTTATGATAAGACATTTTCAAGGGTTTAGGTTAGGGTTAGGGTTAGGATAGGGTCAGGGTTAGTCCAATTAGGGGTTAGGTTTAGGCGTATATTCCAATTGGTTCAGTTTAGGCGTGCCCATCGAATTGGTTAAGTTTAGTGTAAGGGGTTAGGGTTAGGTGTACATATCCATTTAGGGATTAACAACAGGCGAAAATGGGGCTAGGGTTAGGGTTAGGGTTAGGTTAGGGTTAGGGTTAGGGTTAGGGTTAGGGTTAGGGTTAGGGGTAGGGGTAGGGTTAGGTTAAGGAAAAAGTTCTCTCCGAAGAGAGAACGATGCACACTCCGCTTCAGTCCAGGCTGGTGAGGCAGATCTCCCAGCCTTGGGTTCCACCACCCAAAGGTGGTGGAGGTTCAAAAAATTTTTTTGTAGCTGTTTTTAGCTAGAAATGAAGTCGACCGTTGCGCAAACGTTTCGGGCTCTCATGCCCTTCATCAGGCGCGGTCGGCGAGTGGGTAGCCTAGTATGGCCTACACCACTTGGGCCCGTGCCCAGCTGCTCCCTCCAGGGTGCAGTTTAACGTCTTGCCCAGGACGGAATAGACTCTCACCTTCATCTACTCTGCACACCCTAGTATGGGATTTGTGCAGTTTTCCATCCGGTGAGTTACTTAACGAGGTAAGTATTCCAATTAAATTTCCTTTTTTACAGGTTTTCTTCCTTTTAGGGGTTTCCAAATTGTGTCTGTTATGACTTTTTCTTCCTTTTAGGGGTTCCAGGTAAGTATTGGTTAGGTAAGTATTGTTTTCACTAATTATAGGTTATGTTTTTTTGACTAATATGTCTTTTTCATCCAATAGGGGTTCCAGGTGATCGATGTATTCAGGTAAGTGCTCTTCTTTTCCTCCTTTGTTCTTCTGTTCTTCCCATCCTTCTTCTTTGATCCTCTACTCCACACTTCTTCTTCCTTTTCATCCAGCTTGGCTCTTCTCTAGGCCTTCATCGTTCACTAATATGTGCTTTAATAAAAATTGACTCAACTGTGTCTCAGCGGTCTTCAATCATCTGCGCTTATAATGGCTCACTGTTCGGCCTCAGTGGCCCGCAGGAATATTGGCGTGAGTGGCTCAGATAGCATAGATTTAAAGGTCAAATAGGTTGGACGTAGGGTCAAGAATAGGGTATAGGGTTAGAACAGGGTAAAGGATTGAAAGAGGTCACTACCTCTTCTATCCTTGTCCTCTCCACCATCCCATCCTTCCTCTTCCCCTTCCCCATCACTCTTCTCTGGGCCGTCATTCCCGTTCTCACTAGGAGATCAGGTTCAGGCCCAGAGTCGAGATCAGGGTTTATCGGTTTATCGAGGTTAGGGTTAGGGACGGGGCTAGGGTTGGGGATAGGCATCCTGTAGGGGTTAAATTTAGATGTACCAATTATGGGTTAGGTTTAGGCGCATCCCTCGAATGGGTTAAGTTTAGGCATCCAATTATGGGTTCAGTTTAGGCGCATACATCCAATTGGTTAGGTTTAGTGTTTAGGTTTTTGTTAGGGTGTCTATTAGGACTTAGCAGTCAAGGTCTCAGGGGCTAAAGGGCATGAGAGACCACATCCAGCACACAACCCAGACTGCGGGACCCGGCGGGTAAGGTTAAGGAAAAGAAGTTCTCTCCGAAGAGAGAACGATGCACACTCCGCTTCAGTCCAGGCTGGTGAGGCAGATCTCCCAGCCTTGGGTTCCACCACCCAAAGGTGGTGGAGGTTCAAAAAATTTTTTTGTAGCTGTTTTTAGCTAGAAATGAAGTCGACCGTTGCGCAACGTTTCGGGCTCTCATGCCCTTCATCAGGCGCGGTCGACGAGAGTGGGTAGCCTAGTATGGCCTACACCACTTGGGCCCGTGCCCAGCTGCTCCCTCCAGGGTGCAGTTTAACGTCTTGCCCAGGACGGAATAGACTCTCACCTTCATCTACTCTGCACACCCTAGTATGGGATTTGTGCAGTTTTCCATCCGGTGAGTTACTTAACGAGGTAAGTATTCCAATTAAATTTCCTTTTTTACAGGTTTTCTTCCTTTTAGGGGTTTCCAAATTGTGTCTGTTATGACTTTTTCTTCCTTTTAGGGGTTCCAGGTAAGTATTGGTTAGGTAAGTATTGTTTTCACTAATTATAGGTTATGTTTTTTTGACTAATATGTCTTTTTCATCCAATAGGGGTTCCAGGTGATCGATGTATTCAGGTAAGTGCTCTTCTTTTCCTCCTTTGTTCTTCTGTTCTTCCCATCCTTCTTCTTTGATCCTCTACTCCACACTTCTTCTTCCTTTTCATCCAGCTTCGCTCTTCTCTAGGCCTTCATCGTTCACTAATATGTGCTTTAATAAAAATTGACTCAACTGTGTCTCAGCGGTCTTCAATCATCTGCGTTTATAATGGCTCACTGTTCGGCCTCAGTGGCCCGCAGGAATATTGGCGTGAGTGGCTCAGATAGCATAGATTTAAAGGTCAAATAGGTTGGACGTAGGGTCAAGAATAGGGTATAGGGTTAGAACAGGGTAAAGGATTGAAAGAGGTCACTACCTCTTCTATCCCGTCCTCTCCACCATCCCATCCTTCCCTCTTCCCCTTCCCCCATCACTCTTCTCTGGGCCGTCATTCCCGTTCTCACTAGGAGATCAGGTTCAGGCCCAGAGTCGAGATCAGGGTTTATCGGTTTATCGAGGTTAGGGTTAGGGACGGGGCTAGGGTTGGGGATAGGCATCCTGTAGGGGTTAAATTTAGATGTACCAATTATGGGTTAGGTTTAGGCGCATCCCTCGAATGGGTTAAGTTTAGGCATCCAATTATGGGTTCAGTTTAGGCGCATACATCCAATTGGTTAGGTTTAGTGTTTAGGTTTTTAGGGTTAGGGTTAGGGTTAGGGTTAGGGTTAGGGTTAGGGTTAGGTACAGGGGTAATAACCACGATCGGGAAATTCCCGATCCTCTAAAATGTCCATATCTCCACGGTGGAATGAGTTATAGACTTGAAATTTTGTACACATGTGTATGAGGTGTGTACCTACGTGTGACGCGAGTTACGTGATGATGTCACTTCCGGTTCCGGAGTTATACCGGAAATAGCCATATCTCGGGAACCGTAGGTCGTAGAGACTCGGGGACGGCACCAGTGTGTTCAGCATGGCCGAATTATGTCAGACGGATCAAGGTTCCAAGGTCGTAGGACTTACCGTTCTCGCGATATTTGCGTTTGAAGTTCGCTAGGGTTAGGGTTAGGGTTAGGGTTAGGTACAGGGGTAATAACCACGATAGGGTTAGGGTTAGGGTTAGGGTTAGGTTAAGGAAAAAAGTTTCCCCTCCGAAGAGAGGAGACGATGCACTCTCTGCGACGGAGTGGGCATGTTTGGGTAGGCTTCCCAGCCTTTAGGTCCACCACCCTAAGGTGGTGGGAGGTCCAAAAATTTTTACATAGCATATAGCTAGTAATAAAGACGGCGTACGCGCAACGTTTCGGCCGAGTATGGCCTTCCTCAGGCGCTGGCCGTCTGGTGGAGTCGACTGCCTGTTCTGGCGTTAGTCGCTCAGTGCCCGTGCACTGTTGCACCTCCTTCCTCCGAATTAGGGTTAGGGTTAGGGTTAGGGGTTAGGGTTAGGTAAAGGAAAAGTTTCCTCTCCTAAGAGAGGAAACAGTGCACTCTCCGCCGGAGAAAAGTGCATGGGCAGATCCCCTAGCTAAGGGTTCACCACCAAGGTGGTGGGATAGGGTTAGGGTTAGGGTTAGGTTTAGGAAAAAGTTTCCTCCCGAAGAGAGGAGACGATGCACTCTCTGCGACGGAGTGGGCATATTTGGGTAGGCTTCCCAGCCTTTTGGTCCACCACCCTAAGGTGGTGGGGGGTCCAAAAATTTACACGTAGCATGTTTATAGCTAGTGTTAGACGGCGTACGCGCAACGTTTCGGCCGAGCATGGCCTTCCTCAGGCGCTGGCCGTCTGGTGGAGTCGACTGCCTCTTCTGGCGTTAGTCGCTCAGTGCCCGTGCACTGTTGCACCTTCCTCCCTCCGAATTGGTAAGTCCAAATTATAGGTTTTTAGAATGTCCAATAATGGTTTGTCCAATTTCTTTTTCAGGATGCAGTTTAACGTCTTGCCCAGGACGCAGGTAAGTATAATTTAGTATAATTTCTTAGTTTTTAATTTTGGTGCTTCTAAATAGCTTGTGATGGTTTAATTTATTACCTGTAAATAGAAACCCACCGTCATCTACTATGCATTCCCTAATATGGGATTTTTTGCATTTTTCCATCAGGTGGGAAGACTGTTCCTGTCATGGAGGTAAGTCTTTTTCAATTAGTGTTTTTTCCTAAACTGTAAATTAATTGCCTTTTTCCTCTTTTTTAGGGGTTCCAGATTGCAGGTAGGTAAGGTAAGTATCCTCTTTTTTCCTCCTGTTTCCTTTTTCTTCCTTTCTCCTCTATCCTTTCCTTCTTCCTTTCCTGTCCCCGTCTTCTTCCACCTTTTCTTCTGCTCTTTTCTTCTTCCTTGTACCCGTGTCTTCACCGGATCACTATCCATAGCCGCTCTAATCTTTTCCTTTTTCTTCCCTTAGGTCCTTGGTCCATCGCTCCATCGAATCTTCTGCCCACTCGATGCCTCCCACCCCCCATCCCCATATAAAAGCGCTACAAGCGGTATTGGCTCAACTGGAATTATCCTCAGTGGCCTCTTCAAAAACAGCTCAACCGGAATTGTCGTCGGCGGCTTCCCTTTAGGCTGAGCATATGGCGTGAAAAGATTGATGGGCTCTAGACCAGTCGCCAAAGTCAGATCCAGGTCCGGATCGGGAACTAGGGTTAGGATCTGGATGTTAGACAGGGCTTAGGGTTCCAAAAAAAAGACAGTGTAGGGGTTATGATAAGACATTTTCAAGGGTTTAGGTTAGGGTTAGGGTTAGGATAGGGTCAGGGTTAGTCCAATTAGGGGTTAGGTTTAGGCGTATATTCCAATTGGTTCAGTTTAGGCGTGCCCATCGAATTGGTTAAGTTTAGTGTAAGGGGTTAGGGTTAGGTGTACATATCCATTTAGGGATTAACAACAGGCGAAAATGGGGCTAGGGTTAGGGTTAGGGTTAGGTTAGGGTTAGGGTTAGGGTTAGGGTTAGGGTTAGGGTTAGGGGTAGGGGTAGGGTTAGGTTAAGGAAAAGAAGTTCTCTCCGAAGAGAGAACGATGCACACTCCGCTTCAGTCCAGGCTGGTGAGGCAGATCTCCCAGCCTTGGGTTCCACCACCCAAAGGTGGTGGAGGTTCAAAAAATTTTTTTGTAGCTGTTTTTAGCTAGAAATGAAGTCGACCGTTGCGCAACGTTTCGGGCTCTCATGCCCTTCATCAGGCGCGGTCGACGAGAGTGGGTAGCCTAGTATGGCCTACACCACTTGGGCCCGTGCCCAGCTGCTCCTCCTCCAGGTGCAGTTTAACGTCTTGCCCAGGACGGAATAGACTCTCACCTTCATCTACTCTGCACACCCTAGTATGGGATTTGTGCAGTTTTCCATCCGGTGAGTTACTTAACGAGGTAAGTATTCCAATTAAATTTCCTTTTTTACAGGTTTTCTTCCTTTTAGGGGTTTCCAAATTGTGTCTGTTATGACTTTTCTTCCTTTTAGGGGTTCCAGGTAAGTATTGGTTAGGTAAGTATTGTTTTCACTAATTATAGGTTATGTTTTTTTGACTAATATGTCTTTTTCATCCAATAGGGGTTCCAGGTGATCGATGTATTCAGGTAAGTGCTCTTCTTTTCCTCCTTTGTTCTTCTGTTCTTCCCATCCTTCTTCTTTGATCCTCTACTCCACACTTCTTCTTCCTTTTCATCCAGCTTCGGCTCTTCTCTAGGCCTTCATCGTTCACTAATATGTGCTTTAATAAAAATTGACTCAACTGTGTCTCAGCGGTCTTCAATCATCTCGTTTATAATGGCTCACTGTTCGGCCTCAGTGGCCCGCAGGAATATTGGCGTGAGTGGCTCAGATAGCATAGATTTAAAGGTCAAATAGGTTGGACGTAGGGTCAAGAATAGGGTATAGGGTTAGAACAGGGTAAAGGATTGAAAGAGGTCACTACCTCTTCTATCCTTGTCCTCTCCACCATCCCATCCTTCCTCTTCCCTTCCCCATCACTCTTCTCTGGGCCGTCATTCCACGTTCTCACTAGGAGATCAGGTTCAGGCCCAGAGTCGAGATCAGGGTTTATCGGTTTATCGAGGTTAGGGTTAGGGACGGGCTAGGGTTGAGGATAGGCATCCTGTAGGGGTTAAATTTAGATGTACCAATTATGGGTTAGGTTTAGGCGCATCCTCGAATGGGTTAAGTTTAGGCATCCAATTATGGGTTCAGTTTGGGCGCATACATCCAATTGGTTAGGTTTAGTGTTTAGGTTTTGTTAGGGTGTCTATTAGGGACTTAGCAGTCAAGGTCTCAGGGCTAAAGGGCATGAGAGACCACATCCAGCACACAACCCAGACTGCGGGACCCGGCGGGTAAGGTTAAGGAAAAGTTCTCTCCGAAGAGAGAACGATGCACACTGCTTCAGTCCAGGCTGGTGAGGCAGATCTCCCAGTTTGGGTTCCACCACCCAAAGGTGGTGGAGGTTCAAAAAATTTTTGTAGCTGTTTTTAGCTAGAAATGAAGTCGACCGTTGCGCAACGTTTCGGGCTCTCATGCCCTTCATCAGGCGCGGGTCGGCAGAGTGGAAGTAGCCTAGTATGGCCTACACCACTTGGGCCCGTGCTCAGCTGCTCCCTCAGGGTGCAGTTTAACGTCTTGCCCAGGACGGAATAGACTCTCACCTTCATCTACTCTGCACACCCTAGTATGGGATTTGTGCAGTTTTCCATCCGTGAGTTACTTAACGAGGTAAGTATTCCAATTAAATTTCCTTTTTACAGGTTTTCTTCCTTTTAGGGTTTCCAAATTGTGTCTGTTATGACTTTTTCTTCCTTTAGGGGTTCCAGGTAAGTATTGGTTAGGTAAGTATTGTTTTCACTAATTATAGGTTATGTTTTTTGACTAATATGTCTTTTTCATCCAATAGGGGTTCCAGGTGATCGATGTATTCAGGTAAGTGCTCTTCTTTTCCTCCTTTGTTCTTCTGTTTCTTCCCATCCTTCTTCTTTGATCCTCTACTCCACACTTCTTCTTCCTTTTCATCCAGCTTCGCTCTTCTCTAGGCCTTCATCGCTCACTAATATGTGCTTTAATAAAAATTGACTCAACTGTGTCTCAGCGGTCTTCAATCATCTGCGCTTTATAATGGCTCACTGTTCGGCCTCAGTGGCCCGCAGGAATATTGGCGTGAGTGGCTCAGATAGCATAGATTTAAAGGTCAAATAGGTTGGACGTAGGGTCAAGAATAGGGTATAGGGTTAGAACAGGGTAAAGGATTGAAAGAGGTCACTACCTCTTCTATCCCGTCCTCTCCACCATCCCATCCTTCCCTCTTCCCCTTCCCCCATCACTCTCTCTTCTCTGGGCCGTCATTCCCTGTTCTCACTAGGAGATCAGGTTCAGGCCCAGAGTCGAGATCAGGGTTTATCGGTTTATCGAGGTTGAGGTTAGGGGCCGGGGCTAGGGGTTGAGGGATAGGCATCCTGTAGGTTAAATTTAGATGTACCAATTATGGGTTAGGTTTAGGCGCATCCCTCTAATGGGTTAAGTTTAGGCATCCAATTATGGGTTCAGTTTAGGGCGCATACATCCAATTGGTTAGGTTTAGTGTTTAGGTTTTTGTTAGGGTGTCTATTAGGACTTAGCAGTCAAGGTCTCAGGGCTAAGGGCATGAGAGACCACATCCAGCACACAACCCAGACTGCGGGACCCGGCGGGTAAGGTTAAGGAAAAGAAGTTCTCTCCGAAGAGAGAACGATGCACCTCCGCTTCAGTCCAGGCTGGTGAGGCAGATCTCCCAGTTTTGGGTTCCACCACCCAAAGGTGGTGGAGGTTCAAAAATTTTTTGTAGCTGTTTTAGCTAGAAATGAAGTCGACCGTTGGCAACGCTTTTGGGGCTCTCATGCCCTTCATCAGGCGCGGTCGACGAGAGTGGGTAGCCTAGTATGGCCTACACCACTTGGGCCCGTGCCCAGCTGCTCCTCCAGGGTGCAGTTTAACGCCTTGCCCAGGACGGAATAGACTCTCACCTTCATCTACTCTGCACACCCTAGTATGGGATTTGTGCAGTTTTCCATCCGTGAGTTACTTAACGAGGTAAGTATTCCAATTAAATTTCCTTTTTACAGGTTTTCTTCCTTTTAGGGGGTTTCCAAATTGTGTCTGTTATGACTTTTCTTCCTTTTAGGGGTTCCAGGTAAGTATTGGTTAGGTAAGTATTGTTTCACTAATTATAGGTTATGTTTTTTGACTAATATGTCTTTTTCATCCAATAGGGGTTCCAGGTGATCGATGTATTCAGGTAAAGTGCTCTTCTTTTCCTCCTTTGTTCTTCTGTTCTTCCCATCCTTCTTCTTTGATCCTCTACTCCACACTTCTTCTTCCTTTTCATCCAGCTCGCTCTTCTCTAGGCCTTCATCGTTCACTAATATGTGCTTTAATAAAAATTGACTCAACTGTGTCTCAGCGGTCTTCAATCATCTGCGTTTATAATGGCTCACTGTTCGGCCTCAGTGGCCATAGGAATATTGGCGTGAGTGGCTCAGATAGCATAGATTTAAAGGTCAAATAGGTTGGGACGTAGGGTCAAGAATAGGGTATAGGGTTAGAACAGGGTAAAGGATTGAAAGAGGTCACTACCTCTTCTATCCTGTCCTCTCCACCATCCCATCCTTCCCTCTTCCCCTTCCCCATCACTCTTCTCTGGGCCACATTCCCGCTTCTCACTAGGAGATCAGGTTCAGGCCCAGAGTCGAGATCAGGGTTTATCGGTTTATCGAGGTTAGGGTTAGGGACAGGGCTAGGTTGGGGATAGGCATCCTGTAGGGGTTAAATTTAGATGTACCAATTATGGGTTAGGGTTTAGCGCATCCTCGAATGGGTTAAGTTTAGGCATCCAATTATGGGTTCAGTTTAGGCGCATACATCCAATTGGTTAGGTTTAGTGTTTAGGTTTTTGTTAGGGTGTCTATTAGGACTTAGCAGTCAAGGTCTCAGGGCTAAAGGGCATGAGAGACCACATCCAGCACACAACCCAGACTGCGGACCCGCGTGGTAAGGTTAAGGAAAAGAAGTTCTCTCCTAAGAGAGAACGATGCACACTCCGGTTCAGTCCAGGCTGGTGAGGCAGATCTCCCAGTTTGGGTTCCACCACCCAAAGGTGGTGGAGGTTCAAAAAATTTTTTGTAGCTGTTTTAGCTAGAAATGAAGTCGACCGCACATGCAACGCTTCGGGCTCTCATGCCCTTCATCAGGCGCGGTCGACGAGTGGGTAGCCTAGTATGGCCTACACCACTTGGGCCTGTGCCAGCTGCTCCCTCCAGGGTGCAGTTTAACGCCTTGCCCAGGACGGAATAGACTCTCACCTTCATCTACTCTGCACACCCTAGTATGGGATTTGTGCAGTTTTCCATCCGTGAGTTACTTAACGAGGTAAGTATTCCAATTAAATTTCCTTTTTACAGGTTTTCTTCCTTTAGGGGTTTCCAAATTGTGTCTGTTATGACTTTTCTTCCTTTTAGGGGTTCCAGGTAAGTATTGGTTAGGTAAGTATTGTTTTCACTAATTATAGGTTATGTTTTTTTGACTAATATGTCTTTTCATCCAATAGGGGTTCCAGGTGATCGATGTATTCAGGTAAGTGCTCTTCTTTTCCTCCTTTGTTCTTCTGTTCTTCCCATCCTTCTTCTTTGATCCTCTACTCCACACTTCTTCTTCCTTTTCATCCAGCTTGACTCTTCTCTAGGCCTTCATCGTTCACTCAATATGTGCTTTAATAAAAATTGACTCAACTGTGTCTCAGCGGTCTTCAATCATCCGGCGCTTATAATGGCTCACTGTTAGGCCTCAGTGGCCCTTGCAGGGAATATTGGCGTGAGTGGCTCAGATAGCATAGATTTAAAGGTCAAATAGGTTGGACGAGGGTCAAGAATAGGGTATAGGGTTAGAACAGGGTAAAGGATTGAAAGAGGTCACTACCTCTTCTATCCCGTCTCTCCACCATCCCATCCTTCCCTCTTCCCTTCCCCCATCACTCTTCTCTGGGCCGTCATTCCCTGCTCTCACTAGGAGATCAGGTTCAGGCCCAGAGTCGAGATCAGGGTTTATCGGTTTATCGAGGTTAGGGTTAGGGGACGGGGCTAGGTTGGGGATAGGCATCCTGTAGGGGTTAAATTTAGATGTACCAATTATGGGTTAGGGTTTAGGCGCATCCCTCGAATGGGTTGTTTAGGCATCCAATTATGGGTTCAGGTTTAGGCGCATACATCCAATTGGTTAGGTTTAGTGTTTAGGTTTTTTGTTAGGGTGTCTATTAGGACTTAGCAGTCAAGGTCTCAGGGGCTAAAGGGCATGAGAGACCACATCCAGCACACAACCCAGACTGCGGGACCGGCGGGTAAGGTTAAGAAAAGTTTCTCTCGAAGAGAGAACGATGCACTCTCGCTTCAGTCCAGGCTGGTGAGGCAGATCTCCTTAGCCTTGGGTTCCACCACCCCAAAGGTGGTGGAGGTTCAAAAATTTTTGTAGCTGTTTTTAGCTAGAAATGAAGTTCCACCGTTAGCAGCAACGTTTGGAAGCTCTCATGCCCTTCATCAGGCGCTGGTCGACGAGAGTGGGTAACCTAGTATGGCCTACACCACTTGGGCCCGTGCCCAGCTGCTCCCTCCAGGGTGCAGTTTAACGTCTTGCCCAGGACGGAATAGACTCTCACCTTCATCTCTCTGCACACCTAGTATGGGATTTGTGCAGTTTTCCATCCGATTGAGTTAACGAGGTAAGTATTCCAATTAAATTTCCTTTTTACAGGTTTTCTTCCTTTTAGGGGTTTCCAAATTGTGTCTGTTATGACTTTTTGCTTCCTTTTAGGGGTTCCAGGTAAGTATTGGTTTAGGTAAGTATTGTTTTCACTAATTATAGGTTATGTTTTTTTGACTAATATGTCTTTTCATCCAATAGGGGTTCCAGGTGATCGATGTATTCAGGTAAGTGCTCTCTTTTCCTCCTTGTTCTTCTGTTCTTCCCATCCTTCTTCTTTGATCCTCTACTCCACACTTCTTCTTCCTTTTCATCCAGCTTCTCGCTCTTCTCTAGGCCTTCATCGTTCACTAATATGTGCTTTAATAAAAAATTGACTCAACTGTGTCTCAGCGGTCTTCAATCATCTGCGTTTATAATGGCTCACTGTTCGGCCTCAGTGGCCCGCAGGAATATTGGCGTGAGTGGCTCAGATAGCATAGATTTAAAGGTCAAATAGGTTGGGCGTAGGGTCAAGAATGAGGGTATAGGGTTAGAACAGGGTAAAGGATTGAAAGAGGTCACTACCTCTTCTATCCTCGTCCTCTCCACCATCCCATCCTTCCCTCTTCCCCTTCCCCATCCTCTTCTCTGGGCAAGTCATTCCTGTTCTCACTAGGAGATCAGGTTCAGGCCCAGAGTCGAGATCAGGGTTTACTCGGTTTATCGAGGTTAGGGTTAGGGACGGGGCTAGGGTTGAGGATAGGCATCCTGTAGGGGTTAAATTTAGATGTACCAATTATGGGTTAGGTTTAGGCATCCCTCGAATGGGTTAAGTTTAGGCATCAATTATGGGTTCAGTTTAGGCGCATACATCCAATTGGTTAGGTTTGAGTGTTTAGGTTTTTTGTTAGGGTGTCTATTAGGACTTAGCAGTCAAGGTCTCCAGGGGCTAAAGGGCATGAGAGACCACATCCAGCACACAACCCAGACTGCGGGACCCGGCGGGTAAGGTTAAGGAAAGAAGTTCTCTCGAAGAGAGAACGATGCACCTCCTCGCTTCAGTCCAGGCTGGTGAGGCAGATCTCCCAGCCTTGGGTTCCACCACCCAAAGGTGGTGGAGGTTCAAAATTTTTTTGTAGCTGTTTTTTAGCTAGAAATGAAGTGTTCGACCGTTGCTTAAACGTTTCGGGCTCTCATGCCCTTCATCAGGCGCTGCCGACGAGAGTGAAGTAGCCTAGTATGGCCTACACCACTTGGGCCCGTGCCCAGCTGCTCCCTCCAGGGTGCAGTTTAACGTCTTGCCCAGGACGGAATAGACTCTCACCTTCATCTACTCTGCACACCCTAGTATGGGATTTGTGCAGTTTTCCATCCGATGAGTTACTTAACGAGGTAAGTATTCAATTAAATTTCCTTTTTACAGGTTTTCTTCCTTTTAGGGTTTCCAAATTGTGTCTGTTATGACTTTTCTTCCTTTAGGGGTTCCAGGTAAGTATTGGTTAGGTAAGTATTGTTTCACTAATTATAGGTTATGTTTTTTGACTAATATGTCTTTTCATCCAATAGGGGTTCCAGGTGATCGATGTATTCAGGTAAGTGCTCTTCTTTTCCTCCTTTGTTCTTCTGTTCTTCCCATCCTTCTTCTTTGATCCTCTACTCCACACTTCTTCTTCCTTTTCATCCAGCTTCCTCGACTCTTCTCTGAGGCCTTCATCGTTCACTAATATGTGCTTTAATAAAATTTAGCTCAACTGTGTCTCAGCGGTCTTCAATCATCTGCGTTTATAATGGCTCACTGTTCGGCCTCAGTGGCCCGCAGGAATATTAGGCGTGAGTGGCTCAGATAGCATAGATTTAAAGGGTCAAATAGGTTGGACGGTGGGGTCAAGAATAGGGTATAGGGTTAGAACAGGGTAAAGGATTGAAAGAGGTCACTACCTCTTCTATCCTCGTTCTTCCACCATCCCATCCTTCCTCTTCCCCTTCCCCATCACTCTTCTCTGGGCCGTCATTCCCGTTCTCACTAGGGAGATCAGGTTCAGGCCCAGAGTCGAGATCAGGGTTTATCGGTTTATCGAGGTTAGGGTTAGGGACGGGCTAGGGTTGGGGATAGGCATCCTGTAGGGGTTAAATTTAGATGTACCAATTATGGGTTAGGTTTAGGGCGCATCCCCCGAATGGGTTAAGTTTAGGCATCAATTATGGGTTCAGTTTAGGCGCATACATCCAATTGGTTAGGTTTAGTGTTTAGGTTTTTGTTAGGGTGTCTATTAGGACTTAGCAGTCAAGGTCTCAGGGGCTAAAGGGCATGAGAGACCACATCCAGCACACAACCCAGACTGCGGGACCCGGCGGGTAAGGTTAAGGAAAAGAAGTTCTCTCCGAAGAGAGAACGATGCACCTCCCGCTTCAGTCCAGGCTGGTGAGGCAGATCTCCCCAGCCTTGGGTTCCACCACCCAAAGGTGGTGGAGGTTCAAAATTTTTTGTAGCTGTTTTTAGCTAGAAATGAAGTCGACTGTTATGCTAGCGTTTGGGCTCTCATGCCCTTCATCAGGCGCGGTCGACGAGTGGTAAGCCTAGTATGGCCTACCACCACTTGGGCCCGTGCTCAGCTACTCCCTCAGGTGCAGTTTAACGTCTTGCCCAGACGTGAATAGACTCTCACTTCATCTACTCTGCACACCCTAGTATGGGATTTGTGCAGTTTTCCATCCGTGAGTTACTTAACGAGGTAAGTATTCCAATTAAATTTCCTTTTTACAGGTTTCTTCCTTTTAGGGTTTCCAAATTGTGTCTGTTATGACTTTTTCTTCCTTTTAGAGGGTTCCAGGTAAGTATTGGTTAGGTAAGTATTGTTTTCACTAATTATAGGTTATGTGTTTTTGACTAATATGTCTTTTTTCATCCAATAAAGGGGTTCCAGGTGATCGATGTATTCAGGTAAGTGCTCTTCTTTTCCTCCTTTGTTCTTCTGTTCTTGTCCCATCCTTCTTCTTTGATCCTCTACTCCACACTTCTTCTTCCTTTTCATCCAGCTTGGCTCTTCTAGGCCTTCATCGTTCACTAATATGTGCTTTAATAAAAATTGACTCAACTGTGTCTCAGCGGTCTTCAATCATCTCGTTTATAATGACTCACTGTTCGGCCTCAGTGGCCCTTGAATATTACGTGAGTGGCTCAGATAGCATAGATTTAAAGGTCAAATAGGTTGGACGTAGGGTCCAGAATAGGGTATAGGGTTAGAACAGGGTAAAGGATTGAAAGAGGTCACTACCTCTTCTATCCGTCCTCTCCACCATCCCATCCTTCCTCTTCCCCTTTCCCCCATCTCTCTTCTCTGGGCCGTCATTCCCGGTTCTCACTAGGAGATCAGGTTCAGGCCCAGAGTCGAGATCAGGGTTTATCGGTTTATCGAGGTTAGGGTTAGGGACGGGGGCTAGGGTTGAGGATAGGCATCCTGTAGGGGTTAAATTTAGATGTACCAATTATGGGTTAGGTTTAGGCGCATCCTCGAATGGGTTAAGTTTAGGCATCCAATTATGGGTTCAGTTTAGGCGCATACATCCAATTGGTTAGGTTTAGTGTTTAGGTTTTTTGTTAGGGTGTCTATTAGGACTTAGCAGTCAGGTCTCAGGGGCTAAAGGGCATGAGAGACCATCCAGCACACAACCCAGACTGCGGGACCCGGCCGGTAGGTTAAGAAAAAGAAGTTCTCTCCGAAGAGAGAACGATGCACCTCAGCTTCAGTCCAGGCTGGTGAGGCAGATCTCCCAGCCTTGGGTTCCACCACCCAAAGGTGGTGGAGGTTCAAAAATTTTTTTGCAGCTGTTTTAGCTAGAAATGAAGTCGACCGTTGCGCAAACGTTTGGGGCTCATGCCCTTCATCAGGCGCGGCTCGACGAGTGGGTAGCCTAGTATGGCCTACACCACTTGGGCCCGTGCCCAGCTGCTCCCTCCAGGGTGCAGTTTGCGTCTTGCCTAGGACGGAATAGACTCTCACCTTCATCTACTCTGCACACCCTAGTATGGGATTTGTGCAGTTTTCCATCCGTGAGTTATAACGAGGTAAGTATTCCAATTAAATTTCCTTTTTACAGGTTTTCTTCCTTTTAGGGGTTTCAAATTGTGTCTGTTATGACTTTTTTCTTCCTTTTTAGGGTTCCAGGTAAGTATTAGTTGAGGTAAGTATTGTTTTCACTAATTATAGGTTATGTTTTTTTTGACTAATATGTCTTTTTTCATCCAATAGGGGTTCAGGTGATCGATGTATTCAGGTAAGTGCTCTTCTTTTCCTCCTTTTGTTCTTCTGTTCTTCCCATCCTTCTTCTTTGATCCTCTACTCCACACTTCTTCTTCCTTTTCATCCAGCTTCGGCTCTTCTCTCTAGGCCTTCATCGTTCACTAATATGTGCTTTAATAAAAATTGACTCAACTGTGTCTCAAGCGGTCTTCAATCATCTCACGTTTATATTATGGCTCACTGTTCGCCTCAGTGGCCCGCAGGAATATTGGCGTGAGTGGCTCAGATAGCATAGATTTAAAGGTCAAATGGGTTGGACGTAGGGTCAAGAATAGGGTATAGGGTTAGAACAGGGTAAAGGATTGAAAGAGGTCACTACCTCTTCTATCCTCGCTCTTCCACCATCCCATCCTTCCTCTTCCCCTTCCCCATCACTCTTCTCTGGGCCCGTCATTCTGTTCTCACCAGGAGATCAGGGGTTCAGCCCAGAGCCGAGATCAGGGTTTAATCGGTTTATCGAGGTTAGGGTTAGGGACGGGCTAGGGTTGAGGATAGGCATCCTGTAGGGGTTAAATTTAGATGTACCAATTATGGGTTAGGTTTAGGCGCATCCCTCAGATGGGTTAAGTTTAGGCATCAATTAAGGGTTCCAGTTTAGGCGCATACATCAATTGGTTAGGTTTAGTGTTTAGGTTTTGTTAGGGTGTCTATTAGGACTTAGCAGTCAAGGTCTCCAGGGGCTAAAGGGCATGAGGAGACCACATCCTTTGCTTGCTAGACTACGGGACCCGGCGGGTAAGGTTAAAGAGAAAAGAAGTTCTCTCTCGAGAAGAGAGAGCAGATGCACACTCCGCTTCAGTCCAGGCTGGTGAGGCAGATCTCAGCCTTAGGGTTCCACCACCCAAAGGTGGTGGAGGTTCAAGAAAATTTTTGTAGCTGTTTTTAGCTAGAAATGAAGTCGACCGTTGGCATAGCGTTTAGGGCTCTCATGCCCTTCATCAGTAGCGGTCGGCGCAGGTGGTAAATGACCTAGTATGGCCTACTTACCACTTGGGCCGGTAGCTTCAGCTGCTCCTCAGGGTGCATTTAACGTCTTACCCAGGACGTGAATAGCTCTCACCTTCATCTACTCTGCACACCCTAGTATGGGATTTGTGCAGTTTTCCATCCAGTGAGTTACTTAACGAGGTAAGTATTCCAATTAAATTTCCTTTTTACAGGTTTTCTTCCTTTTAGGGGTTTCCAAATTGTGTCTGTTATGACTTTTTCTTCCTTTTAGGGCAGTCCAGGTAAGTATTGGTTAGGTAAGTATTGTTTTCACTAATTATAGGTTATGTTTTTTATTCTAATATGTCTTTTTCATCCAATAGGGGTTCAGGTGATCTATGTATTCAGGTAAATTGCTCTTCTTTTCCTCCTTTGTTCTTCTAATTCTTTCCGTCCTTCTTTCTTTTTTGATCCTCTAATTCATACTTCTTCTTTTCTCATCCAGCTTCGGCTCTTCTCTAGGCCTTCATCGTTCACTAATATGTGCTTTAATAAAATTGACTCAACTGTGTCTCAAGCGATTCTTCAATCATCTGCGTTTATAATGGCTCACTGTTCGGCCTCAGTGGCCCGCAGGAATATTAAGCATGAGTGGCTCAGATAGCATAGATTTAAAAGGTCAAATAGGTTGGACGTAGGGTCAAGAATAGGGTATAGGGTTAGAACAGGGTAAAGAGGATTGAAAGAGGTCACTACCTCTTCTATCCCGATCTCTCCACCATCCCATCCTTCCCTCTTCCTTCCCCATCATCATTCTTCTCTGGGCCGTCATTCTCGCTCACTAGGAGATCAGGTTCAGGCCCAGAGTCGAGATCAGGGTTTATCGGTTTATCGAGTTAGGGTTAGGGGCGGGGGCTAGGGTTGGGGATAGGCATCCTGTAGGGTTAAATTTAGATGTACCAATTATGGGTTAGGTTTAGGCGCATCCCCCGAATGGGTTAAGTTTAGCATCCAATTATGGGTTCAGTTTAGGCATACATCCAATTGGTTAGGTTTAGTGTTTAGGTTTTTGTTAGGGTGTCTATTAGGAACTTAGCAGTCAAGGTCTCTAGGGGCTAAAGGGCATGAGAGACCACATCCAGCACACAACCCAGACTGCGGGACCCGGTGGGTAAGAGTTATGAAAGAAGTTCTCTCGAAGAGAGAACGATGCATTACTCGGCTTCAGTCCAGGCTGGTGAGGGGGCAGATCTCCCCAGTTTGGGTTCCACCACCCAAAGGTGGTGGAGGTTCAAAATTTTTTTGTAGCTGTTTTTAGCTAGAAATGAAGTCGGCAGATTAACGCCAAGCGTTTCGGCTCTCATGCCCTTCATCAGGCGCTGGTCGGACGGTGTGGGCAGCCTAGTATGGGCCTACACCACTTGGGCCCGTGCCCAGCTGCTCCTCCAGGGGTGCAGTTTAACGTCTTGCCCAGGGCGGAATAGACTCTCACCTTCATCTACTCTGCACACCCTAGTATGGGATTTGTGCAGTTTTCCATCCGATGAGTTACTTAACGGTAAGTATTCCAATTAAATTTCCTTTTTACAGGTTTTCTTCCTTTTAGGGGTTTCCAAATTGTGTCTGTTATGACTTTTTCTTCCTTTTAGGGGTTCCAGGTAAGTATTGGTTAGGTAAGTATTGTTTTCACTAATTATAGGTTATGTTTTTTGACTAATATGTCTTTTTCATCCAATAGGGGTTCCAGGTGATCACGATGTATTCAGGTAAGTGCTCTTCTTTTCCTCCTTTGTTCTTCTGTTCTTCCCATCCTTCTTCTTTGATCCTCTACTCCACACTTCTTCTTCCTTTTCATCCAGCTTGGCTCTCCTCTAGGCCTTCATCGTTCACTAATATGTGCTTTAATAAAATTGACTCAACTGTGTCTCAGCGGTCTTCAATCATCTGCGCTTATAATGGCTCACTGTTCGGCCTCAGTGGCCCTGCAGGGAATATTGGGCGTGAGTGGCTCAGATAGCATAGATTTAAAGGTCAAATAGGTTGGATTTGAGAGGGTCCAAGAATAGGGTATAGGGTTAGAACAGGGTAAAGGGATTGAAAAGAGGTCACTACCTCTTCTATCCTATCCTCCTTCCACCATCCCATCCTTCCTCTTCCCCTTCCCCATCACTCTTCTCTGGGCCATCGTCTGCTCTCACTAGGAGATCAGGTTCAGGCCCAGAGTCGGGATCAGGCTTTATCGGTTTATCGAGGTTAGGGTTAGGGACGAGGCTAGGGTTGAGATAGGCATCCTGTAGGGGTTAAATTTAGATGTACCAATTATGGGTTAGGTTTAGGCGCATCCCTCCAGAATGGGTTAAGTTTAGGCATCCAATTATGGGTTCAGTTTAGGCGCATACATCCAATTGGTTGGGTTTAGTGTTTAGGTTTTTCGTTAGGGTGTCTATTAGGACTTAGGCAGTCAAGGTCTCAAGGGGCTAAGGGCATGAGACCACATCCTTTACACAACCCAGACTGCGGGACCCGGCGGGTGGTAAGTTATTAGGAAAAGAAGTTCTCTCCGAAGAGAGACTGATGCACCTCCGCTTCAGTCCAGGCTGGTGAGGCAGATCTCCCAGCCTTGGGTTCCCACCACCCCAAAGGTGGTGGAGTTCAAAAATTTTTGTAGCTGTTTTAGCTAGAAATGAAGTGGAGCCGTTCTGCGCCTGGCGTTTGAAGACTCTCCTGCCCTTCATCGAAGCGCGGTCGACGAGTGGGTAACCTAGTATGGCCTACCACCCACTTGGGCCCGTGCCCAGCTGCTCCTCCAGGGTGCAGTTTAACGTCTTGCCCAGGGCGGAATAGACTCTCACCTTCATCTACTCTGCACACCCTAGTAGGGATTTGTGCCAGTTTTTCCATCGATGAGTTACTTATACGAGGTAAGTATTCCAATTAATTTCCTTTTTACAGGTTAGGAGTTAGGGTTAGGGTTGAGGGTTAGGGTTAGGGTTAGGGTTAGGGTTAGGGTTAGGAGTTAGGTACAGGTATGTAACCACGATCGGAAATTCCGATCCTCTAAAATGTCGATATCTCCACGGTGGAATGAGTTATAGACTTGAAATTTTGTACACATGTGTATGAGGCGTGTACCTACCTGTGACGTGAGTTACGTGATGATGTCACTTCGGTTCGGAGTTATACCGGAAAGAGCCATATCTCAAGGAACCATGAGATCGTTAGAGACTAGGGGACAGCACCAGCGTGTTCAGCATGGCCCGAATTATGTCAGACGGATCAAGGTTTCCAAGGTCAAATGCAGGACTTACTGTTCTCGCGATATTTGCGTTTGAATTTCGCTATTCATTTCAATGGGAGATTAGTTGGTGTGAAAAAAAACAGCTGCCAAGTGTTTTTTCCGAAAATCACCTCCCAGAAAGTGGTTTGGAGCACGTTCAGGCCATTTGGAGTTGATACAACATGCCTTTTAGGTAGTAACTTTGGGTTAGGTTAGGGTTGGGTTTATGAAAAAAGAGTTAGGGTTAGATTTAGAGGAGGGTCCCAGAATCCCCTCTCGGGGACCGGTGTGTACTTTCGAGCCATCGCGCAGAGTCCGTGGCTCACGGCGGAAGGCGTTAGTTTTCGCCTACCGTGGGAAGAATGGCGATGGCCTTAATGCTGTTTTCGTCGTGAAAAAGTTTCTTCGATGCGAAAAAAAAATGGTCATATTTGCGACCAAAAATTATCAAAAGCTTCGGTCAAGGTTGTTTACCGGAAAGAGTAATGCTTGAGAGTCAAAAGTAAGTTTGAAACAACTTTTAATCGAAAAATGTTCGATGTGCAGCGGTTAAAAGCCTCAAGAAACAAACTCTCAAACAAATGCTCAACTGTGTGAAATAGGTTGCCTATCACGACGTTTCGATACAAAAAAAACAGATCTTCATCAGGCATAAGCAGCCAAAGTGAAAAGCAAAAACAGTTTTGGAGCAGGAGGGCTTACCAGGTAGGTGCTTTACTTCAATGGCCCGGGTGTGGCCAGAGGGTTAGGGTTAGGGTTAGAGGTTGAGTTGAGGGTTAAAGGGCCTCCTCCAAAGGGAGGAAGCGGTGCACGCCCCGCCCACCCAGCGGAGTTCCCGTAACCCTGTCCCTTTGTAGGGAAGTTGGGCACGTTGTGGCAAGGCCGAACGGACCTCCGTCCATTCCATAGTATAATTAAATTGTGTGAATGTGTATTTCCGGTAAGTATGTATTTATTGGTGTGAATGTGTTTCAGGTAAGTATGTTTTATTGTTTGTTTCAGGTAAGTATGGATTGTTTATCCGGTAAGTATGTATTTATTGATTCAATGTGTTCCTAGGTAAGTATGGTATTTTATTGTTTTGTTTCAGGTAAGTATGGATTGTTTATCAGGTAAATATGTATTTCATGAATGGTGCATCATCCAGGTAAGTATGAATTTATTGATAGTATGTATGTATTTATTCTATAATGAAATGATATATCCTATTTATATAAGTATTTATTATTATTTATTAGTTTATTTATTTATCAATAATGTATCTATTAATAAACAAATAAAAACAAAAACAATAATAAACAACTAAGGAAGGTGTGCTGAAAAGAAACAAACACGACGTTTGACCTTTGAACAGGCCTTCTTCAGGTGTATGCACACTAAAAGCTGTTGATGCTCTCCTTGAGAGCTAGAGAGCAGAATGAGCCTCTGCTCCAAGTGCTTTCTATTATAATGCAGCTTTTTAACACTTAGGGTTAGGGTTAGGGTTAGGGTTAGGGTTAGGGTTGTGCAGAAAAAGCCATCTGCGCTTATAATGGCTCACTGTTCGGCCTCAGTGGCCCGCAGGAATATTGGCGAGTGGCTCAGATAGCATAGATTTAAAGGTCAAATAGGTTGGACGTAGGGTCAAGAATAGGGTATAGGGTTAGAACAGGGTAAAGGATTGAAAGAGGTCACTACCTCTTCTATCCTGCTCCTCTCCACCTTCCCATCCTTCCTCTTTCCCCTCCCCATCACACTGAGATCTGGAGATAGGTTGGCTTAGGCATCCAAATTGCCGGGTTCAGTTTAGGCGCATACATCCAATTGGTTAGGGTTTAGTGTTTAGGTTTTGTTAGGTGTCTATTAGGACTTAGCAGTCAAGGTCTCAGGGGCTAAAGGGCATGAGAGACCACATCCAGCACACAACCCAGACTGCGGGACCCGCGGTAAGGTTAAGGAAAAGAAGTTCTCCGAAGAGAGAACGATGCACACTGCTTCAGTCCAGGCTGGTGAGGCAGATCTCCCAGTTTGGGTTCCACCACCCAAAGGTGGTGGAGGTTCAAAAATTTTTGTAGCTGTTTTTAGCTAGAAATGAAGTCGACCGTTGCGCAACGTTTCGGGCTCATGCCCTTCATCAGGCGCTGGTCGACGAGAGTGGGTAGCCTAGTATGGCCTACACCACTTGGGCCTGCGGCTCAGCTGCTCCTCCAGGGTGCAGTTTAACGCCTTGCCCAGGACGGAATAGACTCACCTTCATCTACTCTGCACACCCTAGTATGGGATTTGTGCAGTTTTCCATCCGTGAGTTACTTAACGAGGTAAGTATTCCAATTAAATTTCCTTTTTACAGGTTTTCTTCCTTTAGGGTTTCAAATTGTGTCTGTTATGACTTTTTCTTCCTTTTAGGGTTCCAGGTAAGTATTGGTTAGGTAAGTATTGTTTCACTAATTATAGGTTATGTTTTTTGACTAATATGTCTTTTTCATCCAATAGGGGTTCCAGGTGATCGATGTATTCAGGTAAGTGCTTCTTTTCCTCCTTTGTTCTTCTGTTCTTCCCATCCTTCTTCTTTGATCCTCTACTCCACACTTCTTCTTCCTTTTCATCCAGCTTCGGCTCTTCTCTAGGCCTTCATCGCTCACTAATATGTGCTTTAATAAAATTGACTCAACTGTGTCTCAGCGGTCTTCAATCATCTGCGTTTATAATGGCTCACTGTTCGGCCTCAGTGGCCCGCAGGAATATTGGTGGTGGCTCAGATAGCATAGATTTAAAGGTCAAATAGGTTGGACGAGGGTCAAGAATAGGGTATAGGGTTAGAACAGGGTAAAGGATTGAAAGAGGTCACTACCTCTTCTATCCGTCCTCTCCACCATCCCATCCTTCCTCTTCCCTTCCCCATCACTCTTCTCTGGGCCGCCATTCCGCTCTCACTAGGAGATCAGGTTCAGCCCAGAGTCGAGATCAGGGTTTATCGGTTTATCGAGGTTAGGTTAGGACGGGCTAGGGTTGGGGATAGGCATCCTGTAGGGTTAAATTTAGATGTACCAATTATGGGTTAGGTTTAGGCGCATCCCCGAATGGGTTAAGTTTAGGCATCCAATTATGGGTTCAGTTTAGCATACATCCAATTGGTTAGGTTTAGTGTTTAGGTTTTTGTTAGGGTGTCTATTAGGACTTAGCAGTCAAGGTCTCAGGGCTAAAGGGCATGAGAGACCACATCCAGCACACAACCCAGACTGCGGGACCCGCGGGTAAGGTTAAGGAAAGAAGTTCTCTCCAAGAGAGAACGATGCACACTCCTCTTCAGTCCAGGCTGGTGAGGCAGATCTCCCAGTTTGGGTTCCACCACCCAAAGGTGGTGGAGGTTCAAAAATTTTTTGTAGCTGTTTTAGCTAGAAATGAAGTCGACCGCCGCAACGCCGGGCTCTCATGCCCTTCATCAGGCGCGGTCGACGAGAGTGGGTAGCCTAGTATGGCCTCACACCACTTGGGCCCGGCCCAGCTGCTCCTCCAGGGTGCAGTTTAACGCCTTGCCCAGGACGGAATAGACTCTCACCTTCATCTACTCTGCACACCCTAGTATGGGATTTGTGCAGTTTTCCATCCGTGAGTTACTTAACGAGGTAAGTATTCCAATTAAATTTCCTTTTACAGGTTTTCTTCCTTTTAGGGTTTCCAAATTGTGTCTGTTATGACTTTTTCTTCCTTTTAGGGTTCCAGGTATTGGTTAGGTAAGTATTGTTTCACTAATTATAGGTTATGTTTTTTGACTAATATGTCTTTTCATCCAATAGGGGTTCCAGGTGATCGATGTATTCAGGTAAGTGCTCTTCTTTTCCTCCTTTGTTCTTCTGTTCTTCCCATCCTTCTTCTTGATCCTCTACTCCACACTTCTTCTTCCTTTTCATCCAGCTCTCGCTCTTCTAGGCCTTCATCGCTCACTAATATGTGCTTTAATAAAATTGACTCAACTGTGTCTCAGCGGTCTTCAATCATCTGCGCTATAATGGCTCACTGTTCGGCCTCAGTGGCCCGCAGGAATATTGGCGTGAGTGGCTCAGATAGCATAGATTTAAAGGTCAAATAGGTTGGACGAGGGTCAAGAATAGGTATAGGGTTAGAACAGGGTAAAGGATTGAAAGAGGTCACTACCTCTTCTATCCTGTCTTCCACCATCCCATCCTTCCCCTTCCCCTTCATCACTTCCTCTGGGCCGCCATTCCTGCTCTCACTAGGAGATCAGGTTCAGGCCCAGAGTCGAGATCAGGGTTTATCGGTTTATCGAGGTTAGGGTTAGGACGGGCTAGGTTGGGGATAGGCATCCTGTAGGTTAAATTTAGATGTACCAATTATGGGTTAGGTTTAGGCGCATCCCCGAATGGGTTAAGTTTAGGCATCCAATTATGGGTTCAGTTTAGCGCATACATCCAATTGGTTAGGTTTAGTGTTTAGGTTTTTGTTAGGTGTCTATTAGGACTTAGCAGTCAAGGTCTCAGGGGCTAGGGCATGAGAGACCACATCCAGCACACAACCCAGACTGCGGGACCCGGCGGTAAGGTTAAGAAAGAAGTTCTCTCCGAAGAGAGAACGATGCACACTGGTCAGTCCAGGCTGGTGAGGCAGATCTCCCAGTTTGGGTTCCACCACCCAAAGGTGGTGGAGGTTCAAAAAATTTTTGTAGCTGTTTTAGCTAGAAATGAAGTCGACCGTTGCGCAACGTTTCGGCTCTCATGCCCTTCATCAGGCGCGTCACGAGAGTGGGTAGCCTAGTATGGCTCACACCACTTGGGCCGTGCCCAGCTGCTCCCTCCAGGGTGCAGTTTAACGCCTTGCCCAGGACGGAATAGACTCACCTTCATCTACTCTGCACACCCTAGTATGGGATTTGTGCAGTTTTCCATCCGTGAGTTACTTAACGAGGTAAGTATTCCAATTAAATTTCTTTTTACAGGTTTTCTTCCTTTAGGGTTTCCAAATTGTGTCTGTTATGACTTTTTCTTCCTTTTAGGGTTCCAGGTAAGTATTGGTTAGGTAAGTATTGTTTTCACTAATTATAGGTTATGTTTTTTGACTAATATGTCTTTTCATCCAATAGGGGTTCCAGGTGATCGATGTATTCAGGTAAGTGCTCTTCTTTTCCTCCTTGTTCTTCTGTTCTTCCCATCCTTCTTCTTTGATCCTCTACTCCACACTTCTTCTTCCTTTTCATCCAGCTTCGGCTCTTCTCTAGGCCTTCATCGCTCACTAATATGTGCTTTAATAAAAATTGACTCAACTGTGTCTCAGCGGTCTTCAATCATCTGCTTATAATGGCTCACTGTTCGCCTCAGTGGCCCGCAGGAATATTGGCGTGAGTGGCTCAGATAGCATAGATTTAAAGGTCAAATAGGTTGGACGTGAGGGTCAAGAATAGGGTATAGGGTTAGAACAGGGTAAAGGATTGAAAGAGGTCACTACCTCTTCTATCCCGCTCCTCCACCATCCCATCCTTCCTCTTCCCTTCCCCATCACTTCTCTGGGCCGCCATTCCTTCTCACTAGGAGATCAGGTTCAGCCCAGAGTCGAGATCAGGGTTTATCGGTTTATCGAGGTTAGGGTTAGGACGGGCTAGGGTTGGGATAGGCATCCTGTAGGGGTTAAATTTAGATGTACCAATTATGGGTTAGGTTTAGGCGCATCCTCGAATGGGTTAAGTTTAGGCATCCAATTATGGGTTCAGTTAAGCATACATCCAATTGGTTAGGTTTAGTGTTAGGGTTTTTGTTAGGGTGTCTCAGAGGCATGAGACCATCCAGACCCAAATAGGAGGTTCAAAAATTCTTTTTTGTAGCTGTTTTAGTTAGAAATGAAGTCGACTGGCTATGCAACGCCGGGCTCTCATGCCCTTCATCAGGCGCTGTCGACGAGAGTGGGTAGCCTAGTATGGCCTACACCACTTGGGCCCGTGCCCAGCTGCTTCTCCAGGGTGCAGTTTAACGTCTTGCCCAGGACGGAATAGACTCTCACCTTCATCTACTCTGCACACCCTAGTATGGGATTTGTGCAGTTTTCCATCCGTGAGTTACTTAACGAGGTAAGTATTCCAATTAAATTTCCTTTTTACAGGTTTTCTTCCTTTAGGGTTTCCAAATTGTGTCTGTTATGACTTTTTCTTCCTTTAGGGTTCCAGGTAAGTATTGGTTAGGTAAGTATTGTTTTCACTAATTATAGGTTATGTTTTTTGACTAATATGTCTTTTCATCCAATAGGGGTTCCAGGTGATCGATGTATTCAGGTAAGTGCTCTTCTTTTCCTCCTTTGTTCTTCTGTTCTTCCCATCCTTCTTCTTTGATCCTCTACTCCACACTTCTTCTTCCTTTTCATCCAGCTCGCTCTTCTCTAGGCCTTCATCGCTCACTAATATGTGCTTTAATAAAATTGACTCAACTGTGTCTCAGCGGTCTTCAATCATCTGCGCTTATAATGGCTCACTGTTCGGCCTCAGTGGCCCGCAGGAATATTGGCGTGAGTGGCTCAGATAGCATAGATTTAAAGGTCAAATAGGTTGGACGTAGGTCAAGAATAGGGTATAGGGTTAGAACAGGGTAAAGGATTGAAAGAGGTCACTACCTCTTCTATCCTGCCCTTCCACCATCCCATCCTTCCTCTTCCCTTCCCATCACTCTTCTCTGGGCCGTCATTCCCCTCTCACTAGGAGATCAGGTTCAGGCCCAGAGTCGAGATCAGGGTTTATCGGTTTATCGAGGTTAGGGTTAGGGACGGGCTAGGGTTGGGATAGGCATCCTGTAGGGGTTAAATTTAGATGTACCAATTATGGGTTAGGTTTAGGCGCATCCCTCGAATGGGTTAAGTTTAGGCATCCAATTATGGGTTCAGTTTAGGCGCATACATCCAATTGGTTAGGTTTAGTGTTTAGGTTTTTGTTAGGGTGTCTATTAGGACTTAGCAGTCAAGGTCTCAGGGCTAAAGGGCATGAGAGACCACATCCAGCACACAACCCAGACTGCGGGACCCGGCGGGTAAGGTTAAGGAAAAGAAGTTCTCTCCGAAGAGAGAACGATGCACACTGCTTCAGTCCAGGCAGGCAGATCTCCAGTTTGGGTTCCACCCAAAGGTGGTGGAGGTTCAAAATTTTTTGTAGCTGTTTTAGCTAGAAATGAAGTCGACCGCTTGCGCAACGCTTCGGCTCTCATGCCCTTCATCAGGCGCGATTAGAGTGGGTAGCCTAGTATGGCTCTACACCACTTGGGCCCGTGCCCAGCTGCTCCCTCCAGGGTGCAGTTTAACGTCTTGCCCAGGACGGAATAGACTCTCACCTTCATCTACTCTGCACACCCTAGTATGGGATTTGTGCAGTTTTCCATCCGTGAGTTACTTAACGAGGTAAGTATTCCAATTAAATTTCCTTTTTACAGGTTTTCTTCCTTTAGGGGTTTCCAAATTGTGTCTGTTATGACTTTTCTTCCTTTTAGGGGTTCCAGGTAAGTATTGGTTAGGTAAGTATTGTTTTCACTAATTATAGGTTATGTTTTTTGACTAATATGTCTTTTTCATCCAATAGGGGTTCCAGGTGATCGATGTATTCAGGTAAGTGCTCTTCTTTCCTCCTTTGTTCTTCTGTTCTTCCCATCCTTCTTCTTTGATCCTCTACTCCACACTTCTTCTTCCTTTTCATCCAGCTTCGCTCTTCTCTAGGCCTTCATCGCTCACTAATATGTGCTTTAATAAAATTGACTCAACTGTGTCTCAGCGGTCTTCAATCATCTGCTTATAATGGCTCACTGTTCGGCCTCAGTGGCCCGAGGAATATTGGCGAGTGGCTCAGATAGCATAGATTTAAAGGTCAAATAGGTTGGACGTAGGGTCAAGAATAGGGTATAGGGTTAGAACAGGGTAAAGGATTGAAAGAGGTCACTACTTCTATCCCGCTCCTTCCACCATCCCATCCTTCCTCTTCCCTTCCCCATCACTCTTCTCTGGGCCGCCATTCCTGCTCACTAGGAGATCAGGTTCAGGCCCAGAGTCGAGATCAGGGTTTATCGGTTTATCGAGGTTAGGGTTAGGGACGGGGCTAGGTTGGGATAGGCATCCTGTAGGGGTTAAATTTAGATGTACCAATTATGGGTTAGGTTTAGGCGCATCCCTAATGGGTTAAGTTTAGGCATCCAATTATGGGTTCAGTTTAGGCGCATACATCCAATTGGTTAGGTTTAGTGTTTAGGTTTTTGTTAGGGTGTCTATTAGGACTTAGCAGTCAAGGTCTCAGGGGCTAAAGGGCATGAGAGACCACATCCAGCACACAACCCAGACTGCGGGACCGGCGGGGTAAGGTTATGAAAAGAAGTTCTCTCCGAAGAGAACGATGCACACTCGCTTCAGTCCAGGCTGGTGAGGCAGATCTCCCAGTTTGGGTTCCACCACCCAAAGGTGGTGGAGGTTCAAAAATTTTTTGTAGCTGTTTTAGCTAGAAATGAAGTCGACTGGCGCAACGCCGGGCTCATGCCCTTCATCAGGCGTGTCGACGAGAGGGTAGCCTAGTATGGCTACACCACTTGGGCCCGTGCTCAGCTGCTCCAGGGTGCAGTTTAACGCCTTGCCCAGGACGGAATAGACTCTCACCTTCATCTACTCTGCACACCCTAGTATGGGATTTGTGCAGTTTTCCATCCGTGAGTTACTTAACGAGGTAAGTATTCCAATTAAATTTCCTTTTACAGGTTTTCTTCCTTTAGGGTTTCCAAATTGTGTCTGTTATGACTTTTTCTTCCTTTTAGGGGTTCCAGGTAAGTATTGGTTAGGTAAGTATTGTTTTCACTAATTATAGGTTATGTTTTTGACTAATATGTCTTTTTCATCCAATAGGGTTCCAGGTGATCGATGTATTCAGGTAAGTGCTCTTCTTTCCTCCTTTGTTCTTCTGTTCTTCCCATCCTTCTTCTTTGATCCTCTACTCCACACTTCTTCTTCCTTTTCATCCAGCTTCGGCTCTTCTAGGCCTTCATCGCTCACTAATATGTGCTTTAATAAAATTGACTCAACTGTGTCTCAGCGGTCTTCAATCATCTGCGTGCTTATAATGGCTCACTGTTCGGCCTCAGTGGCCCGCAGGAATATTGCGTGAGTGGCTCAGATAGCATAGATTTAAAGGTCAAATAGGTTGGACGAGGGTCAAGAATAGGGTATAGGGTTAGAACAGGGTAAAGGATTGAAAGAGGTCACTACCTCTTCTATCCTGTTCTCCACCATCCCATCCTTCCTCTTCCCTTCCCCATTTCCTCTCTGGGCCGCCATTCTTCTCACTAGGAGATCAGGTTCAGGCCCAGAGTCGAGATCAGGGTTTATCGGTTTATCGAGGTTAGGGTTAGGGACGGGCTAGGGTTGGGGATAGGCATCCTGTAGGGGTTAAATTTAGATGTACCAATTATGGGTTAGGTTTAGGCGCATCCTCGAATGGGTTAAGTTTAGGCATCCAATTATGGGTTCAGTTTAGGCGCATACATCCAATTGGTTAGGTTTAGTGTTTAGGTTTTGTTAGGGTGTCTATTAGGACTTAGCAGTCAAGGTCTCAGGGGCTAAAGGGCATGAGAGACCACATCCAGCACACAACCCAGACTGCGGGACCCGGCGGGTAAGGTTAAGGAAAGAAGTTCTCTCCGAAGAGAGAACGATGCACTGCCTTCAGTCCAGGCTGGTGAGGCAGATCTCCCAGTTTGGGTTCCACCACCCAAAGGTGGTGGAGGTTCAAAAATTTTTGTAGCTGTTTTAGCTAGAAATGAAGTCGACCGTTGCGCAACGTTTCGGGCTCTCATGCCCTTCATCAGGCGCGGTCGACGAGTGGGTAGCCTAGTATGGCCTACACCACTTGGGCCGGCTCAGCTGCTCCTCCAGGGTGCAGTTTAACGCCTTGCCCAGGACGGAATAGACTCTCACCTTCATCTACTCTGCACACCCTAGTATGGGATTTGTGCAGTTTTCCATCCGTGAGTTACTTAACGAGGTAAGTATTCCAATTAAATTTCCTTTTTACAGGTTTTCTTCCTTTTAGGGTTTCCAAATTGTGTCTGTTATGACTTTTTCTTCCTTTTAGGGGTTCCAGGTAAGTATTGGTTAGGTAAGTATTGTTTTCACTAATTATAGGTTATGTTTTTTGACTAATATGTCTTTTTCATCCAATAGGGGTTCCAGGTGATCGATGTATTCAGGTAAGTGCTCTTCTTTTCCTCCTTTGTTCTTCTGTTCTTCCCATCCTTCTTCTTTGATCCTCTACTCCACACTTCTTCTTCCTTTTCATCCAGCTTCGCTCTTCTCTAGGCCTTCATCGCTCACTAATATGTGCTTTAATAAAATTGACTCAACTGTGTCTCAGCGGTCTTCAATCATCTCGCTTATAATGGCTCACTGTTCGGCCTCAGTGGCCCGCAGGAATATTGGCGTGAGTGGCTCAGATAGCATAGATTTAAAGGTCAAATAGGTTGGACGTAGGGTCAAGAATAGGGTATAGGGTTAGAACAGGGTAAAGGATTGAAAGAGGTCACTACCTCTTCTATCCTGCCTCCACCATCCCATCCTTCCTCTTCCCCTTCCCCATCACTCTTCTCTGGGCCGTCATCCCGTTCTCACTAGGAGATCAGGTTCAGGCCCAGAGTCGAGATCAGGGTTTATCGGTTTATCGAGGTTAGGGTTAGGACGGGCTAGGGTTGGGGATAGGCATCCTGTAGGGGTTAAATTTAGATGTACCAATTATGGGTTAGGTTTAGGCGCATCCCCCGAATGGGTTAAGTTTAGGCATCCAATTATGGGTCAGTTTGGCGCATACATCCAATTGGTTAGGTTTAGTGTTTAGGTTTTGTTAGGGTGTCTATTAGGACTTAGCAGTCAAGGTCTCAGGGGCTAAAGGGCATGAGAGACCACATCCAGCACACAACCCAGACTGCGGGACCCGCGGTAAGGTTAAGAAAAGAAGTTCTCTCTCCAAGAGAGAACGATGCACACTCCGCTTCAGTCCAGGCTGGTGAGGCAGATCTCCCAGTTTGGGTTCCACCACCCAAAGGTGGTGGAGGTTCAAAAATTTTTGTAGCTGTTTTTAGCTAGAAATGAAGTCGACCGTTGCGCAACGTTTCGGGCTCTCATGCCCTTCATCAGGCGCGGTCGACGAGAGTGGGTAGCCTAGTATGGCCTACACCACTTGGGCCCGTGCCCAGCTGCTCCCTCCAGGGTGCAGTTTAACGTCTTGCCCAGGACGGAATAGACTCTCACCTTCATCTACTCTGCACACCCTAGTATGGGATTTGTGCAGTTTTCCATCCGGTGAGTTACTTAACGAGGTAAGTATTCCAATTAAATTTCCTTTTTTACAGGTTTTCTTCCTTTTAGGGGTTTCCAAATTGTGTCTGTTATGACTTTTTCTTCCTTTTAGGGGTTCCAGGTAAGTATTGGTTAGGTAAGTATTGTTTTCACTAATTATAGGTTATGTTTTTTGACTAATATGTCTTTTCATCCAATAGGGGTTCCAGGTGATCGATGTATTCAGGTAAGTGCTCTTTTTCCTCCTTTGTTCTTCTGTTCTTCCCATCCTTCTTCTTTGATCCTCTACTCCACACTTCTTCTTCCTTTTCATCCAGCTCGGCTCTTCTCTAGGCCTTCATCGTTCACTAATATGTGCTTTAATAAAATTGACTCAACTGTGTCTCAGCGGTCTTCAATCATCTGCGCTATAATGGCTCACTGTTCGCCTCAGTGGCCCGCAGGAATATTGGCGTGAGTGGCTCAGATAGCATAGATTTAAAGGTCAAATAGGTTGGACGTAGGGTCAAGAAAAGGGTATAGGGTTAGAACAGGGTAAAGGATTGAAAGAGGTCACTACCTCTTCTATCCCGTCCTTCCACCATCCCATCCTCCCTCTTCCCTTCCCCATCACTCTTTCTCTGGCCGTCATTCCCGTTCTCACTAGGAGATCAGGTTCAGGCCCAGAGTCGAGATCAGGGTTTATCGGTTTATCGAGGTTAGGGTTAGGGACGGGCTAGGTTGGGGATAGGCATCCTGTAGGGGTTAAATTTAGATGTACCAATTATGGGTTAGGTTTAGGCGCATCCCTCGAATGGGTTAAGTTTAGGCATCCAATTATGGGTTCAGTTTAGGCGCATACATCCAATTGGTTAGGTTTAGTGTTTAGGTTTTTGTTAGGTGTCTATTAGGACTTAGCAGTCAAGGTCTCAGGGCTAAAGGGCATGAGAGACCACATCCAGCACACAACCCAGACTGCGGGACCCGGGGTAAGGTTAGGAAAGAAGTTCTCTCGAAGAGAACGATGCACACCTGCTTCAGTCCAGGCTGGTGAGGCAGATCTCCCAGTTTGGGTTCCACCACCCAAAGGTGGTGGAGGTTCAAAAATTTTTTTTGTTTTAGCTAGAAATGAAGTCGACTGCTGCGCAACGTTTCGGGCTCTCATGCCCTTCATCAGGCGCGGTCGACGAGAGTGGGTAGCCTAGTATGGCCTACACCACTTGGGCCCGTGCTCAGCTGCTCCCTCCAGGGTGCAGTTTAACGTCTTGCCCAGGACGGAATAGACTCTCACCTTCATCTACTCTGCACACCCTAGTATGGGATTTGTGCAGTTTTCCATCCGTGAGTTACTTAACGAGGTAAGTATTCCAATTAAATTTTTGTTTTCTTCCTTTAGGGTTTCCAAATTGTGTCTGTTATGACTTTTCTTCCTTTTAGGGGTTCCAGGTAAGTATTGGTTAGGTAAGTATTGTTTTCACTAATTATAGGTTATGTTTTTGACTAATATGTCTTTTTCATCCAATAGGGTTCCAGGTGATCGATGTATTCAGGTAAGTGCTCTTCTTTCCTCCTTTGTTCTTCTGTTCTTCCCATCCTTCTTCTTTGATCCTCTACTCCACACTTCTTCTTCCTTTTCATCCAGCTCGCTCTTCTCTAGGCCTTCATCGCTCACTAATATGTGCTTTAATAAAATTGACTCAACTGTGTCTCAGCGGTCTTCAATCATCTGCGCTTATAATGGCTCACTGTTCGGCCTCAGTGGCCCGCAGGAATATTATGAGTGGCTCAGATAGCATAGATTTAAAGGTCAAATAGGTTGGACGAGGGTCAAGAATAGGGTATAGGTTAGAACAGGGTAAAGGATTGAAAGAGGTCACTACCTCTTCTATCCTGTCCTCTCCACCATCCCATCCTTCCTCTTCCCTTCCCCATCACTCTTCTGGGCCGTCCATCCCGTTCTCACTAGGAGATCAGGTTCAGGCCCAGAGTCGAGATCAGGGTTTATCGGTTTATCGAGGTTAGGGTTAGGACGGGCTAGGGTTGGGATAGGCATCCTGTAGGGGTTAAATTTAGATGTACCAATTATGGGTTAGGTTTAGGCGCATCCTCGAATGGGTTAAGTTTAGGCATCCAATTATGGGTTCAGTTTAGGCGCATACATCCAATTGGTTAGGTTTAGTGTTTAGGGTTTTGTTAGGGTGTCTATTAGGACTTAGCAGTCAAGGTCTCAGGGCTAAAGGGCATGAGAGACCACATCCAGCACACAACCCAGACTGCGGGACCCGGCGGGTAAGGTTAAGGAAAAGAAGTTCTCTCCGAAGAGAGAACGATGCACACTGCTCAGTCCAGGCTGGTGAGGCAGATCTCCCAGTTTGGGTTCCACCACCCAAAGGTGGTGGAGGTTCAAAATTTTTGTAGCTGTTTTAGCTAGAAATGAAGTCGACCGTTGCGCAACGCTTCGGGCTCATGCCCTTCATCAGGCGCGGTCGACGAGAGTGGGTAGCCTAGTATGGCCTACACCACTTGGGCCCGTGCCCAGCTGCTCCTCCAGGGTGCAGTTTAACGCCTTGCCCAGGACGGACTCTCACCTTCATCTACTCTGCACACCCTAGTATGGGATTTGTGCAGTTTTCCATCCGTGAGTTACTTAACGAGGTAAGTATTCCAATTAAATTTCTTTTTTACAGGTTAGGGTTAGGGTTAGGGTTAGGGTTAGGTTAGTTAGGGTTAGGGTTAGTTGTTAGGTACAGGGTATTAACCACGATCGGAAATTCTCGATCCTCTAAAATGTCGATATCTCCACGGTGGAATGAGTTATAGACTTGAAATTTTGTACACATGTGTATGAGGCGTGTACCTACCTGTGACGTGAGTTACGTGATGATGTCACTTCCGGTTCCGGAGTTATACCGGAAAGAGCCATATCTCGGGAACCGTAGGTCGTAGAGACTCGGGACAGCACCAGCGTGTTCAGTAATGAATTATGTCAGACGGATCAAGGTTCCAAGGTCGTAGGACTTACTGTTCTCGCGATATTTGCGTTTGAATTTCCGCTATTCACTCAATGAGAGTGGTGGAGATGAGCAGAGAAATCATCCCTGATCAGAGGTTTATGGACCGAGTTGGTTCGATAGAAAGGGCGTTGGTTTTCGCCGTCAGGAAGAATGCACATGATGACGCACTTGCCGGTGAAAAGTTTTCTTCGTCGAAAAAATAATGGTTATACCAAAAATTATCAAAAAGTCGTAAAAGGTTGTTTACCGAAAAGAGTAGTGGCAGAGTCAAAAGTAAGTTTGAAACAACTTTTAATCGAAAATGTTCGGCGCGGCAGTTAAAAGCCTCAAGAAACAACTCTCAAACAAATGCTCAACTGTGTGAAATAGGTTGCGACGCTTCGATAAAACAGATCTTCATCAGGCATAAACGGCAAAGTGAAAAGCAAAAACAGTTTTGGAGCAGGAGAGCTTACCAGGTAGGTGCTACTTCAATGGCGGTGTGGCCAGAGGGTTAGGTTAGGTTAGGTTAGGTTGAGGACAAAGGGCCTCCTCCAGGAGGAAGCGGTGCACGCCCGCCCACCCAGCGGAGTTCCCGTAACCTGTCCCTTTGGGGGGTTGGGCCGTTGATTTGGGCGGCCGTAACGGACCTCCGTCCATTCCATAGTATAATTAAATTGTGTGAATGTGTATTTCCGGTAAGTATGTATTTATTGAGTGAATGTGTTTCAGGTAAGTATGTTTTTATTGTTTTGTTTCAGGTAAGTATGGATTGTTTATCCGGTAAGTATGTATTTATTGATTCAATGTGTTCTAGGTAAGTATGTTTTATTGTTTTGTTTCAGGTAAGTATGGATTGTTTATCAGGTAAATATGTATTTCATGAATGAGTGTATCCAGGTAAGTATGAATTTATTGATAGTATGTATGTATTTATTCTATAATGAAATGATATATCCTATTTATATAAGTATTTATTATTATTTATTAGTTTATTTATTTATCAATAATGTATCTATTAATAAACAAATAAAAACAAAAACAATAATAAACAACTAAGGAAGGTGTGCTGAAAAGAAAACAACACGACGTTTCGGCCTTTGAACAGGCCTTCTTCAGGTGTATGCACACTAAAAATACTGATGTGCTCTCCTTGAGAGCTAGAGAACGAATGAGCCTCTGCTCCAAGTGCTTTTCTATTATAAGCGCTTAACACTTAGGTTAGGTTAGCTAGGGGTTAGGTTAGGGTTGTGGGAAAAGCCACGCCCCCAGCTGGGTGACGGCGGTGTACCGGCCCAAGCTGGAGGGGAAGGTATGTACTGGCTCGATCTGGTCTCGTTTCACCACCCGCGGTGGTGGGGTTCAAAAATTGTCCTTCTTGACGCCTCAAGTGGATGAAGTTAGGGGTTAGGGTTAGGGTTAGGTTAGGGTTAGGGGTTAGTTGAGTTAGGGTTAGGTTAGGTTAGGTTATGAAAAGAGTGTTATCTCCCTATGAGATAACCTGGTGCACACCTGCGACAGGGTGTGATCCAGGTAGGGCCCCAGCCCCGGTTTAGGTTAGGGTTAGGAAGAAGAAGAAATAGGGGTTAGTTAGGGTTAGGTACAGGGTATTAAATCCACGATCGCAAAATTCTCAATCCCCCAAAATGTCGATATCTCCACGGTGAAATGAGTTATAGATTTGAAATTTTGTACACATGTGTATGAGGCGTGTACCTACTCAGGACGTGAGTTACGTGATGATGTCACTTCCGGTTCCTGGAGCTATACTGGAAAGAGCCATATCTCAGGAACCGTAGGTCGTAGAGACTGGGGACAGCACCAGCGTGTTCAGTATGGCTGAATTATGCGTCAGACGGATCAAGGTTCCAAGGTCGTAGGATCTCTATCAGTTCTCGCGATATTTGCGTTTGAATCTCGCTATTCATTTCAATGGGAGATTCATGGAGGGCAAAAACAGCCAAGTGTTTTTCCAAAAATCACCTCCCAGAAAGTGGTTTTGGAGTACGTTTGTGGCCATTTGGAGTTGATACAACATGCCCTTTTAGGTAGTAACTTCAAGCGAAGGTTAGGTTAGGTTTATGGAAAAAGAGTTAGGGTTAGGATTTAGAGGAGGGTTCCAGAATTTCTCTCGTGGACCTGGTGTGGCACGAACCATCGCGAAGTCCGTGGCTCCATTTGAAAGGGCGTTGGTTTCGCCCGTCGAGAGGGAAGAATGGCTGGCGACGCAATACTTGTTTTCGCCGCGGAAAAGTTTTCTTCGTCAAAAAATGGCTGTACTTATGTACCAAAATTATCAAAAAGCTTCCGTAAAAGGTTGTTTACCGGAAAAGAGTAGTGGCAGAGTCAAAAGTAAGTTTAAAACAACTTTTTTTAATCGAAAATGTACCATGTGCGGCAGTTAGTTCCTCAAGAAAACAACTCTCAAAACAAATGCTCAATCAGTGTGAAATAGGGCTGCCTTGCGCGACGCTTCACACAAAAAACAGATCTTCACCAGGCATAAACGGCAAAGTGAAAAGCAAAAACAGTTTTGGAGCAGGAGAGCTTACTACAGGTAGGTGCTACTTCAATGGCGGTGTGGGCTAGAGGGGTTAGGGGAAGAAGAAGGTTAGGTTGAGGGATAAAGGGCCTCCTCCTAAAGGAGGAAGCCGTGCACGCCCGGCTTCAATTCAGCTGGAGTTCCCGTAACCCCTGTCCCTTTGTGGGGGTTGGGCCGTTGATTTGGCGGGCGCCGTTAACGGACCTCCGTCCATCTCCGATAGTATAATTAAATTGTGGAATGTGTATTTCGGGTAAGTATAAAAATATATTGAGTGAATGTGTTTGAGGTAAGTATGTTTTTTATTGTTTTGTTTCAGGTAAGAAGTGGATTGTTTATCCGGTAAGTATGTATTTATTGATTCAATGTAGGTGTTGTTAAGTATGTTTCTATTACCTGTTTCAGGTAAGTATGGATTGGTTTACTTCAGGTAAATATGTATTTAAGTGAATGAGTGTACATCCAGGTTAGGGTTAGGGTTAGGGTTAGGGTTAGGGTTGTAAGCAAGAAGGTTAGAGAAGCAGCTAGGGGCCAGGTTTAGGTTTGAAAAAGAGTTACTCTCTAAGGAGTAACCTGTGCACTCTATACGCAGAGGATGTGCTTTGGTGGGCCCCCAAGCCCCCAGGTTAAACCCACCACCCGAAGGTGGTGGGGTTCAAAAAATTGTACTAAGCATAAAGCTATAGCAACAGACGGCTGCTTCACAAGCAACGCTTCAGCCTGAAAAAGGCCTTCCTCAGGCGCTGGCCGCCGGGAGACAACTCGCCCGATAAGTGGCATGTTGCTCTTCAGAGGCCTGCGGCTTCTGCTGCACTTTCCTCCCTTATTCAAAAAAATTGTTCAAAAAATTGTTTGGTTTTGTAGGTTTTAGCGTGTCCAATTAACCTCGTTTTTCTCTAATTGTTTTTTCAGGGTTGCAGCTTAACGTCGCGCTCCAGGACGCAGGGGTAAGCAAAAATTTGCTCTTGTTTTTATAAATTGTTTAATTCTAGAGTGACTGTATATAGTATAAAAATTTGTTAATTTGTACCTGTAATCGCACCCACCGGCCATCTACGACGTATTTTCCCTAATATGGGATTTCTTTACGTTTTTCCTCAGGGTGGGAAGACGGGTCCCACGGTCCAGAGTGCTGGACCCCTAGTAAGGGGCCTCCCACGCCAACTCATCCATCGAGGTAGGTCTTTGTCAATTGGCATTTGTTGTCTCGAATGTTTTATTAATTTGCTTCAATCATCTGCGCTTATAATGGCTCACTGTTCGGCCTCAGTGGCCCGCAGGAATATTGGCGAGTGGCTCAGATAGCATAGATTTAAAGGTCAAATAGGTTGGACGTAGGGTCAAGAATAGGGTATAGGGTTAGAACAGGGTAAAGGATTGAAAGAGGTCACTACCTCTTCTATCCTGCTCCTCTCCACCTTCCCATCCTTCCTCTTTCCCCTCCCCATCACACTGAGATCTGGAGATAGGTTGGCTTAGGCATCCAAATTGCCGGGTTCAGTTTAGGCGCATACATCCAATTGGTTAGGGTTTAGTGTTTAGGTTTTGTTAGGTGTCTATTAGGACTTAGCAGTCAAGGTCTCAGGGGCTAAAGGGCATGAGAGACCACATCCAGCACACAACCCAGACTGCGGGACCCGCGGTAAGGTTAAGGAAAAGAAGTTCTCCGAAGAGAGAACGATGCACACTGCTTCAGTCCAGGCTGGTGAGGCAGATCTCCCAGTTTGGGTTCCACCACCCAAAGGTGGTGGAGGTTCAAAAATTTTTGTAGCTGTTTTTAGCTAGAAATGAAGTCGACCGTTGCGCAACGTTTCGGGCTCATGCCCTTCATCAGGCGCTGGTCGACGAGAGTGGGTAGCCTAGTATGGCCTACACCACTTGGGCCTGCGGCTCAGCTGCTCCTCCAGGGTGCAGTTTAACGCCTTGCCCAGGACGGAATAGACTCACCTTCATCTACTCTGCACACCCTAGTATGGGATTTGTGCAGTTTTCCATCCGTGAGTTACTTAACGAGGTAAGTATTCCAATTAAATTTCCTTTTTACAGGTTTTCTTCCTTTAGGGTTTCAAATTGTGTCTGTTATGACTTTTTCTTCCTTTTAGGGTTCCAGGTAAGTATTGGTTAGGTAAGTATTGTTTCACTAATTATAGGTTATGTTTTTTGACTAATATGTCTTTTTCATCCAATAGGGGTTCCAGGTGATCGATGTATTCAGGTAAGTGCTTCTTTTCCTCCTTTGTTCTTCTGTTCTTCCCATCCTTCTTCTTTGATCCTCTACTCCACACTTCTTCTTCCTTTTCATCCAGCTTCGGCTCTTCTCTAGGCCTTCATCGCTCACTAATATGTGCTTTAATAAAATTGACTCAACTGTGTCTCAGCGGTCTTCAATCATCTGCGTTTATAATGGCTCACTGTTCGGCCTCAGTGGCCCGCAGGAATATTGGTGGTGGCTCAGATAGCATAGATTTAAAGGTCAAATAGGTTGGACGAGGGTCAAGAATAGGGTATAGGGTTAGAACAGGGTAAAGGATTGAAAGAGGTCACTACCTCTTCTATCCGTCCTCTCCACCATCCCATCCTTCCTCTTCCCTTCCCCATCACTCTTCTCTGGGCCGCCATTCCGCTCTCACTAGGAGATCAGGTTCAGCCCAGAGTCGAGATCAGGGTTTATCGGTTTATCGAGGTTAGGTTAGGACGGGCTAGGGTTGGGGATAGGCATCCTGTAGGGTTAAATTTAGATGTACCAATTATGGGTTAGGTTTAGGCGCATCCCCGAATGGGTTAAGTTTAGGCATCCAATTATGGGTTCAGTTTAGCATACATCCAATTGGTTAGGTTTAGTGTTTAGGTTTTTGTTAGGGTGTCTATTAGGACTTAGCAGTCAAGGTCTCAGGGCTAAAGGGCATGAGAGACCACATCCAGCACACAACCCAGACTGCGGGACCCGCGGGTAAGGTTAAGGAAAGAAGTTCTCTCCAAGAGAGAACGATGCACACTCCTCTTCAGTCCAGGCTGGTGAGGCAGATCTCCCAGTTTGGGTTCCACCACCCAAAGGTGGTGGAGGTTCAAAAATTTTTTGTAGCTGTTTTAGCTAGAAATGAAGTCGACCGCCGCAACGCCGGGCTCTCATGCCCTTCATCAGGCGCGGTCGACGAGAGTGGGTAGCCTAGTATGGCCTCACACCACTTGGGCCCGGCCCAGCTGCTCCTCCAGGGTGCAGTTTAACGCCTTGCCCAGGACGGAATAGACTCTCACCTTCATCTACTCTGCACACCCTAGTATGGGATTTGTGCAGTTTTCCATCCGTGAGTTACTTAACGAGGTAAGTATTCCAATTAAATTTCCTTTTACAGGTTTTCTTCCTTTTAGGGTTTCCAAATTGTGTCTGTTATGACTTTTTCTTCCTTTTAGGGTTCCAGGTATTGGTTAGGTAAGTATTGTTTCACTAATTATAGGTTATGTTTTTTGACTAATATGTCTTTTCATCCAATAGGGGTTCCAGGTGATCGATGTATTCAGGTAAGTGCTCTTCTTTTCCTCCTTTGTTCTTCTGTTCTTCCCATCCTTCTTCTTGATCCTCTACTCCACACTTCTTCTTCCTTTTCATCCAGCTCTCGCTCTTCTAGGCCTTCATCGCTCACTAATATGTGCTTTAATAAAATTGACTCAACTGTGTCTCAGCGGTCTTCAATCATCTGCGCTATAATGGCTCACTGTTCGGCCTCAGTGGCCCGCAGGAATATTGGCGTGAGTGGCTCAGATAGCATAGATTTAAAGGTCAAATAGGTTGGACGAGGGTCAAGAATAGGTATAGGGTTAGAACAGGGTAAAGGATTGAAAGAGGTCACTACCTCTTCTATCCTGTCTTCCACCATCCCATCCTTCCCCTTCCCCTTCATCACTTCCTCTGGGCCGCCATTCCTGCTCTCACTAGGAGATCAGGTTCAGGCCCAGAGTCGAGATCAGGGTTTATCGGTTTATCGAGGTTAGGGTTAGGACGGGCTAGGTTGGGGATAGGCATCCTGTAGGTTAAATTTAGATGTACCAATTATGGGTTAGGTTTAGGCGCATCCCCGAATGGGTTAAGTTTAGGCATCCAATTATGGGTTCAGTTTAGCGCATACATCCAATTGGTTAGGTTTAGTGTTTAGGTTTTTGTTAGGTGTCTATTAGGACTTAGCAGTCAAGGTCTCAGGGGCTAGGGCATGAGAGACCACATCCAGCACACAACCCAGACTGCGGGACCCGGCGGTAAGGTTAAGAAAGAAGTTCTCTCCGAAGAGAGAACGATGCACACTGGTCAGTCCAGGCTGGTGAGGCAGATCTCCCAGTTTGGGTTCCACCACCCAAAGGTGGTGGAGGTTCAAAAAATTTTTGTAGCTGTTTTAGCTAGAAATGAAGTCGACCGTTGCGCAACGTTTCGGCTCTCATGCCCTTCATCAGGCGCGTCACGAGAGTGGGTAGCCTAGTATGGCTCACACCACTTGGGCCGTGCCCAGCTGCTCCCTCCAGGGTGCAGTTTAACGCCTTGCCCAGGACGGAATAGACTCACCTTCATCTACTCTGCACACCCTAGTATGGGATTTGTGCAGTTTTCCATCCGTGAGTTACTTAACGAGGTAAGTATTCCAATTAAATTTCTTTTTACAGGTTTTCTTCCTTTAGGGTTTCCAAATTGTGTCTGTTATGACTTTTTCTTCCTTTTAGGGTTCCAGGTAAGTATTGGTTAGGTAAGTATTGTTTTCACTAATTATAGGTTATGTTTTTTGACTAATATGTCTTTTCATCCAATAGGGGTTCCAGGTGATCGATGTATTCAGGTAAGTGCTCTTCTTTTCCTCCTTGTTCTTCTGTTCTTCCCATCCTTCTTCTTTGATCCTCTACTCCACACTTCTTCTTCCTTTTCATCCAGCTTCGGCTCTTCTCTAGGCCTTCATCGCTCACTAATATGTGCTTTAATAAAAATTGACTCAACTGTGTCTCAGCGGTCTTCAATCATCTGCTTATAATGGCTCACTGTTCGCCTCAGTGGCCCGCAGGAATATTGGCGTGAGTGGCTCAGATAGCATAGATTTAAAGGTCAAATAGGTTGGACGTGAGGGTCAAGAATAGGGTATAGGGTTAGAACAGGGTAAAGGATTGAAAGAGGTCACTACCTCTTCTATCCCGCTCCTCCACCATCCCATCCTTCCTCTTCCCTTCCCCATCACTTCTCTGGGCCGCCATTCCTTCTCACTAGGAGATCAGGTTCAGCCCAGAGTCGAGATCAGGGTTTATCGGTTTATCGAGGTTAGGGTTAGGACGGGCTAGGGTTGGGATAGGCATCCTGTAGGGGTTAAATTTAGATGTACCAATTATGGGTTAGGTTTAGGCGCATCCTCGAATGGGTTAAGTTTAGGCATCCAATTATGGGTTCAGTTAAGCATACATCCAATTGGTTAGGTTTAGTGTTAGGGTTTTTGTTAGGGTGTCTCAGAGGCATGAGACCATCCAGACCCAAATAGGAGGTTCAAAAATTCTTTTTTGTAGCTGTTTTAGTTAGAAATGAAGTCGACTGGCTATGCAACGCCGGGCTCTCATGCCCTTCATCAGGCGCTGTCGACGAGAGTGGGTAGCCTAGTATGGCCTACACCACTTGGGCCCGTGCCCAGCTGCTTCTCCAGGGTGCAGTTTAACGTCTTGCCCAGGACGGAATAGACTCTCACCTTCATCTACTCTGCACACCCTAGTATGGGATTTGTGCAGTTTTCCATCCGTGAGTTACTTAACGAGGTAAGTATTCCAATTAAATTTCCTTTTTACAGGTTTTCTTCCTTTAGGGTTTCCAAATTGTGTCTGTTATGACTTTTTCTTCCTTTAGGGTTCCAGGTAAGTATTGGTTAGGTAAGTATTGTTTTCACTAATTATAGGTTATGTTTTTTGACTAATATGTCTTTTCATCCAATAGGGGTTCCAGGTGATCGATGTATTCAGGTAAGTGCTCTTCTTTTCCTCCTTTGTTCTTCTGTTCTTCCCATCCTTCTTCTTTGATCCTCTACTCCACACTTCTTCTTCCTTTTCATCCAGCTCGCTCTTCTCTAGGCCTTCATCGCTCACTAATATGTGCTTTAATAAAATTGACTCAACTGTGTCTCAGCGGTCTTCAATCATCTGCGCTTATAATGGCTCACTGTTCGGCCTCAGTGGCCCGCAGGAATATTGGCGTGAGTGGCTCAGATAGCATAGATTTAAAGGTCAAATAGGTTGGACGTAGGTCAAGAATAGGGTATAGGGTTAGAACAGGGTAAAGGATTGAAAGAGGTCACTACCTCTTCTATCCTGCCCTTCCACCATCCCATCCTTCCTCTTCCCTTCCCATCACTCTTCTCTGGGCCGTCATTCCCCTCTCACTAGGAGATCAGGTTCAGGCCCAGAGTCGAGATCAGGGTTTATCGGTTTATCGAGGTTAGGGTTAGGGACGGGCTAGGGTTGGGATAGGCATCCTGTAGGGGTTAAATTTAGATGTACCAATTATGGGTTAGGTTTAGGCGCATCCCTCGAATGGGTTAAGTTTAGGCATCCAATTATGGGTTCAGTTTAGGCGCATACATCCAATTGGTTAGGTTTAGTGTTTAGGTTTTTGTTAGGGTGTCTATTAGGACTTAGCAGTCAAGGTCTCAGGGCTAAAGGGCATGAGAGACCACATCCAGCACACAACCCAGACTGCGGGACCCGGCGGGTAAGGTTAAGGAAAAGAAGTTCTCTCCGAAGAGAGAACGATGCACACTGCTTCAGTCCAGGCAGGCAGATCTCCAGTTTGGGTTCCACCCAAAGGTGGTGGAGGTTCAAAATTTTTTGTAGCTGTTTTAGCTAGAAATGAAGTCGACCGCTTGCGCAACGCTTCGGCTCTCATGCCCTTCATCAGGCGCGATTAGAGTGGGTAGCCTAGTATGGCTCTACACCACTTGGGCCCGTGCCCAGCTGCTCCCTCCAGGGTGCAGTTTAACGTCTTGCCCAGGACGGAATAGACTCTCACCTTCATCTACTCTGCACACCCTAGTATGGGATTTGTGCAGTTTTCCATCCGTGAGTTACTTAACGAGGTAAGTATTCCAATTAAATTTCCTTTTTACAGGTTTTCTTCCTTTAGGGGTTTCCAAATTGTGTCTGTTATGACTTTTCTTCCTTTTAGGGGTTCCAGGTAAGTATTGGTTAGGTAAGTATTGTTTTCACTAATTATAGGTTATGTTTTTTGACTAATATGTCTTTTTCATCCAATAGGGGTTCCAGGTGATCGATGTATTCAGGTAAGTGCTCTTCTTTCCTCCTTTGTTCTTCTGTTCTTCCCATCCTTCTTCTTTGATCCTCTACTCCACACTTCTTCTTCCTTTTCATCCAGCTTCGCTCTTCTCTAGGCCTTCATCGCTCACTAATATGTGCTTTAATAAAATTGACTCAACTGTGTCTCAGCGGTCTTCAATCATCTGCTTATAATGGCTCACTGTTCGGCCTCAGTGGCCCGAGGAATATTGGCGAGTGGCTCAGATAGCATAGATTTAAAGGTCAAATAGGTTGGACGTAGGGTCAAGAATAGGGTATAGGGTTAGAACAGGGTAAAGGATTGAAAGAGGTCACTACTTCTATCCCGCTCCTTCCACCATCCCATCCTTCCTCTTCCCTTCCCCATCACTCTTCTCTGGGCCGCCATTCCTGCTCACTAGGAGATCAGGTTCAGGCCCAGAGTCGAGATCAGGGTTTATCGGTTTATCGAGGTTAGGGTTAGGGACGGGGCTAGGTTGGGATAGGCATCCTGTAGGGGTTAAATTTAGATGTACCAATTATGGGTTAGGTTTAGGCGCATCCCTAATGGGTTAAGTTTAGGCATCCAATTATGGGTTCAGTTTAGGCGCATACATCCAATTGGTTAGGTTTAGTGTTTAGGTTTTTGTTAGGGTGTCTATTAGGACTTAGCAGTCAAGGTCTCAGGGGCTAAAGGGCATGAGAGACCACATCCAGCACACAACCCAGACTGCGGGACCGGCGGGGTAAGGTTATGAAAAGAAGTTCTCTCCGAAGAGAACGATGCACACTCGCTTCAGTCCAGGCTGGTGAGGCAGATCTCCCAGTTTGGGTTCCACCACCCAAAGGTGGTGGAGGTTCAAAAATTTTTTGTAGCTGTTTTAGCTAGAAATGAAGTCGACTGGCGCAACGCCGGGCTCATGCCCTTCATCAGGCGTGTCGACGAGAGGGTAGCCTAGTATGGCTACACCACTTGGGCCCGTGCTCAGCTGCTCCAGGGTGCAGTTTAACGCCTTGCCCAGGACGGAATAGACTCTCACCTTCATCTACTCTGCACACCCTAGTATGGGATTTGTGCAGTTTTCCATCCGTGAGTTACTTAACGAGGTAAGTATTCCAATTAAATTTCCTTTTACAGGTTTTCTTCCTTTAGGGTTTCCAAATTGTGTCTGTTATGACTTTTTCTTCCTTTTAGGGGTTCCAGGTAAGTATTGGTTAGGTAAGTATTGTTTTCACTAATTATAGGTTATGTTTTTGACTAATATGTCTTTTTCATCCAATAGGGTTCCAGGTGATCGATGTATTCAGGTAAGTGCTCTTCTTTCCTCCTTTGTTCTTCTGTTCTTCCCATCCTTCTTCTTTGATCCTCTACTCCACACTTCTTCTTCCTTTTCATCCAGCTTCGGCTCTTCTAGGCCTTCATCGCTCACTAATATGTGCTTTAATAAAATTGACTCAACTGTGTCTCAGCGGTCTTCAATCATCTGCGTGCTTATAATGGCTCACTGTTCGGCCTCAGTGGCCCGCAGGAATATTGCGTGAGTGGCTCAGATAGCATAGATTTAAAGGTCAAATAGGTTGGACGAGGGTCAAGAATAGGGTATAGGGTTAGAACAGGGTAAAGGATTGAAAGAGGTCACTACCTCTTCTATCCTGTTCTCCACCATCCCATCCTTCCTCTTCCCTTCCCCATTTCCTCTCTGGGCCGCCATTCTTCTCACTAGGAGATCAGGTTCAGGCCCAGAGTCGAGATCAGGGTTTATCGGTTTATCGAGGTTAGGGTTAGGGACGGGCTAGGGTTGGGGATAGGCATCCTGTAGGGGTTAAATTTAGATGTACCAATTATGGGTTAGGTTTAGGCGCATCCTCGAATGGGTTAAGTTTAGGCATCCAATTATGGGTTCAGTTTAGGCGCATACATCCAATTGGTTAGGTTTAGTGTTTAGGTTTTGTTAGGGTGTCTATTAGGACTTAGCAGTCAAGGTCTCAGGGGCTAAAGGGCATGAGAGACCACATCCAGCACACAACCCAGACTGCGGGACCCGGCGGGTAAGGTTAAGGAAAGAAGTTCTCTCCGAAGAGAGAACGATGCACTGCCTTCAGTCCAGGCTGGTGAGGCAGATCTCCCAGTTTGGGTTCCACCACCCAAAGGTGGTGGAGGTTCAAAAATTTTTGTAGCTGTTTTAGCTAGAAATGAAGTCGACCGTTGCGCAACGTTTCGGGCTCTCATGCCCTTCATCAGGCGCGGTCGACGAGTGGGTAGCCTAGTATGGCCTACACCACTTGGGCCGGCTCAGCTGCTCCTCCAGGGTGCAGTTTAACGCCTTGCCCAGGACGGAATAGACTCTCACCTTCATCTACTCTGCACACCCTAGTATGGGATTTGTGCAGTTTTCCATCCGTGAGTTACTTAACGAGGTAAGTATTCCAATTAAATTTCCTTTTTACAGGTTTTCTTCCTTTTAGGGTTTCCAAATTGTGTCTGTTATGACTTTTTCTTCCTTTTAGGGGTTCCAGGTAAGTATTGGTTAGGTAAGTATTGTTTTCACTAATTATAGGTTATGTTTTTTGACTAATATGTCTTTTTCATCCAATAGGGGTTCCAGGTGATCGATGTATTCAGGTAAGTGCTCTTCTTTTCCTCCTTTGTTCTTCTGTTCTTCCCATCCTTCTTCTTTGATCCTCTACTCCACACTTCTTCTTCCTTTTCATCCAGCTTCGCTCTTCTCTAGGCCTTCATCGCTCACTAATATGTGCTTTAATAAAATTGACTCAACTGTGTCTCAGCGGTCTTCAATCATCTCGCTTATAATGGCTCACTGTTCGGCCTCAGTGGCCCGCAGGAATATTGGCGTGAGTGGCTCAGATAGCATAGATTTAAAGGTCAAATAGGTTGGACGTAGGGTCAAGAATAGGGTATAGGGTTAGAACAGGGTAAAGGATTGAAAGAGGTCACTACCTCTTCTATCCTGCCTCCACCATCCCATCCTTCCTCTTCCCCTTCCCCATCACTCTTCTCTGGGCCGTCATCCCGTTCTCACTAGGAGATCAGGTTCAGGCCCAGAGTCGAGATCAGGGTTTATCGGTTTATCGAGGTTAGGGTTAGGACGGGCTAGGGTTGGGGATAGGCATCCTGTAGGGGTTAAATTTAGATGTACCAATTATGGGTTAGGTTTAGGCGCATCCCCCGAATGGGTTAAGTTTAGGCATCCAATTATGGGTCAGTTTGGCGCATACATCCAATTGGTTAGGTTTAGTGTTTAGGTTTTGTTAGGGTGTCTATTAGGACTTAGCAGTCAAGGTCTCAGGGGCTAAAGGGCATGAGAGACCACATCCAGCACACAACCCAGACTGCGGGACCCGCGGTAAGGTTAAGAAAAGAAGTTCTCTCTCCAAGAGAGAACGATGCACACTCCGCTTCAGTCCAGGCTGGTGAGGCAGATCTCCCAGTTTGGGTTCCACCACCCAAAGGTGGTGGAGGTTCAAAAAATTTTTTTGTAGCTGTTTTTAGCTAGAAATGAAGTCGACCGTTGCGCAACGTTTCGGGCTCTCATGCCCTTCATCAGGCGCGGTCGACGAGAGTGGGTAGCCTAGTATGGCCTACACCACTTGGGCCCGTGCCCAGCTGCTCCCTCCAGGGTGCAGTTTAACGTCTTGCCCAGGACGGAATAGACTCTCACCTTCATCTACTCTGCACACCCTAGTATGGGATTTGTGCAGTTTTCCATCCGGTGAGTTACTTAACGAGGTAAGTATTCCAATTAAATTTCCTTTTTTACAGGTTTTCTTCCTTTTAGGGGTTTCCAAATTGTGTCTGTTATGACTTTTTCTTCCTTTTAGGGGTTCCAGGTAAGTATTGGTTAGGTAAGTATTGTTTTCACTAATTATAGGTTATGTTTTTTGACTAATATGTCTTTTCATCCAATAGGGGTTCCAGGTGATCGATGTATTCAGGTAAGTGCTCTTTTTCCTCCTTTGTTCTTCTGTTCTTCCCATCCTTCTTCTTTGATCCTCTACTCCACACTTCTTCTTCCTTTTCATCCAGCTCGGCTCTTCTCTAGGCCTTCATCGTTCACTAATATGTGCTTTAATAAAATTGACTCAACTGTGTCTCAGCGGTCTTCAATCATCTGCGCTATAATGGCTCACTGTTCGCCTCAGTGGCCCGCAGGAATATTGGCGTGAGTGGCTCAGATAGCATAGATTTAAAGGTCAAATAGGTTGGACGTAGGGTCAAGAAAAGGGTATAGGGTTAGAACAGGGTAAAGGATTGAAAGAGGTCACTACCTCTTCTATCCCGTCCTTCCACCATCCCATCCTCCCTCTTCCCTTCCCCATCACTCTTTCTCTGGCCGTCATTCCCGTTCTCACTAGGAGATCAGGTTCAGGCCCAGAGTCGAGATCAGGGTTTATCGGTTTATCGAGGTTAGGGTTAGGGACGGGCTAGGTTGGGGATAGGCATCCTGTAGGGGTTAAATTTAGATGTACCAATTATGGGTTAGGTTTAGGCGCATCCCTCGAATGGGTTAAGTTTAGGCATCCAATTATGGGTTCAGTTTAGGCGCATACATCCAATTGGTTAGGTTTAGTGTTTAGGTTTTTGTTAGGTGTCTATTAGGACTTAGCAGTCAAGGTCTCAGGGCTAAAGGGCATGAGAGACCACATCCAGCACACAACCCAGACTGCGGGACCCGGGGTAAGGTTAGGAAAGAAGTTCTCTCGAAGAGAACGATGCACACCTGCTTCAGTCCAGGCTGGTGAGGCAGATCTCCCAGTTTGGGTTCCACCACCCAAAGGTGGTGGAGGTTCAAAAATTTTTTTTGTTTTAGCTAGAAATGAAGTCGACTGCTGCGCAACGTTTCGGGCTCTCATGCCCTTCATCAGGCGCGGTCGACGAGAGTGGGTAGCCTAGTATGGCCTACACCACTTGGGCCCGTGCTCAGCTGCTCCCTCCAGGGTGCAGTTTAACGTCTTGCCCAGGACGGAATAGACTCTCACCTTCATCTACTCTGCACACCCTAGTATGGGATTTGTGCAGTTTTCCATCCGTGAGTTACTTAACGAGGTAAGTATTCCAATTAAATTTTTGTTTTCTTCCTTTAGGGTTTCCAAATTGTGTCTGTTATGACTTTTCTTCCTTTTAGGGGTTCCAGGTAAGTATTGGTTAGGTAAGTATTGTTTTCACTAATTATAGGTTATGTTTTTGACTAATATGTCTTTTTCATCCAATAGGGTTCCAGGTGATCGATGTATTCAGGTAAGTGCTCTTCTTTCCTCCTTTGTTCTTCTGTTCTTCCCATCCTTCTTCTTTGATCCTCTACTCCACACTTCTTCTTCCTTTTCATCCAGCTCGCTCTTCTCTAGGCCTTCATCGCTCACTAATATGTGCTTTAATAAAATTGACTCAACTGTGTCTCAGCGGTCTTCAATCATCTGCGCTTATAATGGCTCACTGTTCGGCCTCAGTGGCCCGCAGGAATATTATGAGTGGCTCAGATAGCATAGATTTAAAGGTCAAATAGGTTGGACGAGGGTCAAGAATAGGGTATAGGTTAGAACAGGGTAAAGGATTGAAAGAGGTCACTACCTCTTCTATCCTGTCCTCTCCACCATCCCATCCTTCCTCTTCCCTTCCCCATCACTCTTCTGGGCCGTCCATCCCGTTCTCACTAGGAGATCAGGTTCAGGCCCAGAGTCGAGATCAGGGTTTATCGGTTTATCGAGGTTAGGGTTAGGACGGGCTAGGGTTGGGATAGGCATCCTGTAGGGGTTAAATTTAGATGTACCAATTATGGGTTAGGTTTAGGCGCATCCTCGAATGGGTTAAGTTTAGGCATCCAATTATGGGTTCAGTTTAGGCGCATACATCCAATTGGTTAGGTTTAGTGTTTAGGGTTTTGTTAGGGTGTCTATTAGGACTTAGCAGTCAAGGTCTCAGGGCTAAAGGGCATGAGAGACCACATCCAGCACACAACCCAGACTGCGGGACCCGGCGGGTAAGGTTAAGGAAAAGAAGTTCTCTCCGAAGAGAGAACGATGCACACTGCTCAGTCCAGGCTGGTGAGGCAGATCTCCCAGTTTGGGTTCCACCACCCAAAGGTGGTGGAGGTTCAAAATTTTTGTAGCTGTTTTAGCTAGAAATGAAGTCGACCGTTGCGCAACGCTTCGGGCTCATGCCCTTCATCAGGCGCGGTCGACGAGAGTGGGTAGCCTAGTATGGCCTACACCACTTGGGCCCGTGCCCAGCTGCTCCTCCAGGGTGCAGTTTAACGCCTTGCCCAGGACGGACTCTCACCTTCATCTACTCTGCACACCCTAGTATGGGATTTGTGCAGTTTTCCATCCGTGAGTTACTTAACGAGGTAAGTATTCCAATTAAATTTCTTTTTTACAGGTTAGGGTTAGGGTTAGGGTTAGGGTTAGGTTAGTTAGGGTTAGGGTTAGTTGTTAGGTACAGGGTATTAACCACGATCGGAAATTCTCGATCCTCTAAAATGTCGATATCTCCACGGTGGAATGAGTTATAGACTTGAAATTTTGTACACATGTGTATGAGGCGTGTACCTACCTGTGACGTGAGTTACGTGATGATGTCACTTCCGGTTCCGGAGTTATACCGGAAAGAGCCATATCTCGGGAACCGTAGGTCGTAGAGACTCGGGACAGCACCAGCGTGTTCAGTAATGAATTATGTCAGACGGATCAAGGTTCCAAGGTCGTAGGACTTACTGTTCTCGCGATATTTGCGTTTGAATTTCCGCTATTCACTCAATGAGAGTGGTGGAGATGAGCAGAGAAATCATCCCTGATCAGAGGTTTATGGACCGAGTTGGTTCGATAGAAAGGGCGTTGGTTTTCGCCGTCAGGAAGAATGCACATGATGACGCACTTGCCGGTGAAAAGTTTTCTTCGTCGAAAAAATAATGGTTATACCAAAAATTATCAAAAAGTCGTAAAAGGTTGTTTACCGAAAAGAGTAGTGGCAGAGTCAAAAGTAAGTTTGAAACAACTTTTAATCGAAAATGTTCGGCGCGGCAGTTAAAAGCCTCAAGAAACAACTCTCAAACAAATGCTCAACTGTGTGAAATAGGTTGCGACGCTTCGATAAAACAGATCTTCATCAGGCATAAACGGCAAAGTGAAAAGCAAAAACAGTTTTGGAGCAGGAGAGCTTACCAGGTAGGTGCTACTTCAATGGCGGTGTGGCCAGAGGGTTAGGTTAGGTTAGGTTAGGTTGAGGACAAAGGGCCTCCTCCAGGAGGAAGCGGTGCACGCCCGCCCACCCAGCGGAGTTCCCGTAACCTGTCCCTTTGGGGGGTTGGGCCGTTGATTTGGGCGGCCGTAACGGACCTCCGTCCATTCCATAGTATAATTAAATTGTGTGAATGTGTATTTCCGGTAAGTATGTATTTATTGAGTGAATGTGTTTCAGGTAAGTATGTTTTTATTGTTTTGTTTCAGGTAAGTATGGATTGTTTATCCGGTAAGTATGTATTTATTGATTCAATGTGTTCTAGGTAAGTATGTTTTATTGTTTTGTTTCAGGTAAGTATGGATTGTTTATCAGGTAAATATGTATTTCATGAATGAGTGTATCCAGGTAAGTATGAATTTATTGATAGTATGTATGTATTTATTCTATAATGAAATGATATATCCTATTTATATAAGTATTTATTATTATTTATTAGTTTATTTATTTATCAATAATGTATCTATTAATAAACAAATAAAAAACAAAAACAATAATAAACAACTAAGGAAGGTGTGCTGAAAAGAAAACAAACACGACGTTTCGGCCTTTGAACAGGCCTTCTTCAGGTGTATGCACACTAAAAATACTGATGTGCTCTCCTTGAGAGCTAGAGAACGAATGAGCCTCTGCTCCAAGTGCTTTTCTATTATAAGCGCTTTTTAACACTTAGGGTTAGGGTTAGGGTTAGGGTTAGGGTTAGGGTTGTGGAAAAAAGCCACGTCCCGAGCCAAGGACGGGCGGTGCACGGGCCTGCCGTGGAGTGGGAAGGTATGTACCGGGTTCTGGATCTTGGTCTCAGTTTTTCCACCACCAAGGTGGTGGGGTTCAAAAATTGTCCTTCTTGACTCAAGTGGATGTTGGGTTAGGGTTAGGGTTAGGGTTAGGGTTAGTTAGTTAGGTAGGGGTTAGGGTTAGGTTATGAAAAAGAGTGTTATCTCCTAAGGAGATAACCTGGTGCACACCTGCGACAGGGTGTGATCCAGGTAGGGCCCCAGCCCTTGGTTTAGGTTAGTTAGGGTTAGGTTAGGGTTAGGGTTAGGGTTAGGGTTAGGTACAGGGTATAACCACGATCGGAAATTCCGATCCTCTAAAATGTCGATATCTCCACGGTGGAATGAGTTATAGACTTGAAATTTTGTACACATGTGTATGAGGCGTGTACCTACCTGTGACGTGAGTTACGTGATGATGTCACTTCCGGTTCCGGAGTTATACCGGAAAGAGCCATATCTCGGGAACCGTAGGTCGTAGAGACTCGGGGACAGCACCAGCGTGTTCAGCATGGCCGAATTATGTCAGACGGATCAAGGTTCCAAGGTCGTAGGACTTACTGTTCTCGCGATATTTGCGTTTGAATTTCGCTATTCATTTCAATGGGAGATTCGTTGAGTGGCAAAAAACAGCCAAGTGTTTTTCCGAAAAATCACCTCCCAGAAAGTGGTTTGGAGCACGTTTCAGGCCATTTGGAGTTGATACAACATGCCCTTTTAGGTAGTAACTTTGGGTTAGGGTTAGGGTTAGGTTTATGAAAAAAGAGTTAGGGTTAGGATTTAGAGGAGGGTCCCAGAATCCCCCTCTCGGGGGACCGGGTGTGGCACGAGCCATCGCGAAGTCCGTGGCTCGACGGAAAGGGCGTTGGTTTTCGCCCGCCAGGAAGAATGGCGATGACGCAATACTTGTTTTCGCCGTGAAAAGTTTTCGTCGAAAAAATGGTCATATTTTGCACCAAAATTATCAAAAAGCTTCGTAAAAGGTTGTTTACCGGAAAGAGTAGTGGCAGAGTCAAAAGTAAGTTTGAAACAACTTTTAATCGAAAATGTTCGATGTGCGGCAGTTAAAAGCCTCAAGAAACAACTCTCAAACAAATGCTCAACTGTGTGAAATAGGTTGCCTATGCGACGCTTCGATACAAAACAGATCTTCATCAGGCATAAACGGCAAAGTGAAAAGCAAAACAGTTTTGGAGCAGGAGAGCTTACCAGGTAGGTGCTACTTCAATGGCGGTGTGGCCAGAGGGTTAGGGTTAGGGTTAGGTTAGGTTGAGGGACAAAGGCCTCCTCCTAAAGGAGGAAGCCGTGCACGCCCGCCCACCCAGCGGAGTTCCGTAACCCCTGTCCCTTTGTGGGGGTTGGGCCGTTGACGGCGGCGAACGGACCTCCGCCCATTCCATAGTATAATTAAATTGTGTGAATGTATTTCCGGTAAGTATGTATTTATTGAGTGAATGTGTTTCAGGTATGTTTTTATTGTTTTGTTTCAGGTAAGTATGGATTGTTTATCCGTAAGTATGTATTTATTGATTCAATGTGTTCTAGGTTAGGGTGAGGTTTGGGACAAAAGAGTTACTCCCTAAGGAGTAACCTGTGCACTCTCTGCAACAGGGTGTGTTTTGGGTGGGCCCCTGGCTCTAGTTGTTCCACCACCCTAAGGTGGTGGGGGTTCAAAAAATTGTACTAAGCATAAGCTATAGCAACAGACGGCGTTCGGCGCAACGCTTCCAGCCTGAAAAGGCCTTCCTCAGGCGCTGGTCACGCCGGGAGACAACCGCCTGATATGGCATGTTGCTCTTCAGAGGCCCGTGCTCTGCTGCACCTCCTCCCTTATTCAAAAATTTGTTCAAAAATTGTTTAGTTTTGTAGGTTTTAGCGTGTCCAATTAACTGTTTTTTTCTCTAATTGTTTTTTTCAGGTTGCAGTTTAACGTCGTGCCCAGGACGCAGGTAAGTAAAAATTGTTTCTGTTTTTTATGAATTGTTTAATTTAGAGTGACTGTATATAGTATAGAATTTGTTAATTTGTACCTGAAATAGGCACCCACCGTCATCTACTACGTATTTTCCTAAGATGGGATTTCTTTACGTTTTTCCCTCAGGTGGGAAGCGGTCCTGTCATCCAGAGTGTTGGACCCTTAGTATGGGGCCTCTACGTCCACTCAGCCATCGAGGTAGGTCTTTTGTCAATTGGTATTTTTTGTTCAATGTTTTATTAATTTATTGTTCTTCTTTTCCACAGGGTTCCAATCGGGTAAGTATTTAAGGTAAATAATTTGTTTGTTTCTCTAATTGTTTTTCTTCTTTACAGGTTTTCCAATCAGGTAAGTGGTTTTAGGTAAGCAGGTTTTCTTCTTTCTCTTTCTTCTTCTCTATCCTCTTCCTTCCTCTTCCTTCATCCCTTTCTTCCTTTCCCCTTCCCATCTTCTTCTCCCTTGTCTTCTTTTTCCTCTGTTCTTCCTGCCTCCTCTCCTTTATTCCACTAATCTTCTCCTTTTCTTCTCTCCAGGTCCAGGGTCCATCCACTCCATTGTGTCTTCTGCTGTACTCGATGTCTTAGTGAATACCCCCATCCCCCATATATGCGCTTGTATGCGGTAATAAAAAGTATAACGGCTCAACTGCATCCTTCAAACAGCGGCCTCTTTTCTTGTGTACATGACATGAGACATAGCTTTAGACAGACAAATGGGTTTGAAATGACTTAGGGATTGAATATGGGCTAAGATTAGGGTTAAGGGTTGGATTAAGGGGTTAGATACAGGGTCAGGGATTCTAATTCAGGTATAGGGTTAGGGGTTAAGGTTAGGGTTAGGATCAGGTCGTGGTTAGCTGTAGTCCAATTAGGGGTTAATATTAGGGTCAAATTAGGGTTAAGTTTAGGTGATAGTCCGAATTGGTTAAGTTTAGGTAATGGGTCAAATTGGTTAGGTTTAGGCAATGGGGGTGAATTGGTTAGGTTTAGGGCCTAGGGTCAGGGTTAGGTGTACACTCAAGATAGGAATTAGTAGCAGGCAAATCAAGGGCTCGAGGGCTAGGGGACCACATCCCATCACAACACCCTCCGAGACCTGGCAGGGTAGGTTTGGGACAAAAGAGTTACTCCCTAAGGAGTAACCTGTGCACTCTCTGCAACAGGGTGTGCTTTGGGTGGGCCCCCAGCCCTTAGTTGTTCCACCACCCTAAGGGTGGGGGTTCAAAAATTGTACTAAGCATAAAGCTATAGCAACAGACGGCGTTCACAAGAACGTTTCAGCCTGAAAAGGCCTTCCTCAGGCGCTGGCCGTCGGGAGACAACTGCCTGATATGGCATGTTGCTCTTCAGAGGCCCGTGCTCTGCTGCACCTCCCTCCCTTATTCAAAAATTTGTTCAAAAATTGTTTAGTTTTGTAGGTTTTAGCGTGTCCAATTAACTGTTTTTTCTCTAATTGTTTTTTTCAGGTTGCAGTTTAACGTCGTGCCCAGGACGCAGGTAAGTAAAAATTTGTTCTGTTTTTATGAATTGTTTAATTTAGAGTGACTGTATATAGTATAGAATTTGTTAATTTGTACCTGAAATAGGCACCCACCGTCATCTACTACGTATTTTCCCTAAGATGGGATTTCTTTACGTTTTTCCCTCAGGTGGGAAGACGGTCCTGTCATCCAGAGTGCTGGACCCTTAGTATGGGGCCTCTTACGTCCACTCAGCCATCGAGGTAGGTCTTTGTCAATTGGTATTTTTTGTTCGAATGTTTTATTAATTTGTTGTTCTTCTTTTTCCACAGGGGTTCCAATCGGGTAAGTATTTAAGGTAAGTAATTTGTTTGTTTCTCTAATTGTTTTTCTTCTTTTACAGGTTTTCCAATCAGGTAAGTGGTTTTAGGTAAGTAGGTTTTCTTCTTTTCTTTTCTTCTTCTCTATCCTCTTCCCTTTCTCTTCCTTCATCCCTTTCTTCCTTTCCCCTTCCCATCTTCTTCCTCCCTTGTCTTCTTTTCCTCTGTTCTTCCCGTTCCTCTCCTTTATTCCACTAATCTTCTCCTTTTCTTCTCTTCCAGGTCCAGGGTCCATCCACTCCATTGTGTCTTCTGCTGTACTCGATGTCTTAGTGAATACCCCCCATCCCCATATATGCGCTTGTATGCGGTAATAAAGTATAACGGCTCAACTGCATCCTTCAAACAGCGGCCTCTCTTTCTTGTGTACATGACATGAGACATAGCTTTAGACAGACAAATGGGTTTCCGAAATGACTTAGGGATTGAATATGGGCTAAGATTAGGGTTAAGGGTTGGATTAAGGGGTTAGATACAGGGTCAGGGATTCTAATTCAGGTATAGGGTTAGGGGTTAAGGTTAGGGTTAGGATCAGGTCGTGGTTAGCTGTAGTCCAATTAGGGGTTAATATTAGGGTCAAATTAGGGTTAAGTTTAGGTGATAGTCCGAATTGGTTAAGTTTAGGTAATGGGTCAAATTGGTTAGGTTTAGGCAATGGGGGTGAATTGGTTAGGTTTTAGGGCCCAGGGTCAGGGTTAGGTGTACACTCAAGATAGGGAATTAGTAGCAGGCAAATCAAGGGCTCGAGGGCTAGGGGACCACATCCCATCACAACACCCTCCGAGACCTGGCAGGGTAGGTTTGGGACAAAAGAGTTACTCCCTAAGGAGTAACCTGTGCACTCTCTGCAACAGGGTGTGCTTTGGGTGGGCCCCCTAGCCCTTAGTTGTTCCACCACCCTAAGGTGGTGGGGGTTCAAAAATTGTACTAAGCATAAAGCTATAGCAACAGGCGGGCGTCACAAGCGTTTCAGCCTGAAAAGGCCTTCCTCAGGCGCTGGCCGCCGGGAGACAACTTCCTGATATGGCATGTTGCTCTTCAGAGGCCCGTGCTCTGCTGCACCTCCCTCCCTTATTCAAAAAATTTGTTCAAAAATTGTTTAGTTTTGTAGGTTTTAGCGTGTCCAATTAACTGTTTTTTTCTAATTGTTTTTTCAGGTTGCAGTTTAACGCCGTGCCCAGGACGCAGGTAAGTAAAAATTTGTTCTGTTTTTATGAATTGTTTAATTTAGAGTGACTGTATATAGTATAGAATTTGTTAATTTGTACCTGAAATAGGCACCCACCGTCATCTACTACGTATTTTCCCTAAGATGGGATTTCTTTACGCTTTTCCCTCAGGTGGAAGACGGTCCTGTCATCCAGAGTGCTGGACCCTTAGTATGGGGCCTCTTACGTCCACTCAGCCATCGAGGTAGGTCTTTGTCAATTGGTATTTTTTGTTCGAATGTTTTATTAATTTGTTGTTCTTCTTTTTCCACAGGGGTTCCAATCGGGTAAGTATTTAAGGTAAGTAATTTGTTTGTTTCTCTAATTGTTTTTCTTCTTTTACAGGTTTTCCAATCAGGTAAGTGGTTTTAGGTAAGTAGGTTTTCTTCTTTTCTTTTCTTCTTCTCTATCCTCTTCCCTTTCTCTTCCTTCATCCCTTTCTTCCTTTCCCCTTCCCATCTTCTTCCTCCCTTGTCTTCTTTTCCTCTGTTCTTCCTGTTCCTCTCTTTATTCCACTAATCTTCTCCTTTTCTTCTCTTCCAGGTCCAGGGTCCATCCACTCCATTGTGTCTTCTGCTGTACTTCGATGTCTTAGTGAATACCCCCATCCCCATATATGCGCTTTGTATGCGGTAATAAAGTATAACGGCTCAACTGCATCCTTCAAACAGCGGCCTCTTCTTGTGTACATGACATGAGACATAGCTTTAGACAGACAAATGGGTTTCCGAAATGACTTAGGGATTGAATATGGGCCAAGATTAGGGTTAAGGGTTGGATTAAGGGGTTAGATACAGGGTCAGGGATTCTAATTCAGGTATAGGGTTAGGGGTTAAGGTTAGGAGTTAGGATCAGGTCGTGGGTTAGCTGTAGTCCAATTAGGGGTTAATATTAGGGTCAAATTAGGTTAAGTTTAGGTGATAGTCCCAATTGGTTAAGTTTAGGTAATGGGTCAAATTGGTTAGGTTTAGGCAATGGGGTGAATTGGTTAGGTTTAGGGTTAGGGGTTAGGTTAGGGGTTAGGGAGTTAGAAGTTAGGGTTAGGGTTAGGGTTAGGGTTAGGTTTAGGAAAAAGGAGTTTTCTCCAAAGAGAAAACCCGTGCACACTCTGCAACAGGGTGTGTTCCAGGTGGGCCCCCAGCCCTCGAGTTCTTCCACCACCCTAAGGTGGTGGGTTTCAAAAATTACACATCACGCAGTTAGATGCGAAGACAGCGTCATGGGCGACGCCGGGCCATAAGATTGGCCTTCATCAGGCGCTGGCTGTCTTGAGGAGCAGGCTGCCTGTAATGGCATTAGCCATTAAAAATTGCCTGCACTGCTGCACCTCCCTTCCCAAAAATTATTTCCGAATGATTTAATTTAGTGCCGTAAATTGCTTATGTATATATTTTTTATTCGCTAATTCCTTTTTCCAATTTTTTCAGGTTGCAGTTTAACGCCTTGCCCAGGACGGTGAGGTAAGTATCCAATTAGTTGTTGTGTCTTTTTATGACTTAATTTAATTTTCTCTTTTCTTCTCTTTCAGGGTTCCCGACTCAGGTAAGACAAGGTAAGTATCCTCTTTTCTTCCTTTCTTCTTTTCTTCTATCCTTTCTTTTCATCCTTTTCTCTTCCATCCCTGTCTTCTTCTTTCCTCCTGTTCTCTGTTCTTCCTTTGTTTCTCCTTTTCTCCTCCAGTCTTCTTTTTCTTCTCTTCCGGCCGACTATCCATCCATAGGCGCCTAATTGTAATCCTCTTCTTTTTCTAGGTTCTTCTCAGGGCTTCATCAAGTCTTCTGCCTTACTCAAGGTCTTTTGCGAAATGGGCTCTACTGGACTTCCTGTCTCACAGTGGCCTTTAATAAATGAGCTCAACCGAATCTGTCAACGCGGCTAGGGGAAACGATGACCGAATTAATGGCATATGAAAACTGATGAGCTTAGGGTTAGCTACTAAATCAAAAATGGCCTCCAACCGGGACCTATAGGCAAGGTTCTACAAAAGGAAACAGGATAGGACAGGTATTAAAAGAACTGGGGTTAAGGGAATAAGTGTAGTGGATAGATACAGATAGGGGTTAGGTTTAGACGTTAGATAAGGGTTATGGTTCAGTTTAGGGTTAGGATAGGTTCGGGGTTAAATCCAATCAATTACAGGGGTTAGGTTTAGGCGGGGAATCCGAATTGGTTAGGATTAGGCGTATACCTCTAATAGGTTAGGTTTAGTACAGGGTTAGGGTTAGGTGTAAAATCCAATTAGGGGGTAAAAGCAGGCGATAAGGGGCTAAAGGGCTAGGGAACCACATCCCTTCCCACACCCTCCGAGACCCGGCTAGGATAGGTTTAGGAAAAAAGGAGTTTTCTCCAAAGAGAAAACCCGGTGCACACTCTGCAACAGGGTGTGTTCCAGGTGGGCTCCCCAGCCCTCGAGTTCTTCCACCACCCTAAGGTGGTGGGGTTTCAAAAAATTACACATCACGCAGTTAGATGCGAAGACAGCGTCATACGACGCTTCGCCATAAGATTGGCCTTCATCAGGCGCTGGCTGTCTTGAGGAGCAGGCTGCCTGTAATGGCATTAGCCGCTCAAAAATTGCCTGTGCACTGCTGCACCTCCTTCCCAAAAATTATTTCCCGAATGATTTAATTTAGTGTCAGAAATTGCTTATGTATATATTTTTATTCGCTAATTCCTTTTTCCAATTTTTTCAGGTTGCAGTTTAACGCCTTGCCCAGGACGGTGAGGTAAGTATCCAATTAGTTGTTGTGTCTTTTTATGACTTAATTTAATTTTTCTTCTTCTCTTTTCAGGGTTCCCCGACTTCAGGTAAGACAAGGTAAGTATCCTCTTTTCTTCCTTTCTTCTTTTTCTTCTATCCTTTCTTTCATCCTTTTTCTTCCATCCCTGTCTTCTTCTTTCCTCCTGTTCTCTGTTCTTCCTTTGTTTCTCCTTTCTCCTCCAGTCTTCTTTTCTTCTCTTCCGCTCGACTATCCATCCATAGGCGCCTAATTGTAATCCTCTTCTTTTCTAGGTTCTTCTCAGGGCTTCATCAAGTCTTCTGCCTTACTCAAGGTCTTTTGGCGAAATGGGCTCTACTGGACTTCCTGTCTACAGTGGCCTTTAATAAATGAGCTCAACCGGAATCTGTCAACGGCGGCTAGGGGAAACGATGACCGAATTAATGGCATATGAAAACTGATGAGCTTAGGGTTAGCTACTAAATCAAAAATGGCCTCCAACCGGGACCTATAGGCAAGGTTCTACAAAAGGAAACAGGATAGGACAGGTATTAAAAGAACTGGGGTTAAGGGAATAAGTGTAGTGGATAGATACAGATAGGGGTTAGGTTTAGACGTTAGATAAGGGTTATGGTTCAGTTTAGGTTAGGATAGGTTCGGGTTAAATCCAATCAATTACAGGGGTTAGGTTTAGCGGGGAATCCGAATTGGTTAGGATTAGGCGATACCTCTAATAGGTTAGGTTTAGTACAGGGTTAGGGGTTAGGTGTAAAATCCAATTAGGGGTAAAAGCAGGCGATAAGGGGCTAAAGGGCTAGGGAACCACATCCCTTCCCACACCCTCCGAGACCCGGCTAGATAGGTTTAGGAAAAAGGAGTTTTCTCCAAAGAGAAAACCCGGTGCACACTCTGCAACAGGGTGTGTTCCAGGTGGGCCCCCAGCCTCCGAGTTCTTCCACCACCCTAAGGTGGTGGGGTTTCAAAAATTACACATCACGCAGTTAGATGCGAAAAGACAGCGTCATACGCTGACGCGCGTTCGGCCATAAGATTGGCCTTCATCAGGCGCTGGCTGTCTTGAGGAGCAGGCTGCCTGTAATGGCATTAGCCGCTTCAAAATTGCCTGTGCACTGCTGCACCTCCCTTCCCAAAAATTATTTCCAATGATTTTAATTTAGTGCCGTGAAATTGCTTATGTATATATTTTTATTCGCTAATTCCTTTTTCCAATTTTTTTCAGGTTGCAGTTTAACGTCTTGCCCAGGACGGTGAGGTAAGTATCCAATTAGTTGTTGTGTCTTTTATGACTTAATTTAATTTTCTTCTTTTCTTCTTTTTCAGGGTTCCCAACTTTAGGTAAGACAAGGTAAGTATCCTCTTTTCTTCCTTTTTTTCTTTTCTTTTCTTCTATCCTTTCTTTCATCCTTTTCTCTTCCATCCCTGTCTTCTTTTTCCTCCTGTTCTCTGTTCTTCCTTTGTTTCTCCTTTTCTCCTCCAGTCTTCTTTTTCTTCTCTTCCGTCGACTATCCATCCACATAGGCGCTTCTAATTGTAATCCTCTTTCTTTTCTAGGTTCTTCTCTCCAGGGCTTCATCAAGTCTTCTTGGGCCTTACTCAAGGTCTTTAAGAAATGGGCTCTCTACTGACTTCCTGTTCACAGTGGCCTTTAATAAATGAGCTCAACCGAATCTGTCAACGGCGGCTAGGGGAAACGATGACCGAATTAATGGCATATGAAAAACTGATGAGCTTAGGTTAGCTATTAAATCAAAAATGGCTCCAACCGGGACCTATAGGCAAGGTTCTGCCAAAAGGAAACAGGATAGGACAGGTATTAAAAAGAACTGGGGTTAAGGGAATAAGTGTAGTGGATAGATACAGATAGGGGGTTAGGTTTAGACGTTAGATAAGGGTTATGGTTCAGTTTAGGTTAGATAGGTTCGGGGTTAAATCCAATCAATTACAGGGGTTAGGTTTAGGCGGGAACCTAATTGGTTAGGATTAGGCGATACCCTAATAGGTTAGGTTTAGTACAGGGTTAGGTTAGGTGTAAAATCCAATTAGGGGGTAAAAGCAGGCGATAAGGGGCCAAAGGGTTAGGAAATAGGGTTAGGTTAGGGGTTTAGGGTTTAGGTTAGGGTTAGGGTTAGGTTAGGGTTAGGGGTTAGGGTAGGGGTTAGGGCAGCTAGGGCTTAGGGTTAGTGTTAGGGTTATGGAAATGAAAAGTTCTTCCTCCGAAGAGAAGAACTGTGGCACTCTCCGCCTGAGAGAGGCTTTGGGCAGATCCCTTTAGTTGGGAACCACCACCCTAAGGTGGTGGGAGGTCAAAAATTCAACTATCTCGTTGGAATAGTTAGCAGTCGACTGTTGCAACGTTTCGGGCTTTTCCGCCTTCATCAGGCAAGTCGACTGAAAAGGTGAGCAGCCCAGTATGGCTTGCTCCAACCTATGGCCCACGGCCTGCTCCTCCCATGAGGCTGCAGTTTAACGCCATGCCCAGGACGGAATAGGACCTCACCATCATCTACTCTATAGGCCGCAGTAGGATTCTTCTAGGTTTTCCATCCGGTGAGTATACTTCCTTCCACAGGGTTTCCGGTAAGTATAAGCCAATTAATCAAGGTCTTTTTTTTCTTCTTTACAGGTTTTTCCACTATAGGGGTTCCAATTAAAGGTAAGTATCCAATTTAGGGTTGCAGGTAAGTGCTTAGGTGACAGGTAAGTATTTGTAAATTCATTTTTTTCCAATTTAGGTGCCAGGTAAGTAGAATTGTTTGTTTGTTTAATCCTTTTTCCCACAGACTTCCATTCTGTCATCCGTCTCCTTAGGTCTAACGCTTCATCAAGTCTTTAACCTTCTCTCTATGCCCTATTCCCCACGCTTGTATGCGATAATAAAATATATTTGCTCAACTGGAATTTCTCTTCAGTGGCTTTCTTTTAAATTGGCTCTCTAACCGGAATTCTTCAACGGCGGCATTCAAATGGCTTGAGTACATGGCTTAAAAAAAAGACTGATGGGCTTTAGTTTTAGGGTATCGAATAAATTATGGACAGAACCGGGTTCAGGGATTAATCTCATCTCTCCCCTCCCCATCTCTCCCAACCCCTCTTCCCTTCTTCCCCCAGTCCCCAACCCCGGCCGGGCTATTCCCACTACCTCCCCTTCCCCTCCCCTCATCCCTCCCAACTCCTTCTTCCTTCCTGTCCCCAACCCTAGCTGTCATTCCATACTCTAAAGAGGAGCTGGGTCAGGCTCCAGGGTCAGGGTCCAGGTTTGTCGGTTTATCGAGGGTAGGGTTAGGGTTAGGGTTAGGTTAGGGATAGACTTCAAATTAAGGGCTGGGCTTTAAGCATCAATTAGTGGTTAGGTTTAGGCACACTCTAAAAGGGTTAAGTTTAGGCACACTCCCCCAAGGTTAGGGTTTAGTATAGGGGCCAGTTTGGGTGTCTTATAGGACTTCAGAACAGGGTAATAAAGGGGCTAAAACAGACAAGTGTGACCACATCCCATCACCAAATCCTCTCAAGGGACCCGCCGGTGGGTTATGGAAAAAGAAGTTCTTCTCCCAAGAGAAGAACTCAGGCACTCCGCCTGGAGAGAGGCTTTTGGGCAGATCCCTTTGTTGTAACCACCACCCTAAGGTGGTGGAGGTCAAAATTCAACTATCTCGTTGAATAGGTTATAAATGACTGTTGCAACGCTGGCTTTTCCGCCTTCATCAGTGTAAGTCGATTGAAAAAAGGTGAGCAGCCCATGGCTTGCTCCGTCCCAAGGCCCACGGCCTGCTCCCTCCCACAGGCTGCAGACTTAACGTCATGCCCAGGACCCAATCAGGAACCTCGCCATCATTCGGCCGGTATAGACGTAGTAGGGGATTCTATAGTTCTCCATCCGTGAGCATACTTCCTGGCACAGGGTTTCCGCTTCGTATAGAGGCAATTAGCTGATCCTTGTTCTGAACTTTTACTTAAGGTTTTTCCAGGTCAAAAAATTCCACCATCTCGTTGGATAGTTAGCAATCGCATCATGCTGGTAAGTGCTTAGGCTTTTCCGCCTTTCCAAATCAGTTTTTTCCAATTTAGGTGCCAGGTGTGAGCAGCCCAGTATGGTTTGCTCCATCCTTTTTTTCCACGGCCTTCATCCTGGCTATGAGGCTCCTTAGGTCTAACGCTTCATGCCCAGGACGGAATAGGACCTTTTCCATCATTCACTTATAGGCCGCAGTAGATTGTATAGCTTATCCGTGAGTATATTTGCACAGGGTTTCCCGGTAAGTATAAGCCAATTAAGTGTCTTTTTCTTAAATTGGCTTTACAGGTTTTTCCACCATAGGGGTTCCAATTAAAGGTAAGTTTGCTATTAAGGGCTTTAGGTAAAGTGCTTAGGCAAAGTATTTGTAAATCTGTTTTTTCAATTTAGGTGCCAGGTAAGTAGACTGGGTTCAGGGATTAATCTCACTTCTCCCTCCTCATATCCTCCCAACTGTCATCCGTTCCCCTGTCCCCAGGTCTAGGCCGTCATTCCCAGTCTTTTAACCTTTCTCTTATGCCCTATTCCCCAATGCTTGTATGCTTATAATAAAATATATTTGCTCAACCTGGAATTTCTCTCAGTGGCTTTCTTTTAAATTGGCTCCCACCGGAATTCTTCATCGGGCGGCATTCAAAGCCCGCTTGAGTACATGGCTTAAAAAGACCATATTTATGGGTTTTTAGTTTTGTGTACGGAAACAAATTGGATAGAACTCGTCTAGGATTATCTCTGTTCCTCCTCCCTCATCTCTCCCAACCCTTCTTCTCCTTCCCCCAGTCCCCAACCCTAGGCTGCTTGGCCGCTACCTACCTCCAAAGAGGAGCGGGGCTAGCCCAGGGTCAGGGTCCAGGTTTGTCGGTTTATCGAGGGTTAGGTTAGAAGTTAGGTTAGGTTATAGACTTCCAAATTAAGGGCTGGGCTTTAAGCATCACCAGTGGTTAGGTTTAGTGTACACTTCGAAAGGGTTAAGTTTAGGCACACTCCCCAAGGCGCGTTAGCTTTGTATAGGGGCTAGTTTGGCGTCTTATAGGACTTCAGAACAGGCAATAAAGGGCTAAACAGACATAAGGGACCACATCCCATCACCAAATCTCGCGGGACCCGGCCGGTAAGGTTATAGGTGAACATCCCAAAAGAAGTTCTTCTCCCAAGAGAAGAACTGTGCACTCTCCGCTTCGAGAGAGGCTTTGGGCAGATCCTTAGTTGTAGAACCACCACCCAAGGTGGTGGAGGTCAAAAAATTCAACTATCTCGTTGGAATAGTTAGCAGTCGACTGTTGCAACGCGCTTCGGGCTTTTCCGCCTCATCAGGCAAGTCGACTGAAAAGGTGAGCAGCCCAGTATGGCTTGCTCCAACCTGGGCCCACGGCCTGCTCCTCCCATGAGGCTGCAGTTTAACGCCATGCCCAGGACGGAATAGGACCTCACCATCATCATACTCTATAGGCCGCAGTAGGGATTCTATAGTTTTCCATCCGGTGAGTATACTTCCTTCCACAGGGTTTCCGCAAGTATAAGCCAATTAACTGTCTTTTTCTTCTTTACAGGTTTTTCCACCATAGGGGTTCCAATTAAAGGTAAGTATCCAATTTAGGCTTGCAGGTAAGTGCTTAGGGTGACAGGTAAGTATTTGTAAATTCGTTTTTTCCAATTTAGGTGCCAGGTAAGTAGAATTGTTTGTTTAACCTTTTTTCCACAGACTTCATTCTTGTCATCCGCCTCCTTAGGTCTAACGCTTCATCAAGTCTTTAACCTTTCTCTTATGCCCTATTCCCCACGCTTTGTATGCGATAATAAAATATATTTGCTCAACTGAAATTCTTCAGTGGCTTTTTTAAATTGGCTCTCACCGAATTCTTCATCGGCGTATTCAAATGGCTTGAGTACATGGCTTAAAAAAGACTGATGGGCTTTAGTTTTAGGGTATCGAATAAATTATGGGGATAGAACTGTCTAGGGATTAATCTCTACCCTCCCTCCCATCATCCTCCCAACCCTCTTCCTTTCCCCAGTCCCCAACCCTAGGGTCATTCCCACTACCTCCAAAGAGGTGAGCGGGGTCAGGCCCAGGTCAGGGTCCAGGTTTGTCGCCTTTATCGAGGGTTAGGTTAGGTTAGGTTAGGGGTTAGGGATAGACTTCCAAATTAAGGGCTGGGCTTTAAGCATCAATTAGTGGTTAGGTTTAGGTACACTCCTCGAAAGGGTTAAGTTTAGGCACACTCTCAAGGGGTTGGTAGGTTTAGTATAGGGGCTAGTTTGGGTGTCTTATAGGACTTCAGAACAGGCAATAAAGGGCTAAACAGACATAAGGGACCACATCCCATCACCAAACCTCAAGGACCCGGCCGGTATAAAAGCTTGAGCAAGTTCTTCCCCAAGAGAAGAACTGTGGCACTCTCCGCTCGAGAGAGGCTTTGGGCAGATCCCTTTGTTGTGAACCACCACCCTAAAGGTGGTGGGAGGTCAAAAATTCAACTATCTCGTTGGAATAGTTAGCAGTCGACTGTTGCAACGCCGGGCTTCTTCCGCCTTCATCAGGCAAGTCGACTGAAAAGGTGAGCAGCCCAGTATGGCTTGCTCCAACCTAAGGCCCACGGGCCTGCTCCTCCCATGAGGCTGCAGTTTAACGTCATGCCCAGGACGGAATAGGACCTCACCATCATCTACTCTATAGGCCGTAGGGATTCTATAGTTTTCCATCCGTGAGTATACTTCCTTCCACAGGGTTTCCGTAAGTATAAGCCAATTAACTGTCTTTTTCTTCTTTTTACAGGTTTTTCCAATTTAGGGGTTCCAATTAAAGGTAAGTATTCAATTTAGGTTGCAGGTAAGTGCTTAGGTACAGGTAAGTATTTGTAAATTGCTTTTTTCCAATTTAGGTGCCAGGTAAGTAGAATTGTTTGTTTGTTTAATCCTTTTTCCACAGACTTCATTCTTGTCATCCGTCTCTTAGGTCTAACGCTCATCAAGTCTTTAACCTTTCTCTTATGCCCTATTCCCCCACGCTAGAAGGCGAGTATATAAAACATTTGTTCAACTGGAATTTCTTCAGTGGCTTTTAAATTGGCTCTCACCGGAATTCTTCATCGGCGGCATTCAAAATGGCTTGAGTACATGGCTTAAAAAAGACTGATGGGCTTTAGTTTCAGGGTATCGAATAAATTATGGGATAGAACTGGGTTCAGGGATTAACTTCTACCCCTCCCTCCCCTTATCCTCCCAACCTCTTCCTTTCCCCAGTCCCCAACCCTAGGTCGCCATTCCTACTCACCTCCAAGAGGGAGAGCGGGTCAGCCCAGGGTCAGGGGTCCAGGTTTGTCGGGTTTATCGAGGGTTAGGGTTAGGGTTAGGGTTAGGGTTAGGACAGACTTCCAAATTAAGGGCTGGGCTTTAAGCATCAATTAGTGGTTAGGTTTAGGCACACCCAGCGAAAGGGGGTTAAGTTTAGGCACACTTCAAGGGGTTAGGGTTTAGCATAGGGGCCAGGTTTGGGTGTCTTATGTGACTTCAGAACAGGCAATAAAGGGGCTAAAATAGACATATGGGACCACATCCCATCACCAACCCCGCGGGGACCCGGCCGGTATAAGGTTAAGGAAAAAGAAGTTCTTCTCCTAAGAGAAGAACTGTGGCACCCTCCGCCTTGAGAGAGGCTTTGGGCAGATCCCTTTGTTGTGAACCACCACCCCAAGGTGGTGGGAGGTCAAAAAATTAACTATCTCGTTGGAATAGTTAGCAGTCGACCGTGTTGCAACGCTTTCGGCTTCTTCGCCTCATCAGGCAAGCCGACCAAAAAGGTGAGCAGCCCAGGTATGGCTTGCCCAAATCCCAGCGCCCTCCACGGCCTGCCCCTCCCCATGAGGCTGCAGTTTAACGCCATGCCCAGGACGGAATAGGACCTCACCATCATCTACTCTATAGGCCGTAGTAGGGGATTCATAGTTTTCCACCGGGTGAGTATACTCTCCTTCCATAGGGTTTCCGGTAAGTATAAGCCACAATTAACCGTCTTTTTCTTCTTTTTACAGGTTTTTCCACTATAGGGTTCCACTTAGCGGTAAGCATCCAATTTTAGGTTGCAGGCAAGTGCTTAGGTGACAGGTAAGTATTTGTAAATTCGTTTTTTTCCAATTTAGGTGCCAGGTAAGTAGAATTGCTTGTTTGTTTAATCTTTTTTCCCACAGACTTCCATTCTTGCCACATCCGGCTCCTAGGGTCTAACGCTCATCAAGTTCCTTAACCTTTCTTATGCCCTATTCCCCACGCTGTATGCGATAATAAAATATATATTTGCTCAACTGGGAATTTCTTCGTGTGGTTTTCTTTAAATTGGGTTTCACCGGAATTTTCATCAAGCGGCATTCAAAATGGCTTGAGTACATGGCTTAAAAAGACTTTGATGGGCTTTAGTTTTAGGGTATCGGGAATAAATTAAGTAAGATAGAACTGGGTTCAGGGATTTAACTTCTACCCTCCTCCCTCTATCCCTCTCAACCCTTCTTCCCTTTTCCCCTTAGTCTCCAACCCTAGGTCACATTCCCACTACCTCCAAAGAGGAGCGGGTCAGCCCAGGGTCAGGGTCCAGGTTTGTCGGGTTTATCGAGGGTTAGGTTAGGGTTATTGAAAAAGCCACGCCCCGAGCTTGTGGGACGTGGGCGGTGCACGGGCCTGCCGTGGGAGTGGGCAGGCCTGTCTGGGGTTCTGGTTTTTGGTCTTCGTTTGTCTCCACCACCCCATGGTGGTGGGGGTTCGCAAATTGTCCTTCTGGACGCCTCAAGTGGACAAAGGTCGGGCGCCAAGCCGCCGACGCTTCGGGCTTCCTTTTTTTTTTGCCCCTTCTTCAGGCGCAGTGGTTTACCTGAAGGGACCAAGGATGTTTGTCCTGGCCACTTTTCTGGGCTCCGGGTCTTCCTCTCTGTCCCATCTCTTTCCTCTCCTCCTTCTTCTTTTCTCTTCTTCTCTCTCTGGACTTTCTTCTTGACTTCTTTTGTGTCTTCAAATTTGTCTTCTTCTTTTAGCTGTAAATTTGATTTCTCCCTTTTTCCAATTGTGTGTATAATTGTTAATTTGACCCCACCGTCATCCATAGCACGAGACTATTTGGTCTTTGCTTTTCCTTCAGGTGGGAACCTCATCTGCTGCCACCAGGTAAGTGTTTCCCACAGAATTAGTTCAATTGTCTTATTCTTTTGTGTTATTGATTTGACCCACACCGGCCATCTACTGCAGTTGACTGTTTTGTCATTTTTCTGTTTTAATTTCAGGTAAACACCCGTCCGCTTTCGCCACCAGGTAAGTGTTTTCTGATTGAATTGTGTCCTAATTGTTTTCTTTGTTGTAATGTTTTTTTTCTTTTTTCTCTTTTTCAGGTTCCCCGATTGGCATTCTTATCGTCCAGGTAAGTATGGGTCTTATAATTGTTGTTGTTATTGTTTGTCTCTAATTGTGCCTTTTGTTTTTCTTTCTTTTAGGTCCGAATTAATTTTCTTCTTCTTCTCTTCTCCAACCTCTTCTTTCCAGGTTGCAGTTTAATGTCATGCCCAGGACAGGTCCAAGGTAGGTATCTCTTTTCTTTTCTTTTCTTCCCTCGTGTCCTTCTTTCGCTTTTCCTCTTCCTGTCCTTCTTCTTTCCTTCTTCCTTTCTCAAGTCATTCTTCCCTTCCCCATTTCCTGAAACTGTATCCCTTCCATTTTCCCAATAAAAAACTTTTGGCTCACCCCTGTAGTGGCCTCTTCATTTCAGCTCGGGTTGAATTCCTCATCAGCGGCTTCTTTTCAAAAATAGGCGTGAATAATGCATGTATTTCAGATTTTAGGCTTAGTGTCTGGTTGCAGTACTTTGAGTTGTTTTGGGGTTAGGATCCGGGATAGGGGCTTAGGACAGTGACCAGCGTAGGGTTAAAGGTTAGGGTTAGAGCTGGTAGTCCAAATTTAGGTTCAGATTAGGCACAATGTAAATTTTAGGTTCAGATTAGGCATTTAAATTCATTAAGTTTGTTACCACTTAGGGTTAGGTTTAGCTTGGGAGGGAATGGTTAAGTTTAGGTGCCCAAATTAGGGTTAAGGTTAGGTTTAGGCGCCCTAATTAGGGGTTCTGTTTAGGCATGGGAAGGGGATGGCTAGGTTTAGTGCTAAGATATGGGTTGGGGTTACTCCACAGCTCAAATGAAGGCTCTGGTGGAGAATCAAAACCTTCCCTCGGGCCAACCCTGGCGGTGCACTGGCGGGATAGGTTTTTGAAAAAGCCACGCCCCGAGCCCAGGACGGGCGGTGCACGGGCCTGCTGTGGAGTGGGAAGGCCTGTTCCGGGTTCTGGTTTTTGGTCTTCCCATGTTTGTTCCACCACCCTAAGGTGGTGGGGTTCAAAATTGTCCTTCTTGACGTCCCGTGATAAAGGTCGAGGCCTGCCGCTGACGCTTCGGGCTTCTTTTTGCCCTTCCTTCAGGCTTAGTATGACGATTTGAAGGGACCAAGGATGTTTGTCCTGGCTACTCTTTCTGGCTCCGGTCTTCCCCTCTGTCCCATTCTTTTCCTCTCCTCCTTCTTCTTTCTTTCTTCTCTCTGGACTTTCTTCTCGACTTTCTTTGTGTGTCTCAAATTTGTCTTCTTTCTTTAGCTGTAAATTGATTTCTCTTTTTCCAATTGTGTGTGTATAATTGTTAATTTGACCTCACCGTCATCCATAGCACGAGACTATTTGGTCTTCTTTGCTTTTCCTTCAGGTGGAACCCTCATCTGCTGCCACCCAGGTAAGTGTTTCCTACTAGAATTAGTTCAATTGTCTTATTCTTTTCGTGTTATTGATTTGACCCCACCGCCATCTACTGCAGTTGACTGTTTTGTCATTTTTCTGCTTTTACCTCAGGTGGGAACACTCGTCCGCTGCCACCAGGTAAGTGTTTTCATTGGAATTGTGTCCTAATTGTTTTCCTTGTTGTAATGTTTTTTTTTTTTTCTTTTTTCAGGTTCCTGATTGGTATTCTTTATCGTCCAGGTAAGTACATGGGTCTTATAATTGTTGTTATTGTTTGTCTCTCATTGTGCCTTTTTGTTTTTCTTCTTTTTTTTAGGTCCGAATTGGTCTTTCTTCTTCTTTTTTCTCTTTCTCCAACCCTCTTTCTTTTCCAGGTTGCAGTTTAATGTCATGCCCAGGACAGGTCCAAGGTCCAGGTGGGTCTCTTTTCTTTTCTTTTCTTCCTCGTAACCTCTTCTTCGCCTTCTTCTCCTGTCCTTCTTCTTTCCCTTCTTCCTTTCTCAAGTCATTCTTCCCTTCTATTTCCTGAAACTGTATCCCTTCCATTCGCCGCAATAAAACCCTTTGGCTCACCTCTGTAGTAGTGGCCTTCCACTCCAGCTCGGGCTGGAATTCCCATCAGCGGCTTCTTTCTGCAACAGGCGTGAATAATGGCTGCATTCCAGATTTTAGGGTCAGTGTCCTGGTTGCAGCACTTTTGGAGTTAAGTTCTTAGGGGTTAGGATCCGTGGATAGGGCTTTGTACAGTGAATCGAGTAGGGTTAAAGGTTAGGTTAGAGCTGGTAGTCCAAATCTAGGTTCAGATTAGGCAATAATGTAAATTTTAGGTTCAGATTGTGGGCATTTAAATTGGGCTTAAGTTTGTTACCACCAGGGTTAGGTTTAGGCTTGGGAGGGGAATGGTTGTTTAGGGCGTTCCCAAATTAGGGGTTAAGTTAGGTTTAGGCGTTCAATTAGGGTTCTGTTTAGGCATGGGAAGGGGATGGTTAGGTTTAGTGCTAAGATATGGGTTGGGGTTACTCCATTGTGCCTCAAATGAAGGCTCTGCGAAGAATCAAAAAACCTTCCCCGGGGCCAACCCTGGCGGCACTGGCGGGATAGGTTTTTGAAAAAAAGCCACGTCCCGAGCCTAGGACGGGCGGTGCACGGGCCTGCCGTGGAGTGGGAAGGCCTGTTCCGGGTTCTGGTTTTTGGTCTTCAAGTTTGTTCCACCACCCTAAGGTGGTGGGGGTTCAAAAAATTGTCCTTCTTGACGTCTCAAGTGGATAAAAGGTCGGCGCTGCCGCTGGGACACGGGCTTCCAGGCTTCTTTTGCCCTTCTTCAGGCGAGTGGTCGACCTGAAGGGACCAAGGATGTTTGTCCTTATAGCCACTTTTCTGGCCCGGTCTTTCCCTCTGTCCCCATTCTTTTCCTCCTTCTTCTTTTCTTTCTCTTCTCTCTGACCTTCTTCTGACTTTCTTTTGTGTCTTCAAATTCGTCTTCTTTCTTTTAGCCAAATTTACTCTCCTCTTTTCCAATTGTGTGTATGAATTTGTATACACCTGACCTTCACCAATCCAGCACAGACTATTTGGTCTTCTTTTTGCTTTTTCCTTCAGGTAAACCCTCATCCGCTGCCACCAGGTAAGTGTGTCTGATTGAGAACTTAGTTCCGAATTGTCTCACTCAAAGGCTGATATTGAATTCACCTCAATCATTATTCACCGTAGCTGACCCGTTTTGTCATTTTTCTGTTTTTACCTCAGGTGGGAACACTCCGTCCGCTGCAATTAGGTAAGGTTTTCGATTGGAATTGTGTCCGAATTGTTTTCTCCTTTATGTAATGTTTTTTTCTTTTTTCTCTTTTTTCAGGTTCCCGACTGTACTCTTTATCGTCCAGGTAAGTATGGGTCTTGTAATTCACATGTTGTTATTGTTTGTCTTTAATTGTGCCTTTTGTTTTTCTTCTTTTTAGGTCCTAATTGGTCTCTTCTTTCTTCTTTCTTTCTCCAACCTCTTTTCCAGGTTGCAGTTTAATGTCATGCCTGCGGACAGGTCCGGTAGGTATCTCTTTCTTTTCTTTTTCTTCCTCGTGTCCTCTTTCTTTCGGCTTTTCGCCTCTCCTCTGGCCCTTCTTTCTTTTCCCTCTTCTTCCTTTCTTCTGTCATTCTTCCTTCTATTTCTGAAACTGTATCCTCTCGCTTTTCCCGCAGAATAAAACTTTTGCTCACTCCTTGCAGTGGCTCTCTTCTATTTCAGCTCGGGCTGGAATTCTACATCAGCCGGCTTCTTTCAAAAAAATAGGCGTGAATACTGGCAATTTCAGATTTCAGCCAGTAGTGTCCTGGCTGCAGGCAATTGAGCGGGAGTTTTGTGGTCAGGATCCGGATAGGGGCTTAGGACAGTGACCGGAAGGAAGGTTAAAGCAATAGGGTTAGAGCTTTTGGTAGTCCAAATTTAGGTTCAGATTAGGCAACAATGTAAATTTTAGTTCAGATTAGGCATTTAAATTTGGGCTTAAGTTTGTTACCACTTAGGTTAGGTTTAGGCTTGGGAGGGAAATGGTTTAAGTTTAGGCGCTCCAAATTAGGGTTAAGGTTAGGTTTAGGCGTGCAATTAGGGTTCTGTTTTAGGCATGGAAGGGGATGGTTAGGTTTAGTGCTATGATAAGGGTTGGGGTTACTCCATTGTGCCTCAAATGAAGGTTCTGCGAAGAATCAAAAACCTTCCTGGGCCAACTCCTGGCGGCACTGGCGTGGATAGGTTTGAAAAGCCACGTCCCGAGCCTAGGATCGGAAGGTGCAACGGCCTGCCGTGGAGTGGGAAGGCCTGTTCCGGGTTCTGGTTTTGGTCTTTGAAAGTTTGTTCCACCAATCTGTTGGTGGTGGGGGTTCAAAAAATTGTCCTTCTTGACGCCTCGGCGGATAAAGGTCGGTACGCTGCCGACGCTTCGGGCTTCTTTTTTGCCCTTCTTCAGCGTAGTGGGTCGACCTGAAGGGACCAAGGATGTTTGTCCTTGGCCACTTTTCTGGGCTCCGGTTCTTTCCTCTGTCCCATTCTTTCCTCTCCTCCTTCTTTCTTTTTCTTCTCTTCTCTCTGGACTTTCTTCTTGACTTTCTTTGTGTCTTCAAATTTGTCTTCTTCTTTTAGCTGTAAATTTGATTTCTCCTTTTTTCCAATTGTGTGTATAATTGTTAATTTGACCCCACCGCTCATCCATAGCACGAGACTATTTGGTCTTCTTTTGCTTTTCCTTCAGGTGGAACCTCATCTGCTGCCACCAGGTAAAGTACCCGATTAGAATTAGTTCCAATTGTCTTATTCTTTTTGTGTTATTGATTTGACCCCACTGGGTCATCTACTGCAGTTGACTGCTTTGTCATTTTTCTGCTTTACCCTCAGGTGGGAACACTCATCCGCTGCCACCAGGTAAGTGTTTTCGATTGAATTGTGTCCGAATTGTTTTCCTTTGTTGTAATGTTTTTTTCTTTTTCTTTTTTCAGGTCTCCTGATTGGTATTTTTATCATCCAGGTGGCACATGGGTCTTATAATTGTTGTTGTTATTGTTTGTCTCTAATTGTGCCTTTTTGTTTTCTTTCTTTTTAGGTCCGAATTGGTCTTTCTTCTTCTTTTCTCTTTCTCCAACCCTCTTTCTTTTCCAGGTTGCAGTTTAATGTCATGCCCAGGACAGGTCCAAGGTAGGTATCTCTTTTCTTTTCTTTTCTTCCCTCGTGTCCTCTTCTTTCGCTTTCTCTGCCCCTTCTTCTTTTCTTCCTTCTTCCTTTCTCAAGTCATTCTTCCTTCTATTTCCTGAAACTGTATCCTTTCCATTTTCCGCTAATAAAAACTTTTGGCTCACCCCCTGCAGTGGCTCTTTCATTTCAGCTCGGCTGGAATTCTCATCAGCGGCTTCTTTCAAAAATAGGCGTGAATAATGGCGATTTCTAGATTTTAGGCTTAGTGTCTTAAGGTACTTTTGAGTTAAGTTTTGGGGTTAGGATCCGGATAGGGCTTAGGACAGTGACCAAGTAGGGTTAAAGGTTAGGGTTAGAGCTGGTAGTCCAAATTTAGGTTCAGATTAGGCAATAATGTAAATTTTAGGTTCAGATTAGGCATTTAAATTGGGCTTAAGTTTGTTACCACTTAGGGTTAGGTTTAGGCTTGGGAGGGGAATGGTTAAGTTTAGGCGTTCCAAATTAGGGTTAAGGTTAGGTTTAGCGCTCCGAATTAGGGTTCTGTTTAGGCATGGAAGGGATGGTTAGGTTTAGTGCCAAGATATGGGTTGGGGTTACTCCATTGTGCCTCAAATGAAGGCTTTGCAGAATCAAAAACCTTCCCGGGGCCAACCCTGGCGGCACTGGCGGATAGGTTTTGAAAAAGCCACGCCCCGAGCCTAGGGATCGGCGGTGCACGGGCCTGCCGTGGAGTGGGAAGGCCTGTCTCGGTTCTGGTTTTTGGTCTTCGTTTGTTCCACCACCCTAAGGTGGTGGGGTTCAAAAATTGTCCTTCTTGACGCCTCTGCGGATAAAGGTCGGCGCTGCCGCTGACGCTTCTCGGCTTCTTTTTTTGCCCTTCTTCAGGCGGAGTGGTCGATCTGAAGGGACCAAGGATGTTTGTCCTGGCCACTTTTCTGGCCCCGGCCCTTTCCTCTGTCCCATTCTTTTCCTCTCCTCCTTCTTCTTTTCTTCTTCTCTCTCTGACTTTTTCTTGACTTTTTTGTGTCTTCAAATTTGTCTTCTTCTTTTTAGCTGTAAATTTGATTTCTCCTTTTCCAATTATTGTGTGTGTATAATTGTTAATTTGACCTCAATCGGCCATCCATAGCACGAGACTATTTGGTCTTCTTTTGCTTTTTCAGGTGGAACCCTCATCTGCTGCCACCAGGTAAGTGTTTCCGATTAGAATTAGTTCCGGAATTGTCTTTATTCTTTTGTGTTATTGATTTGACTCCCACCGTCATCTACTGCAGTTGACTGTTTTGTCATTTTTCTTCTGTTTTACCCTCAGGTGGGGAACACTCGTCCGCTGCCACCAGGTAAGTGTTTTCGATTGAATTGTGTCCGAATTGTTTTCCTTGTTGTAATGTTTTTTTTTTTCTCTTTTTCAGGTTCCCGATTGGTATTCTTTATCATCCAGGTAAGTATGGGTCTTGTAATTGTTGTTGTTATTGTTTGTCTCTAATTGTGCCTTTTGTTTTTCTTCTTTTTTAGGTCCTAATTGGTCTTTCTTCTTCTTTTCTCTTTCTCCAACCCTCTTTCTTTCCAGGTTGCAGTTTAATGTCATGCCCAGGACAGGTCCAAGGTAGGTATCTCTTTCTTTTCTTTTTCTTCCCTCGTGTCCCTTTCTTCGCTTTCCTCTTCCCGCCCTTCTTTTTCCCTTCTTCCTTTCTCAAGTCATTCTTCCTTCTATTTCCTGAAACTGTATCCTTTCCATTTTTCCGCAATAAAAAACTTTTGGCTCACCCCCGCAGTGGCCTCTTCATTTCAGCTCGGCTGGAATTCCTCATCAGCGGCTTCTTTCAAAAAATAGGCGGAATAATGGCGATTTCAGATTTTAGGGCTTAGTGTCTTGGTTGCAGTACTTTGAGTTAAGTTTTGGGGTTAGGATCCTGGGATAGGGCTCAGGACAGTGACCTCAAGTAGGGTTAAAGGTTAGGTTAGAGCTTGGTAGTCCAAATTTAGGTTCAGATTAGGCAATAATGTAAATTTTAGGTTCAGATTAGGCATTTAAATTGGGCTTAAGTTTGTTACCACTTAGGGTTAGGGTTTAGGCTTGGGAGGGGAATGGTTAAGTTTAGGCGCTCCAAATTAGGGTTAAGGTTAGGGTTTAGGCGTTCCGGAATTAGGGTTCTGTTTAGGCATGGGAAGGGGATGGTTAGGTTTAGTGCTAAGATATGGGTTGGGGTTACTCGCATGAAAGTGCCTCAAATGAAGGTTTCATGAAGGAATCAAAAACCTTCCCCTGGGGCCAACCCTGGCGGCACTGGCGGATAGGTTTTGAAAAGCCACCCGCCCCGAGCCTCCAGACGGAGCGGTGCACGGGCTCAAGCCGTGGAGTGGGAAGGCCTGTTCCGGTTCTGGTTTTTGGTCTTCGAAAGTTTGTTCCACCACCCTAAGGTGGTGGGGGCTCAAAATTGTCCTTCTTGGACGCCCCGCGGATATGTCACCGGCGCTGCCGCCGACGCTTTCGGGCTTTCGTTTTGCCCTTCTTCAGGCGAGTGGTCGATCTGAAGGGACCAAGGATGTTTGTCCTTGGCCACTTTTTCTGGGCTCCGGTCTTTCCTCTGTCCCATTTCTTTCCTCTCCTCCTTCTTTCTTTCTTCTCTTCTCTGGACTTTCTTCTTGACTTTCTTGTGTCTTCAAATTTGTCTTCTTCTTTTAGCTGTAAATTTGATTTCTCCCTTTTTCCAATTGTGTGTATAATTAGCGATCTGACCCCAACATCACCATCCATAGCACCCAGAGACTATTTGGTCTTCTTTTTGCTTTTCCTTCAGGTGGGAACCCCACATCTGCTGCCACCAGGTAAGTGTTTCCGAATAGAATTAGTTCGAATTGTCTTATTCTTTTTGTGTTATTGATTTGACCCCACCGTCATCTACTGCAGTTGACTGTTTTGTCATTTTTCTGCTTTTACCCTCAGGTGGGAACACTCGTCCGCTGCCACCAGGTAAGTGTTTTCGATTGGAAATTGTGTCCGAATTGTTTTCCCCTTGTTGTAATGTTTTTTTTCTTTTTTTTTCTCTTTTTCAGGTTCCCGATTGGTATTCTCATCGCCCAGGTAAGTATGGGTCTTATAATTGTTGTTGTTATTGTTTGTCTCTAATTGTGCCTTGCTTTTTCTTTTCTTTTTAGGTCCGAATTGGTCTTTTCTTCTTCTTTTCTCTTCTCCAACCTCTCTTTTTCCAGGTTGCAGCGTAATGTCATGCCCAGGACAGAAGGGTTGAAGTTAGAAGTTAGGGGTTAGTATTAGGGTTAGGGGTAGGGAAGGTTAGGGCTAGGGTTAGGGTTAGGGGTTAGGGTTAGGGTTAGGGACTTATGAATCCACCCTGAGCCTGGGATGGATCCTAGTGCACTCCACTTCTCAGAAAGTGTCTCCCAAGCTTGTCCCAACGGGATACCAGGAACCCACCATATCCGGAGATAGTGGGCAAGATTCAGTACCAGACTTTCACGCCTGAAGGTCATAGTTGCTCACCAGGTCGCCATGCTTCGGCCATAGTCTGGCCTTCTTTCAGGCGCTTGTAACCGACCTTGAGCAGAAGTGGTGGGTTTTGCGCCTTTACTCGCTATTTGGGGGCCAAGCATCTACCTTTCATCTTCTATGTTCCCTACCAGGTAAGTGTTTTTCTTTTCTCTTTATGAGCTATCTTTGTATTAGTTGTTTCTTCTTCTCTCTTTAGGTCATGGAATCCAGGTAAGTGGGTTAATTTTTCCTATTCTTCTTCTAACCCTCTTTTCTTCTTTTAGGTTGCAGTTTAACGCCTTGCTCCAGGACGCATGTGGGGCATCTCTTTTCTTCTTCTTTTCTATCCCTCTTTCTTCTCCTTCGCTCTTCCCCAGTTGGCATTCTTCCTCCTTTTTCCCCTGCTTTTTCCTCCCTCCATTTCTAGCTTTTCTCAAATAAAAGTGGCTATACTGGATCCCTCCTTAGGGGTTATTCTGAATAAAGTGGCTCACCTGGAATTTTCTTCAGGGCTCTAATGAATTGACTCCTCCTGGCATTATTTCCTCAGGGGTCTTTTTAAAGAAGCGCCGATAATGGGTTTGGTAAAAACAAGATCAGGAACGGGTTCACAGCATCACTTTAGTCAGAACTTAGGTATGTGTGTGTAAATAGGCTAGGGACAGTGTCCTAAATGATCTTAATATAAGTTTTTAAATGGTCCAAATTATAGGCTAATTATAGTGAATAGGGTTAGAATTCCATGAAACCACCCATCCCCTCCCCCATCTCCTCCCAACCCTCTTCCCTTCCCCTCAGTCCCCAACCCCAGGTCATTATTCTCACTCACCTCCCGAGGAGTAGGGTCTGTGCCCAGGGTCAGTCCTCCAGGTTTATCGGTTTGTCGAGGGCTAGAGTTAGAAGAAGAAAGGTTAGCTAGACCTCCCAATTTAGTGGTTAGTCAAAACATCCAATTATGGGTTAAGTTTAGGTATTGGTCTCAATAGGTTCTGGTTTAGTGTAGTAGAGAGAGTGGTTAGGTTTAGGTAAGTTATTAGTTCAGGTTAGCCAAAGGGCTTAAGGCTCATCAGGTAACTGCGGGTGGTCCTCACTTAGGCCAATTCTGACAGTGCCGGCAAGGTTAGGGTATAGGAATTATGAATCCAATTCCTGAGCCTGTGATGGATCCTAGCGCACTCACTTCCTCAGAAAGTGTCTCCTAAGTTTGTCCCAACGATATTCAGAACCCACCATCCGGGAGATAGTGGGCAAGATTCAAAAAAAAAAAAAATTAGACTTTCACGCCTGAAGGTCAAGGCAAAGTCGGCCAGGTCACTGACGTTTCGCCATAGTCTGGCCTTTCTTCAGGCGCTGTAATCGACCTTGATAGAGTGGGCGGGTTTGCGCCTTTTACTCGCTATTTGGGGCCAAGCATCATACCTTTCATCTTCTATGTTCCCTACCAGGTAAGTGTTTTTTCTTTCTTTATGAGCTATCTTTGTATTAATTGTTTCTTCTTCTCTTTAGGTCGCTGGAATCCAGGTAAGTGGTTAATTTTTCCTATTCTTTCTTCTAACCCCTTCTTTTCTTCTTTAGGTTGCAGTTTAACGCCTTGCCCAGGACGGCGTGTAAGCATCTCTTTTCTTCTTCTTTTCTCTATCCCTCTTTCTTTCCCTTCTGCTCTCTTCCTCAGCTGGCATTCTTCCTCCTTTTCCCTTTTTCCTCCTCCATTTCTAGCTTTTCTCAAATAAAGTGGCTATACTGGATCCTCCTTAGGGGTTATTCTGAATAAAGTGGCTCACCTGGAATTTTCTTCAGGGGCCTAATGAATTGACCTCCTGGCATTATTTCCTCAGGGTCTCTAAATAGCGAGATAATGGGTTTGGTAAAACAAGATCAGGAACGGGTTCACAGCATCGCCGACAGAACTTAGGTATAAATAGGCTAGGGACAGTGTCCAAAATGATCTTTAATATAAGTTTTAAATGGTCCAAATTATAGGCTAATTATAGTGAATAGGGTTAGAATTCCGCTGTCCAACTCCATCCCTCCCCATCCTCTCCCAACCCTCTTCCCTTCCCCCAGTCCCCAACCCTAGGTCATTATTCCCACTACTCCGAAGAGGAGTAGGGTCAGCCCAGGTCAGGCCCAGGTTTATCGGGTTTGTCGAGGGTTAGAGTTAGGGTTAGGGTTAGGGTTAGGGCCAGACCTCCAATTCTAGTGGGTTAGTCAAAACATCCAATTATGGGTTAAGTTTAGGTATTGGTCCAAGATAGGTTCTAGTTTAGGTGTAGTAGAGAGAGTGGTTAGGTTTAGGTAAGCATAGGTTCAGGAAGTTATTAGCTAAAGGGCTTAAGGCTAACAAAATCCGTGGTCCTCACTTCTAGGCCAATTCTGACAGTGCCGGCAAGGTTAGGGTATATTATGAATCCACCCTGAGCCTGGGATGGATCCTAGTGCACTCACTTCTCAGAAAGTGTTCCGCAAGTTTGTCCCAACGTGATTGATAGAACCCACCATCCGGAGATAGTGGGCAAGATTCAAAAATTAGACTTTCACGCCTGAAGGTCATAAAAGGTCGGCCAGGTCGCGACGCCGCCATAGTCTGGCCTTCTTCAGGCGCTTGTAACCGACCTTGAGCAGAGTGGCGGTTTGCGCTTTACTCGCTATTTGGGGCCAAGCATCTACCTTTCATCTTCTATGTCTCTCTACCAGGTAAGTGTTTTTCTTTCTCTTTTATGAGCTATCTTTGTATTAATTGTTTCTTCTCTTCTCTTTAGGTCGCGAATCCAGGTAAGTGGTTAATTTTTCCTATTCTTCTTCTAACCCCTTCTTTCTTCTTTAGGTTGCAGTTTAACGCCTTGCCCAGGACTCATGTAAGTATCTCTTTCTTTCTTTCTCTATCCTCTTTCTTTCCTTCGCTCTTCCTCAGTTGGCATTCTTCCTCCTTTTCCTGCTTTTTCCTCCTCCATTTCTAGCTTTTCTCAAATAAAGTGGCTATACTGGATCCTCCTTAGGGGTTATTCTGAATAAAGTGGCTCACCTGGAATTTTCTCTCAGGGCCCTAATGAATTGACTCTCCTGGCATTATTTCCTCAGGGTCTCTTTAAATAGCGAGATAATGGGTTTGGTAAAACAAGATCAGGAACGGGTTCACAGCATCAGTCGAGTCAGAACTTAGGTATAAAACAGGGCTAGGGACAGTGTCCGAAAATGATCTTAATATAAGTTTTTAAATGGTCCAAATTATAGGCTAATTATAGTGAATAGGGTTAGAATTCCGCTGTCCAACCCATCCCTCCCCCATCCTCCCAACCCTCTTCCTTCCCCAGTCCCCAACCCTAGGTCATTATTCCCACTACCTCCAAGAGGAGTAGGGCTGTGCCCAGGTCAGGGCCCAGGTTTATCGGTTTGTCGAGGGCTTAGGGTTAGGGTTAGGGTTAGGTTAGGCTAGACCTCCAATTTAGTGGTTAGTCAAAACATCCAATTATGGGTTGTTTAGGTATTGGTTCAATAGGTTCTGTTTAGGTGTAGTAGAGAGAGTGGTTAGGTTTAGGGTAAGCATAGGTTCAGGTTAGCTAAAGGGCTTAAGGCTCAACAAAAATCCGTGGTTAGGTTAGGGTTAGGTTAGGGTTAGTTAGGTAGGTTAGGGTTAGGGTTAGGTTAGGGTTAGGTTAGGTTAGGGGTTAGGTTAGGGTTAGGTTAGGCTAGGGTTAGGGTTAGGGTTAGGTTAGGTAGGGGTTAGGGTTAGGTTAGGTTAGGTTAGGGTTAGGTTAGGTACAGGGTATAACCACGTATCGGAAATCTCGATCCTCTAAAATGTCCATATCTCCACGGTGGAATGAGTTATAGACTTGAAATTTTGTACACATGTGTATGAGGCGGTACCTACCCGTGACGTGAGAGTTACGGATGATGTTAGGGTTAGGGGTTAGTGGGGTAAGGGGTTAGGTTAGGTAGGGTTAGGGTTAGGTTAGAAGAAGAAATAGGGTTAGGGTTAGGGTACAACCACGATCGAATTAGGTTAGGTTAGGGTTAGGGTTAGGGTATTAACCACGATCGGAAATTCCCCGATCCTCTAAAATGTCCATATCTCCACGGTGGAATGAGTTATAGACTTGAACTGTACACATGTGTATGAGGCGTGTACCTACCTGTGACGTGAGTTACGTGATGATGTCACTTCCGGTTCCGGAGTTATACCGGAAAGAGCCATATCTCGGGAACCGTGAGGTCGAGAGACTCGGGGACAGCACCAGCGTGTTCAGTATGGCCGAATTATGTCAGACGGATCAAGGTTCCAAGGTCGTGGACTTACCGTTCTCGCGATATTTATGCGTTTGAATTTCGCTATTCATTTCAATGGGAGATTCGTTGGTGGCAAAAAGCAGCCAAGTGTTTTTCCCGAAAAATCACCTCCCAGAAAGTGGTTTGGAGCACGTTTCAGGCCATTTGGAGTTGATACAACATGCCCTTTTAGGTAGTAACTTTTTTCACCTGTAGGGTGGCGCCTATAGTCACCAAAGTTGACGGACGGCTTCGGGAGGGTTAGGGTTAGGGTTAGGTTAGGTTAGGTACAGGGGTATAACCACGCGATCGGGAAATTCCTGATCCTCTAAAATGTCGATATCTCCACGGTGGAATGAGTTATAGACTTGAAATTTTGTACACATGTGTATGAGGTGTGTAGGGTTAGGGTTAGGGTTAGGGTTAGGGTTAGGTTTAGGTACAGGGTATTAACCACGATCGGGAAATTCCTCATCCTCTAAAATGTCGATATCTCCACGGTGGAATGAGTTATAGACTTGAAATTTTGCACACATGTATGAGGTGTGTACCTACGTGTGACGCGAGTTACGTGATGATGTCACTTCCGGTTCCGGAGTTATACCGAAATAGCCATATCTCGGGAACCGTAGGGTCGTAGAGACTCGGGATGGTACCAGTGTGTTCAGCATGGCTGAATTATGTCAGACGGATCAAGGTTCCAAGGTCGTAGGACTTACCGTTCTCGCGATATTTGCGTTTGAATTTCGCTATTCATTTCAATGGGAGATTCGTTGAGTGGCAAAAAAAACAGCCAAGTGTTTTTCCGAAAATCACCTCCCAGAAAGTGGTTTGGAGCACGCTTCAGGCCATTTGAGTTGATACAACATGCCCACTTTTAGGTAGTAACTTTTTTTCACCTAGGTGGCGCTTATAGTCACCAAAGTTGATATTTGACGGCTTCGGAGGGTTAGGGTTAGGGTTAGGCTTAGGGTTAGGTACAGGGTATAAAGCCGACGATCGGGAAATTCCCGATCCCTCTAAAATGTCGAATATCTCCACGGTGGAATGAGTTATAGACTTGAAATTTTGTACACATAGCGTGTATGAGGTGTACCTACGTGTGACGCGAGTTACGTGATGATGTCACTTCCGGTTCCGGAGTTATACCGGAAATAGCCATATCTCGGGACACCGTAGGGTCGTAGAGACTCGGGATGGTACCAGTGTGTTCAGCATGGCTGAATTATGTCAGACGGATCAAGGTTCCAAGGTCGTAGGACTCTACCGCTCGCGCGATATTTGCGTTTGAATTTCGCTATTCATTTCAATGGGAGATTCATTGAGTGGCAAAAACAGCCAAGTGTTTTTCCGAAAAATCACCTCCCAGAAAGTGGTTTGAGCACGCTTCAGGCTATTTGAGTTGATACAACATGCCCTTTTAGGTAGTAACTTTTTCACCTAGGTGGCGCTATAGTCACCAAAGTTGACGGACGGCTTCGGAGGTCAGTCCGACCCAGATGTACAAGAATCACGTGTCAATTATGTTCGTAGCCAAAGATATGAACTTAAACCTATGTCATTTATTGATTTTGGAATTTGAATAAGGGTTAGGGTTAGGGTTAGGACGAGGGGTTAGGAAGAAGGGGTTAGGGTTAGGGTTAGGGTTAGGGTTAATAACCACGATCGGAAATTAGGTTAGGGTTAGGGTTAGGGTTAGGGTTAGGGTTAGGGGTTAGGGTTAGGGTTAGGGTTAGGGTTAGGGTTAGGTTAGTACATGGTATAACCACGATCGGAAATTCTCGATCCTCTAAAATGTCGATATCTCCACGGTGGAATGAGTTATAGACTTGAAATTTTGTACACATGTGTATGAGGTGTGTACCTACGTGTGACGCGAGTTACGTGATGATGTCACTTCCGGTTCCGGAGTTATACCGGAAATAGCCATATCTCGGGAACCGTAGGTCGTGTTAGAGACTTCGGGATCGGCACCAGCGTGTTCAGCATGGCCGAATTATGTCAGACGGATCAAGGTTCCAAGGTCGTAGGACTTACCGTTCTCGCGATATTTGCGTTTGAATTCTGCTATTCATTTCAATGGGAGATTCGTTGGAGTGGCAAAAACAGCCAAGTGTTTTTCCGAAAATCACCTCCCAGAAAGTGGTTTGGAGCACGTTTCAGGGCCATTTGGAGTTGATACAACATGCCCTTTTAGGTAGTAACTTTTTTCACCTAGGTGGCGGGGTTAGGGTTAGGGTTAGGGTTAGGGGTAGGGTTAGGGTTAGGGTTAGGGTTGGGTTAGGGTTAGGGTTGGGTTAGGGTTAGGGTTAGGGGTTAGGTTTAGGAAAAAGAGTTACTCCTAAGGAGGGTTAGGGTTAGGGTTAGGGTTAGGGTTAGGTTCAAGGGTAATGTCCCTCCCATGGGCAAGCCCATGGTTGGGAAAGTGCTGAGTCCATCCGAGGTCGATGCCAGGCCTCGGCCCCTGGCCCTTTGAAGAAGTTGACCACCACCAAGGTGGTGGGGTTCAAAAATTAGACTTGTAGCCTGTTGTTAATGAAGATTGGTTATCAAGGCTGACGCTTCGGCCTATTTTGAGGCCTTCCTCAGGCGCCACCGATCTGCTGTGTGGGGCTGTGACTCCTCCAGCTCCTATTCGTCCCATGTTCTGTAAGTCGTCCTCCTCCGTTTGTCTTGTGACGTTTTGCGTCTTCTTCTTGTCTTGTGACTGTTCGCCTTCTTGTCCGCTTTGACGCTTGTTCGCTTTTTTGTTAGCCTTTTGGTGTTCGCTTTTTTGTTTCTTTATGTGGTAAGTATTAATTATTCCGCCTTGTGTTCTTTTTTAGAGATTATCAATTAGAATTATGGAATTTCCTTCGTAAGTATTTTTTATCCCATTTTTTAGGCTTTTTAGAATTTTCAATTAAATTAATGAATTAATTTCCCTTAATTTATTTCCAATTGTCCCATATTGTGCCAATTATGAATTTTTTTTTGTTCTTTTATATCCCCAGGTTGCAGTTTAACGTGTCGTGCCCAGGACCTGATTAGTTAGAAGTTAGAAAGGGTTAGGGTTAGGTTAGGGTTAGGGTTAGAGTTAGGTCTTTTGGAGAAAACCTCCCTCCAATCGGAGGGGAGGAGGTGCACGGGCCATCCACCATAGTCCCTGCCTCCCTGCCGGTTCCCCGCCAGTGGGAAAGGGGCGTTGGCCCTCTAGGACGGCCATAACGGACCGCAGTCCAGCCGTCCCCCCCATGTCTGTTTGTTTGTTTGTTTATTTATTAGATATTTATTTATTTATTTATTAAGTTATGTATTTATAATATTTATTTATTTATTTATTAATGAATTTATATATTTATGTATTTATAATCATTTATTTATTTATGTATTTAGGGTTAGGGTTAGAAGAAGTTAGTTAGGGTTAGGGTTAGGATTAGAAATAAAGATTTCTCCCTAAGGAGAAATAATGCACTCTCTGCGAGAGGATTTGTTCAGGGTGGGCACCCAAGCCCTTAGTTGATCCACCACCAAGGTGGTGGGGTTTCAAAAATTACACTTAGCATGTAGCCCAGCGTGGTGACGGGCTCAGTTCAAGAACGCCGCCCTAGGAATGGCCTTCCTCAGGCGCTGGCGCCTGGAGCTGACTGCCTGAAATGGCTTGTCGCTCTAAGAGGCCCGTGCTCTGCTGCAAATCTCCCTCCCTTTCAAAAATTGGTTATAAAAATTTGTTTTCAAAAATTGGTCTCAAATATTTCTTTCAGGTTGCAAGTTTAACGTCATGCCCAGGACGCAGGTAAGTAAAAATTTGGTACACTTATGAGTGTTTAATTTAGGTGACTTTTATATAGTTTTTAATTTATTAATTTGTACCTGTAATCGACACCCACCGTCATATACTACTACATATTTCCCCTAATATGGGATTATTATATGTTTTTCCCTCAGGTGGGAAGACGGTCCTGTCATTAAGAGTGCCGGACCCCTAGTATGGGGACTCTTACGCCAAACTCAGTCATCGAGGTAAGTCTTTTTTCAATTAGTATTGTTTGTCCTCAATTTTCCATTAATTTGTTGTTCTTCTTTCCACAGGGGCTCCAATCAGGTAAGTATATGTTTTTGTTTGTCCAATTAATTGTTTTTTCTTTTTAGGTTCTCCAATCAGGTAAGTGGTTCAGGTGAGTAGGTTTTATCCTTTTCTTCTTTTCTTTCTATCCTCTTCCTTTCCTCTTCCTTCATCCCTTTTCTTCCCTTTCTTCCTTCCCATCTTCTTCCTCCCTTGTCTTCTTTCCTCTGTTCTTCCTGCCTCTCCCTTTATTCCACTAATCTTCCCCTTTCTTTTCTTCCAGGTCCATGGTCATCCACTCCATGTTGTCATCTGCTGTTCTCGATGCCTCTAATGAATACCCCCCATCCCCATATGTGCGCTATTATGCGATTAATAAAGATTATATTGGCTCAACTGCACCTTCTTACAGTAACCTCTTTCTTGAATATTAGGCGTGAGTCTTAGCATTAGATAGACAAATGGGCTTTAGATCAGAGTTAGGATTAAATACTGAGATAGATTAGGGTTAAGGGTTGGATTAAGGGTTAAAACAGGGTTAGGGTTTCTGTTTAGGTACAGGGTTAGGGGTTAAGGTTAGGGGTTAGGAGTAAGGTCGTAGTTTAGATGTAGTCCAATTAGGGGTTAGATATAGTCAAATTGGTTAGGTTTAGGCATAGAGGTCAAATTGGTTCAGCTTAGGTGTTGGGACAATGGTTGGGTTTAGGGCTTAGGTTAGGGTCAGGTGTACAATGTCCAATTTAGAGAATGTCCAATTAGGCAATAAAAGCAGGCAACTAAGGGCTCCAGGGCTCGGGGACCACATCCCATCCCAAAATCCTCCGAGACCCGGGCCGGTTAGGGATTAGAAATAAAGATTTCTCCCTAAGGAGAAACAATGCACTCTCTTGTAGAGGATTTGTTCAGGTGGGCACCCAAGCCCTTAGTTGATCCACCACCCAAGGTGGTGGGGTTTCAAAAATTACACTTAGCATGTAGCTAGCGTGGATTTGGCTGCTCACAAGAAGCGCTTCGGCCCAGGAATGGCCTTCCTCAGGCGCTACCGCCTGGAGCTGACTGCTTGAAAGCGCTTGTCGCTCTAAGAGGCCCGTGCTCTGCTGCACCTCCTCCCTCTTCAAAAAAATTGGTTATAAGGTGCCTAAAAATTGAATCTCAAATATTTCTTTCAGGTTGCAGTTTAGCGTCATGCCCTTGTGATCGCAGGTGTAAGTAAAATTTGGTATAATTTATGAGTGTTTAATTTAGAGTGACTTATATAGTTTTAATTTATTAATTTGTACCTGTAATCGACAATCTACCGCCATCTACTACATACTCCCTTAATATGGGATTATTATATGTTTTTCCCTCAGGTGGAAGACGGTCCTGTCATTAAGAGTGCCGGACCCTCAGTATGGGGACTCTACGCAAACTCAGTCATCGAGGTAAGTCTTTTTCAATTAGTATTGTTTGTCCCGAATTTTCCATTAATTTGTTGTTCTTCTTTCCACAGGGGCTCCAATCAGGTAAGTATATGTTTTTGTTTGTCCAATTAATTGTTTTTTCTTTTTAGGTTCTCCAATCAGGTAAGTGGTTCAGGTGAGTAGGTTTTATCCTTTCTTCTTTTCTTCTTCTCTATCCTCTTCCTTTCTCCTCTTCCTTCTCATCCCTTCTTTTCCCCTTCCCATCTTCTTCCTCCCTTGTCTTCTTTTCCTCTGTTCTTCCTGTTCCTCCTCCTTTTATTCCTACTAATCTTCTCCTTTCTTTCTTCTTCCAGGGTCCATGGTCATCCACCCTCATGTTGTCATCTGCTGCTCTCGATGCCCTAATGAATACCCCCCCATCCCCTATTATGGCGCTTAATATGTCGATTAATAAAGGTAATATTGGCTCAACTGCACCTTCTTACAGTGGCCTCTTTCTTGAATATTGGCGTGAGTCATAGCATTAGATGAACAAATGGGCTTTAGATCAGAGTTAGGGATTAAATACTGAGATAGATTAGGGTTAAGGTTGAATTATGTTAAAAAAAGGTTAGGGTTTCTGTTTAGGTACAGGGTTAGGGAGGTTAAGGTTAGGGTTAGGCGTTAGGGTTAGGGTTAGGGTTAGAAGGGTTGAGGTACAGGGTATAATAACCACGATCGAAATTCCGATCCTCTAAAATGTCGATATATCCCACGGTGGAATGAGTTATAGACTTGAAATTTTTGTACACATGTGTATGAGGTGTGTACCTACGTGTGACGCAGGAGTTACGTGATGATGTCACTTCCGGCTCCGAGTTATACCGAAATAGCCATATCTCGGGAACCGTAGGTCGTAGAGACTTCGGGATGGTACCCAGTGTGTTCAGCATGGCCGACTCATGCCTCCGACGGATCAAGGTTCCAAGGTCGTAGGACTCTACTGTTCTCGCGATATTTGCGTTTGAATTTCGCTATTCATTTCAATGGAGATTCGGCGAGTGGCAAAAAACAGCCAAGTGTTTTTCCGAAAAATCACCTCCCAGAAAGTGGTTTGGAGCACGTTTCAGGCCATTTGGAGTTGATACATGCCCTTTTTAGGTAGTAACTTTTTTCACCTAGGTGGCGCTATAGTCACCAAAGTTGACGGACGGCTTCTGGAGGTCAGTCCGACCCCAGATGTACAAGAATCACGTGGTCAATTATGTTCGTTGGTAGCCAAAGATATGAACTTAAAACCTATGTCATTTATTGATTTTGAATTTGAATAAGGGGTTAGGGTTAGGTTAGGACTAGGTTAGGAAGAAGGGGGAAGTAAGTTAGGGTTAGGTTAGGGTTATCAATCACGATCGGGAAATTCCCGATCCTCTAAAATGTCCATATCTCCACGGTGGAATGAGTTATAGACTTGAAATTTTGTACACATGTGTATGGGCGTATACCTACCTGTAACGGTGAGTTACGGATGATGTCACTCCGGGTTAGGTTAGGGTTAGCTTAGGTTAAGGAAAAAGGTTAGGGTTAGGGGTTAGGGTTAGGTTAGGTTAGGGGGTTAGGGGTAGGGTTAGGGTTAGGGCAGTTAGGTTAGGGTTAGGGTTAGTAGGTATATAACCACGATCGGAAATTCCCGATCCTCTAAAATGTCGATATCTCCACGGTGGAATGAGTTATAGACTTGAAATTTTGTACACATGTGTATGAGGTGTGTACCTACGTGTGACGCGAGTTACGTGATGATGTCACTTCCGGTTCCGGAGTTATACCGGAAATAGCTATCTCGGGAACCGTAGGTCGAGAGACTCGGGGATGGTACCAGTGTGTTCAGCATGGCCGAATTATGTCAGACGGATCAAGGTTCCAAGGTCGTAGGACTTACTGTTCTCGCGATATTTGCGTTTGAATTTCGCTATTCATTTCAATGGGAGATTCATGAGTGGCAAAAACAGCCAAGTGTTTTTCCGAAAAATCACCTCCCAGAAAGTGGTTTGGAGCACGTTTCAGGCCATTTGGAGTTGATACAACATGCCCTTTTAGGTAGTAACTTTTTTTCACCTAGGTGGCGCTATAGTCACCAAAGTTGACGGATTCGGCTTCGGGAGGTCAGTCCGACCCCAGATGTACAAGAATCACGTGTCAATTATGTTCGTAGCCAAAGATATGAACTTAAACCTATGTCATTTATTGATTTTGAATTTGAATAAGGGTTAGGGTTAGGTTAGGACGAGGGTTAGGAAGAAGGGGTTAGGGTTAGGGTTAGGGTTAGGGTTAATAACCACGATCGGGAAATTCCCGATCCTCTAAAATGTCCATATCTCCACGGTGGAATGAGTTATAGACTTGAAATTTTGTACACATGTGTATGCGAAGTGTACCTACCTGTAACGTGAGTTACGTGATGATGTCACTTCCGGTTAGGGTTAGGTTAGGGTTAGGTTAAGAAAAAGGCTTCCTCTCCAAAGAGAGGAAACGGTGCACCTCAAGCGATTTGGAGTGGGCATGTTTGGGTAGGCTTCCTAGCCTTTGGGTCCACACCACCCTAAGGTTAGGGTTAGGTTAGGGTTAGGGTTAGGTTAAGGCAAAAGAAGTTCTTCTCCTCAAGAGAAGAACTGTGGCACTTCCACTTCGAGAAAGGCTCTGGGCAGATCCCTGAGCTATGAAAAGCAGGTTAGGGTTAGGGTTAGGGTTAGGGTTAGGATAGAGAAAGGGGCCTCCTCCCGGGAGAAGGCCCGGCAGGGGTTAGGGGTTAGGTGAAGAAGAAGTTAGGGGTTAGGATAGTGAGAAAGGGCCTCCTCCTTCCGGAGAAGGCCCGAGCACTCTCCATCCCCTGCCGACCCTCCCGAAACCCTGGTCCCGCCTTCTGTCCTGCTGTTGGGGGCTGGGGGTTGACGGCGCTTGCCGTAACGAACTGTCGCCCACTCCATCAGGTGAGTATTTATTGTTTTAAATTGTATGTAATGGTAAGTATGAATTTATTGTATGAGTGTATTAAAGGTAAGTATGGTTTATTGTTTTTTTTATTCCAGGTAAGTATGTATTTATGGTAAGTATGATGGTATGGTAAGTATGGTTTATTGTTTTAGATTTCAGGTGAGTATGTATTATGGTAAGTAGGATGATTTGGTAAGTATATTAATGGTAAGTATTTTAAGGTAAGTATATATAATATGAATGTATTTATTATTTATTAGTATGTGTTCAATAATGAAATGTATAATTTATTAGTTATTTATTATTATTTATTAGTTTGTTTATTTATTAATCAAAATATATCTATTAATAAACAAACAAAAACAAAAACAACAAACAACTAAGGAAGGTAAAAGCAAAATAAACAAAGAAATACACGACGCTTCGAACCTTTAAATTGGTCTTCTTCAGGTGTGGGCACACAAATAATGTTGATGCTTGCTCTTCGAGAGCTAGAAGAGAAATGAGCAGGAGGCTGAGCTCTCCCTCTATTTATAACCTCCTGCTCCAAACGCTTTTTTAATAATGAACGTTTTTTAACGCTTTTTTAAATAAACGGTTTTTAACGCTTTTTTTATTAACGCTATTTAACGCTTTTTTTAACATATTAAAATAAATGATTTTTAACACTTTTAATAAATAAAATATTTGCTCTCTTTATTTAACGGTTTTAAATCTTAACAATTCTCAATGTTTTTACAATAGTTTTTAATAGTTTTTATCTTTTTTTTTGTACTTTTAACAGTTTTTTAATTTTATAATTTTTTATAACTTTTAATTTTTAATCATTTTTATTTTTTTATTTTTATGAAAAGAATGAAATGATAGAGAAGTCTAGAATAGAATAGAATAGTGGTTAGGTTTTTTATAAGAATAGTGGTTAAGTTTAGGCAAGAAGAAAGAGTTTAGGGGTTAGGTTTAGGATAGTGGTTAGGTTAGAGTTAAGAAATAGTGGTTAGGTTTAGGTATAGAAGAAAGTGGTTAAGTTTAGGGCCAGAAGAGTGGTTAGGGTTAGGATTAGTAAAGATAGTGGTTAGGTTTAGGTAGGGTTAGCAGTGCTGGTTAGGTTTAGGTAGGGTTAGCAAAATGGTTAGGTTTAGGATTAGGGAAGGAAAGTGGTTAGGCGAAGAATGAAAAACCAGGTTAGGGTTAGAATTAGCCAAAGATAGTGGTTAGGTTTAGTAGGGCTAGCAAAGTGGTTAGGTTTAGGTAAGGTTAGTAAAGTGGTTAGGCTTAGGATTAGGAAAGGTAAGTATGGTTAGGTTTAAATTGCCAGAAAAGCAGTTAGGTATTAGGGTTAGGGGTTAGGGTTAGGGGTTAGGGTTAGAAGGGGTTAGGGTTAGGGTTAGGCTAGGTTAGGTTATGAAAGAAGTTCTTCTCCCAAGAGAAGAACTGTGGCACTCTCCGCCTGAGAGAGGCTTTGGGCAGATCCCTTGAGCAGTGAACCACCACCCTAAGGTGGTGGGAGGTCAAAATTCAACTATCTCGTTGGAATAGTTAGCAGTCGACTGTTGCAACGCTTCGGGCTTTTCCGCCTTCATCAGGCAAGTCGACTGAAAAGGTGAGCAGCCTAGTATGGCTTGCTCCAACCTAAGGCCCACGGCCTGCTCCTCCCATGAGGCTGCAGTTTAACGTCATGCCCCAGGACGGAATAGGACTCACCATCATCTACTCTATAGGCCGCAGTAGGGGATTCTATAGTTTTCCATCCGTGAGTATACTTCCCTTCCACAGGGTTTCCGGTAAGTATAAGCCAATTAACTGTCTTTTCTTCTTTTTACAGGTTTTTCCACTATAGGGGTTCCAAATTAAAGGTAAGTATCCAATTTAGGTTTGCAGGTAAGTGCTTAGGTGACAGGTAAGTATTTGTAAATTCGTTTTTCCAATTTAGGTGCCAGGTAAGTAGAATTGTTTGTTTGTTTAATCCTTTTTCCACAGACTTCCATTCTGTCATCCGTCTCCTTAGGTCTAACGCTCATCAAGTCTTTAACCTTTCTCTTATGCCCTATTCCCCACGCTTGGCGATAATAAAAATATATTTGCTCAACTGGAATTTCTTTCAGTGGCTTTTTAAATTGGCTCACCGAATTCTTCATCGGCGGCATTCAAAAAAATGGCTTGAGTACATGGCTTAAAAGACTGATGGGCTTTAGTTTTAGGTATCGGGAATAAATTATGGGATAGAACTGGGTTCAGGGATTCATCTCATTCCCCTCCCTCCCCATCCCCTCCCAACCCTCTTCCCTTCTCCCAGTCCCCAACCCTAGGTCATTATTCCCACTACCTCCAAAGAGGAGCGGGGTCAGGCCAGGGTCAGGGTCCAGGTTTGTCGGTTTATCGAGGGTTAGGGTTAGGGTTAGGGTTAGGGTTGGGGTTAGGTTGGGTTTAGGGTTTAGGAGTTAGGGTTTGGGGTTTAGGTTTAGGGTTTAGGGTTGAGGGTTAGGGTTAGGGTTAAGTTAGAGTACAGGGTAACTAACCACGATCGGAAATTCCCCGATCCTTAAAATGTCCATATCTCCACGGTGGAATGAGTTATAGACTTGAAATTTTGTACATATGTGTATGAGGCGTGTACCTACCAGACGATGTGAGTTACGTGGATGATGTCACTTCCCGGTTCCGGAGTTATACTGAAATAGCCATATCTCGGGAACCGTAGGTCGTAGAGACCTAAAGGACAGCACCAGCGTGTTCAGCATAGCCGAATTATGTCAGACGGATCAAGGTTCCAAGGTCGAGGGACTTCACGTGCTCATGATATAGGGTTAGGGTTAGGGTTGGAGTTAGGGTTAGTGGTTAGGGTTAGGGTTAGGGTTAGGGCTAGGGGTTAGGGTTAGTTAGGGTTAGGGTTAGGCTTAGGGTTAGGGTTAAGGGTTGGGGATTAGGTTATGAAAGAAAAGTTATCTCCTAAAGGAGATAACCTGGTGCACCTCTGCACAGGGTGCGATCCAGGTAGAGCCCCAGCCCTTGGTTTTTCCACCACCCCGAAAAGTGGTGGGGTTTGCAAAATTTCACATAGCTTAGAGCTAGCAGAAGACGGCGACGCTGCGCAAGCATTTCGGCCTCTTTATGGCCTTCCTCAGTGACTGGCCGCCTGGTGAGTCGACTGCCTAGTATGGCATTGTCGCTCATGTCTCGTGCACTGCTGCACCTCCCTCCCTTTTTCAAAAATTAATTTCAAAAATTGTTTTTAGGTTGCAGTTTAACGTCTGCCCAGGGGCGAGGTGTGTAAAAATTTAGAATTTATTCATAAGGTTTTAATTTAGTGCTGTATATGGCTTATTAGGGGTTTACTTTGTTACCTGTAATAGACACCCACCGTCATCTACTATGTGTAAGCCCTAGTATGGGATGTTTTACATTTTTCCATCAGGTGGGAAGACAGACCTGAAGGTAAGTCTTTATTCAATTAGTATTATCACGCCCAAATTGTGTATTAATTTATTTTTCTTCCTCCACAGGGCTCCAATTAAAAGGTAAGTATATATATTTGTCAATTAATTGTTTTCTTCTTTTTCAGGTTTTGCAG
>CM020520.1:16390008-16523598 GCA_009823395.1 Thamnaconus septentrionalis | reverse complement strand
CAAGACAGACAATTATCAGTCACGATGACACATGTTGCCCTGTGATGAACTGGTGACTTGTCCAGGGTGTCACCCTGCCTTCCCCCTATGGCAGCTGGGATAGGCTCCAGCAGACCCCCATGACCCTGAGCTTGGGAAGAAGCGGGTATGGAAGATGAATGAATGTCACATGTCTGACTATGAACGTAACAAAGTAGATTCTGATTACTATTGTGACGTTTTGGAGCACAAAAGGACACATTTCTTTTGCACAATTAATCACACAATCACTGGACAGTAAAGTTCTTTTTTGGCCAAATTGTTCTTGGCTGATTGTTACTTTTTGAATGACAGCTGCTAAATCAAGTCCATTTTCAAGACTTGTAGCTCTGTTCTTATGTTGAAGAAGAAAACCATGTGTGTGTGTGTGTGTGTGTGTGTGTGTGTGTGTGTGTGTGTGTTCATAGGTCTATGTGCAGCTTCCCTCCGACAGTTGGCCCTGGTGATGCCCCGTGACAACACAACGACTGCGGTTGGACACCACCCAGCCAACCAGGGAGCGCCAACCAGCAGCGGCACGTATAAAAGGCTGGAGCTTCCCTGAAGGCAGCGGCAGACACCTTGAACGCCACTTGTCAATTCGCTCGTGTGTAAACTCCTGTGTGTATCGTTCGTGACCAGATTTGGCTAATGTAGTGCCACATCTGGACCTAATGTTTTTCCCCAGGACAATTGGAATTTATTGCAGCATGGCATTCCGGTGAACCACGTTTGGAGGAACCAAAGGTGGTACCTGATTGGCTGTGATGCTACTTTCTCTGTGACTATCTCTACTTAAAATCTTAAAGCCGTAAAACACCCGCTCTCGGAAGAACACTTTCACCCACAAATCACAGTTGGGAGTCCACTCCGAACCTTTCTCAGACGACCTGGTTCCAGGCAGGGACTGGTCCCACGGGCGGCCAGCGCTAGTTTTACGACCTTTATCTCTCGGCAGAACATTCCAAGGGCCATCCTCAACACAGATGTTCCTGAACATCTCAATATCAGACGATGTTAAAAACTCTATTTTCCCTTTTACTGAGACATCTGGAAGTCACATTTCTGTGACCACCATCAAAAATAAAGTATTAATGGACTTTGAATCACTCTTCTATCCTCAAAATTAACGGATTTAGGATTTCCTCCTAAAGGAAGCCTGGAGGCTTTCAAGCTTCAGGTGGAGTAAGAGTGCCCCCTAAGGGGGGGTTACGAAAGTGATTCCTAAGTAATCGATTAAAAGTTGAATAAACTTTGCACGTCGGTTTTCCTCATATCAATGTTACATGCTTTGCCATAATCCCTATCATTACCATCACCAGTTTTCCACGTTACACTCAGGCGACTGCTACCTCAATCCGTACACATACACCTTTTAAATATTGACATCCACAGATACATATATCTACTCTTATATATAAATATATTTGTATACGTGCCCATATAAGTGCCTGAATCATGCGAAATCTATTAAATCTTTCAGTTGTCTTTTAAATATAAATAAACGTACTCCTGCTTTTGTATGCATGCTTAGATAGGTTGATAGGTATTTAGATATTGTAATGGAAAATATGTATTCTTGGATTATTCTTTATTCTGTTTTATGTTGTATGATCACTAGTACGATACAGGATATGAGCTGTGAAATCGTCCTGCTAGTCCTGTATTCATTGTTTTGTCTTCCTCTCTACTCTTCCTCCTTCTTCCTTATCTTGTCCCCTCCCACTCCACTGTATAAAAGACCTTCTTCTTCCTTTCCTCTGTGCACTTGCACTGGCATTCATTCGAGCTGTTGCACCTGTTGCATCTGTTCTGTTGGTTGTACTTTGTTTGTGCCTCGGATATCCGATCATTTGATTCATGTTCATTAAATTACTATTTACTCAGTATTTCTGCATCGGTAGCTTTACTCTTTTCCACAACAATTTGGCGTTACGAACAGGATAGCTGGAGACCCGTCAGTGAAACTCTGGGACGTTGAGGGTCGCGCCAGCACCAGGAATCTCCTCCGTCCACCTCTACCTCGAACCAAGCATTCAGAGGCGAGAGGATCGGCGTTTTGGAGTGGATCTGATCGGCTTCAGGCCTAACAGTGACCAGGGTTTTTTTTCTCTTGTCGTCCACGAGCGGTCCCAGTACAGGACGGAACGCATGCGTTAGTCGTTTCTGTGTGGTGGGCGGTGATTGTGAATCACTGCGGTCCCAGTACAGAGCGTCGTTGGCGGTTCTGTCCCGCTCACCAGATATCCAAGAAGGTTGGTGAAGGCTGAGCGTTTTGTGATTAAGCACCGAAGGGTGAATTTTTCTCTACCTTTTGCGCCTAAGTAAGAAAAGGGGCACAGGGACGCCTGTGCAGCTACCAGTAATAAGTCTAGACAGGGATGGGGAAGAACCAGAGCAAGATGGCTGCTGCTGCTCCCAGGGGGACAAATTGTGGACGACATGCGGAAGAAATACGGTCCAGATTGTCTTGATATGTTGGATGTGTGGGTTGAAAAGTGTGGTTTCCCGGGGGGGGGATCACTGAGTATGGAGGAATTGAAAAACCTCCGGGATAAACCGAAGATTGCCGAGGGAAAGGTTACAAAAAAGAAAAAAACAAACAGGTGGGAAATTCAAATGATCAAAGATCATGAAAGGTGTTTTTCATTCTGGAAAACTGAAGCAGAAGTCAGGGACAGGAAACAAGTAAAGAAACGTGTGAACAGCGCTGTGCGCTGGAGCACAGGGGTGGCCGGGATAACGGCAGAGGGTGCACACACTCACACACACTCCCCAGAGGAGGGAGAAAAGGAGACGGAAAAGCAGCCGCTCACACACGAACATTCACATGGACAAAATCGTCCGTATCCTTCTCTTACAGGCCTGAGGGACCCTCTCCTGGACATGCCTGTCTACCCTCCTCCGGCCTATCCTCAAGCAGCTCTGCCACGAGTCGATCCTGCACAACCCCCGGCCAACGCCGCAGCTACGCCAGTCGTAGCAGCTCCTCCAGCAGCTGTGCCATTCACAGCAGTTCAGCCATCTGCTCCGCAAGCAGCCCTGCCTGATCCGACCAATTCTGCCACCACAGCGTTGCGGCCGAGAACCCACTGGATCAGACTCGGACAATGGAGATGACTTCCTAACCGAGGAAGACATGGAACACCTGAGGAGGAGACAGAGACAGCCGAAAAAGGTGACAAACACCGAACCGCGAAACACTAGGTCACTAACAGCCGCACAGGGACATCAAATGCCGATGGTTCAAGTGATGGGCCCAGAGGGCAACGTGCCACGTCTTCCGCCCTGGACGGAGGCAGACATGATGGGCACTCTGGCCTTCCTTCCGTCCCTGGAGCCCAGTGAGAGAAGTTCCCAGAGGCCCTCGACACGTTCTGCAGAGAATTCTGCCCCACCTTTCCAGAGCTGAGGCGTCTCTTGTCTCTGAAGATAGGATCAGCTGCGTACGCGAAAATAAAGGAGAAGCTCGGCCCGGACGTGAAGATGGTGAGTCCCGTCTGGACGGGCGAGCAGAACAAATCCCTACGTGCAGGCCGTGGAGGGCCTGATCGAGCACATCAAAGTCAAGTTTCCTCGCAAATGCGACACCACCAAGCGTGGCCAAGTGCAAGCAAAGCGGGTGAGAGTGTCGACAAATGTCTCAACCGACTAACAGAAGTGTACAACGAATTCTCAGGGTGACACCACCGGGCTAAGCCTCCCGCATGTCTACCAGTGGTTTGCTTCCCACGAGGCCTCAGAAGAATTGATAGCGGCGGCTAAAAATAGAGTGCGGGTGATGCTCACTTCATGAAGGCTTCCAATTTGCACTGCACAGCCCGTGCAACGCGTGAAAGAAACAGTGTGTTTGAGAGTCAATTTTTTTCAAGTGTGAATGATGGCCTTCTTGTTTCGACGTTGTTTTGGGGCCCCCAACGATGCGTTGCCTCTGTTTCACTCACACCGGAGCAGAGTGCATTTTTTTCTGTCCGTGGGTCCACCCCACACATTTCACTTTCCAAGGGTCCAGGCGATGAGTGGAAGGACCTGGGTCCCTTTTGACAGAATGCCTGTCGACCAAAGACTGGCACCGAGAGGAGCGGGGACGTTTTTATTCCCCCTCACTGAATGTGCACAAAACTGATTTTCCACTGGAGACACGGGCTCTTCGCTGTCTGCACCTAACAGAGACACGCGACAGCGAGCGCCACAACACCAGGTTTGCATGTTTCACTGACACATCGCAGCTGTCCGAGGAACTGAGTGAGGTTCCCTCCTCACTGTGGGCTGCTCACAAATACGACGTGGGACTGATCAAAGGTGCCGAACCGGTGAAGATCACACCAAAAGTGATATTCGGCCCAACCAGCCATAATATCCTCTGAAACCAGAAGCTGTTGAAGGAATCACTCCTGTTTTGACTCTCTCCTCGAAGCAGGTGTCATTGTACCATGCCCGACTCGCCAGCACGCACGCCCATGTTCCCTGTCAAAAGGCCAGAGTTCCTCCTCAACGTGATGACCGGAGGTTTGTTCAAGATTTGAGAGCAGTTAATGCTGTTAATGCTTTGAGAGCAATGCCGTGCTGATTCAGTCAGCCTGCTCAAACACCTCGCAGCCGAGGGCCACAAAGCGAGCCTACAGAAGATGCAGTACTGCCAGAACACTGTAACATTTTTGGGCCATGTGATATCAGGCCAAGGTCGTCCGCTCTCCCAGAAGCGTATCGGAGCTATCTCATCTTTTCCCAAGCCGCGCACAAAGAAACAGCTGATGTCCTTTTTGGGCCTTTGTGGGTATTGTAGAAATTTTGTTCCAAATTTTTCGATCCTCGAGAAACCAATGAGGGAGCTCATTCACAGACCAGGCATGACTATGTCATCCCAGCTCGCCTGGTCAGAAGCGGCGGAACAGGCGTTTACGGCCATGAAGAAGGCCCTGCAGTCTGTGCGCCACAGCTGCCGCTGAAAAAGCCCTGTCAGCATCCCGTGACATCGTGGGATATGCGCAGCTCACGTTGTTGGTACCGCACGCCGTGTACCCGATTTTAGCAGAGCAGCGTACGTCACATCTCTCTGCCGCACGGTACCTGCGTTATCACACTTGTTTGCTTGAAATGCTGAATGTGACTGTGAAGAGATGCAACACCTTTAACCCAGCATCTCTCATGCCTCTCCCTAATGATGGAGAGCCACACGACTGCATAGCCGAGCTGGACACAATTTGCTCCCCCCGACCTGACCTGACTGACGAACCCCTTGCTAATGCTGATTTTGTTTTCTACGCAGACGGTTCAGCGTTCTGGGACGACAAAGGCGCCAACAGAGTTGGTTACGCAGTTGTCTCCGACTCGGAGGTCATCTGTTCTGACTCCCTTCCATGTCACCTCTCAGCACAAGGGGCAGAGCTGGTTGCGCTAACTGAAGCTTGTAAATTTGCAGAGGGCAAGTCAGTCACAATCTACACAGACTCCCGTTATGCGTTTGGTGTTGTTCATGACTTTGGGGCACTGTGGAAATGCAGGAACTTCCTCAAGTCGGACGGGAAGCCGGTGTTAAATCATGTGCTTATTGCTGACCTCTTGCAAGCCATACTTCTGCCCTCCCAGATAGCAGTATGTAAATGTTCTGCTCACACTAACCTTCGTGATCCTGTCTCCCAGGGTAACGCCAGAGCAGACGCTGCAGCGAAGTCAGCTGCAAGGCTACCCGCACCCTCGTCAGCCGCAGCACCGACGATGACAGCCTCAGTTGAGGAGGCTGATGCATCACTGGCTGAGATGCAGTCCCTCGCCACAGCAAAGGAAAAGGCCGCTTGGCGCTCCGCCGGCGCACGCTGGGGCCGCGTTTCTAACATTTGGGTAGGACCAAACGGTAACCCGTGTCTGCCAAAACATTTATTCCCGCATTTTGCTAAATTGACACATGGGTTAGACCACGTGTCAAAAGGGGGGATGTTGGAGTTAATCAATCAATTTTGGTTCACTTGAGGGTTTTCAGTGGTGGCACAGAAGCATTGTGAAGCGTGTTTAATCTGCCTCTCACAAAATGCAGGACGACCAGTCAAGATGGCAGCAAAAGCAGCACACCCGGCTCCAACCAGACCATTTGAACACGTCATGATGGACTTTATCGAATTGACACCGTCAGCAGGGAAAAAGTATTGTCTTGTCATGGTTGATATGTGGTCGAAGTGGGTCGAAGCGTTCCCCAGCGCCACACAATCCGCTAACGACGCGGGCCAAGGCCTTGCTGACTGAGATAATTCCCAGATGGGGAATCCCAGACAAAATATCCAGCGACAATGGGACACATTTAAGCTAACGAGGCACTTAGTCAAATCGGCAAACTGTTTGGCATTGACCTCAGAAAACATTGTGCCTATCACCCTGCCAGTGGTGGGGCGGTAGGCGTGAGAATGGAACGCTAAAGAGTAAGTTAGCCAAATGTTGCGCCGACACCGGCCTGCCATGGCCAAAAGCTCTTCCCATTGTCCTGATGTACATGAGAATGAGGAGAGATGCGCCGCGCTAATCTCAGTCCCTTTGAAGTGTTGTTTGCAGCTCCTCCCCAGATTGGGATGACCACAGGAGAAAGGCACTCCCCTCCACGGCCTTGTGTGAAGACACAATACTAACCTATTGTTCCAACCTTGCATCCGCTCTAGTAGGCGTAAGGCGCCAAGTGTCCGCTGCTCTACCCCAGGCTGCGACGGGACCGCTCCACTGCCTGAAGCCTGGCGACTACGTCCTGGTAAAGGACCTCCGGAGAAAGAGCTGGAGAGCAAGTCGCTGGCTGGGGCCGTTCCAAGTGCTCCTGGTGACGCAGACCGCCGTCAAAGTTGCTGAAAGAGCCACCTGGATCCACGCAAGCCACAGCAAGCGAGTCATCGCCGGGGAGCTGACGAGGCCACTTCAGAGAGAGCAGGAGAGCCACGTGCCGGATCATCACCTACCGCTGTAGGACGCCGAGGATGCCAGGAGCTGACGAGTGAAAGGTGAATCAAAACGCTTCACTCCAACGAAAGCAGCAAGATGGAACGTCCGGTGCCATGGCACCCATTCCGCCTGCCAGGCCTTTGCGGTGCACGGGGCACGCTGGCCAGCCTGGGTCTCATCAGCGGGATCATCGTTTTCACAATCTGGTGCTTGGACAGCACGAAGAGTTTCCAAGGAGAAGGTGGCAACGCCACCATCACTGCCTCCGGCACTCCTGTTCCAGCACATCCTGCTGGGTCACCTGCTTTTCCACTTCACACCACACCCTACACTACACCCCACGTAAACCTCAGTGCAGGTCAGCCAGGACGGGCTGACCGACACAAAAGATGGGCCACAACTGACATGCCCACTCATTCCCTGAAGACTCCTGCACACGCGTACGCAACCAACCTCTGGTGGCGTTACGTCAACTCTGCAGCACGAGCTCAAGGACATGTGAATTGTTTTGTCTGTTCCCGCATGCCGCGCTCGACTGTTCAACCATCCTTCGAAGCTATCGCTCTGAAGAGAGGGACTACACTTTGCGGGCACAGAATGGTAGCTGGTTCAGTGGGCCAAAAGCCGTTTGACCCGGCCATTACTGTGAACTCATCTGATTTCGGTCGTTTGATAGAATATGTAAACAACACAGAGAGGATGGTAAATTGTTCCGGTAGGACTGGTCCGCAACCATGGGTTTTAGCTGGTCCTCCCGCATCCGGAATGCCACACATTGGGGTAACTGTAATGGACCCCAGCCAGCGGCATTCCATTTGTTTTTTCCACAACGGCACAGGGCCGTTCTTGGGAAATGTTTCACTGTCTGCATGTACAAGTGTATTGTTCGCGCCTCCTATGTGTTTACATAAGCGCCGGTTCTCCCTTATCTTGTCCCCTCCAGGTCCTGCTGCATAAAGACTTGCTTCTTCCTTTCCTCTGTGCACTTGCACTGGCATCCATTCGGGCTGTTGCACCTGTTGCATCGGCTCTGTTGGTTGTACTTTGTTTGTGCCTCGGATATCCGATCATTTTATTACTGTTCATTAAATTACTTATTTACTCAGCATTTCTGCATCAGTATCTTCGCTCTTTTCCACAACACTGGCACCAGTTCACTGCCAGGAAACACTCCCACTGCTAACTGGATTGTCTTGTTGCTTTATTGCTTCAATTCAACACTTGATCATTGACTTGACATTGTTGTGCAATATAGAATGATGGCATATTTCATGACTTATTGATTGACTATTGTCACATTGAGCCAACAAGCAGAATCAAAAGAGAAAATTCTCTCACAATATTTACATGCATTCATCTGATTGTTGACAAACGGATCAACAGTCAGAAGGTTGATGAGATGGATGAGTTGTTGAAAGGTCAAAGGTCAGGGTGGAAAGGTCCAGAGTGGAAACAGACCTCAGCTGTGTTTCCACAGTAATAAAGTTGTCATGTGGACTAATGACACATTATTAATCTGTGGGATGAATGGGCTGCAGAGGAAGAGAAACAACGTGGCACAAACATCCAGCAGCCGTGGAGACAAACATCAGGTGGACAACAGTCACCAGGAGCACAAACAGGAAGTGGCGTCCAGGCCCCGCCCACCCTGTGATTGACACCCGGAGACACTGGGCAACAAACGTGAAGACAGAAGAAGAATCAAAGGTGAGAATTCAGCTCAGAGTCTCTCTGACGACTTCAGTCACACTTTCATCAACTCAGCTGAAGAACCTGGATAAACATAAAGTCCAACATGTAGCGGCTGAGTGAAGGAGGTCTGGACTCTGTGGAGGAGCTCCATGGTTCCAGAGACGCTGTAGAAGGACAGAAGACCTGCTCTGTGGTCCAGGTACACTCCCACTCTGGAGGACCGAGGACCTGAGACACCAGTCCTGATGTTGTTGTGAAGAAACTGATATCTACCTGAGGAACAATATAAACGGCAGGATTTGTCATTGCATCCAAATACACTTTCCAGTGACTCTCCTGCTCTGCTGATGTTCCTGTAGGCCACTGCTACACTAACCCCCCCTCTCCACTCCACCTCCCAGTAACATTGTCCAGTCAGACCTTCTCTACTCAGGACCTGCTGCCAGTAAGTGAATCTGTCTGGATGATCACAATAAGACTGAACTTTCTTCATGAATGTCACTTTTCTGTTCTCCTCAGATAATAACAGACGTTTGTTCACTGTGTTTGGATCCAGAGTGATTTGAGATGAACATCTGAGGAAGTCCTCTCTGCTCCTGGGTTCTGGTACCTTCAGTAGAACATGAACGTTGCTCACTGTCCATGAGATGTTTGTCTGAGTCTCCATCAGAACTTGCTGTATTTCATCTCTCAGCTTGGTCACAGTTGCTGCCACGTCCTCAAAGTATCTCAGAGGACGGATCTCCAGGCTGGAGGAGTCTGGAGACGGACTGAGTGCTGGCAGTGAGGAGAACCTGTGGAGAAACTGGCTGTGGTCCAGTGTGTGTGAGATCTTCTCCAGCTCAGCGTCTCTCCTCTTCAGCTCCATCATCTCCTGCTCCAGCTTCTTCTCAAGCTTTTTGACTCCACTCACTGCTGCCCTCTGTGTGGATCTGACCTGCTGCTGCAACTCAGAGCATCTTTTCTCCAGCAGACGGATCATCTGGGTGAGGATCTTCTCGCTGTCCTTCACTGCTTTATCAGCAGAGCCGTTGATGGACTCCACCTCCTTCTGAAGCACCTTCAGGTCTTCCTCTGTATGATGGATCTTCTGCTGGATCTTCTGCCTGGTCTCCTCCAGCTCTCTTTGCCTCTCAGTCCTCTCTGCTGCTGCTGACACTGTGTCGTGACCTTTATGTTCATCCACATAGCATAAACCACAGATGATCTTCTGATCAGTGCGGCAGAATATCTTCATCACTTCATCATGGCGAGGGCAGATGTTCTCCTGGAGCTGCTGGCTGGGTTCCACCAGCTTGTGTCTCTGTAGGGGAGGAACATCACGATGACGCTGGAGGTGAGAGTCACAGTAGGAGGCCCGACAGACCAGACAGGACTTGAGGGCCTTCAGTTTCCTCCCAGTGCAGACATCACAGGCCACATCTCCAGCTCCAGCATAGCAGTGATCAGCAGGAGCATCTTGGAGTCCAGCCTTCACCAGTGTCTCCACTAGAGCTGCTAACAGGGTGTTCTTCTCCAGGACAGGCCTTGGTGTGAAGGTCCTCCTACACTGAGGGCAGCTGTAGACTCTCCTCTCCTCCTCTGCATCCCAGTGGTGTTGGAGACACTTCCTGCAGTAGCTGTGTCCACAGGAAGTGGCCACTGGATCCTTGAGAAGATCCAGACAGAGGGAACAAGATAAGATTTCTGGGTCCAGCTGAGCTGCTGCCTGAGCCATTTCACCTCTGAGAGCCACTGGCTGGCTGACTGACTGACTGACTGGCTGACTGACTGACTGGCTTACTGACTGACTGACTGACTGGGTTCCAACTTCCTCAGAAACGAAACCAGTTTGACTTGAGGGGGAGGAAACAACCAGTCAGGGCTGTGATTTGCTGCAGGGAGCCCTGGGGGGCGGGACTTCTAACCTCTTGACTCATTCCGGGAAGAGGAGTGTCAGGGTGTGTGTGTGTGTGTGTGTGTGTGCACTTTGTTTCCTTAGCGCTGAAGAAAGACGACCACGACGACGACAAATCAAAGTTCATAGTTCACAATCTGAGTCGTCGTTTGCAGCTGATGTGATTGCTGCTGGGACACACACACACACACACACACACACACACACACACACACACACACACCGGTGCAACACACACAGGTACTTACACTTGTAAACAGTGTGTGTGTGTGTGTGTGTGTGCGTGCGCGCGCGCGTGTGTTAGAGGCTAATGCTAATGCTGGGTGTTATGCTAGGTGTCTTCACCTGTCACAGGTAATTCACTGTTATTTCAAGTGAGGCACCGCCGCTATCTGCTAGCCGCTCGCCGCTATCTGCTAGCCCCTCGCCGCTATCTTATTGCTCTTCATAAAGAGCTTTATGGAGCAATAAGAGCGACCAAAGTGAACAACTGCAGTGAAATCAGGTGATGATCCAGTTTAGATTTTCCTCTCCGACAGGTCAAACTGTTGTTTTGTAGCATCTGGAGTTTTAAGAAATGTGTGTCATGTGTGTATAAATAGAAGAGTGGAGTGTTCAAGTTTCTCTTGTTGCTGTTTGACAAAGACTGGCAGTATTTTCATGCATTTTCTCTTTATTAGAAACTGATTGGGGTCAAATAAAGAAAGAAAGAAAGAAAGGAATGAAAGTTGCTCATGTTCTTGTTTTCTTTGCAGTGAAGTCAGTCAACCTGTCAACATCCATGTGGCTGAACAAACCTACAACAGTTTTTCTCTTCTCTTCACTCCGGCTGTTGTGGCCCTTGATGCTTCGCTAGTCGCTTGGTGCTGCTGCCATCAACTCGAACTCGTCTTTGGTCAAAACTCTGAACCAATCAGTGCCCTGCTCTGTGCTCACAGTGGAAACCACTAGAAACCTGCTGACTCTCTGCCTCCCCCCTGTGGTGAGCAGCTGGTCCTGCAGCCTGACATCAGGAAACACTCCCACTGCTATCTGGATTGTCTTGTTGCTTTATTGCTTCAATTCAACACTTGATCATTGACTTGACATTGTTGTGCAATATAGACTGATGGCATATTTCATGACTTATTGATTGACTATTGTCACATTGAGCCAACAAGCAGAATCAAAAGACAAAATTCTCTCACAATATTTATGTAGCCCATAGATATATGAATATATCAATACATACATACATAAACGAATTAAATAAATAAATAAGGTCCTAATGATATTATTATTATTATTATTATTATTATTATTATTATTATCATTATTATTATTATTAGTGCTAACTTGTGATTGTAAAAAGAAGAGTAAAGTCATGATGAATGCTAAAACTGTTTCATTTATTTATTTATTTTTAACTTTGTTCATGGTTAAGAGATTGTTTTCAGCTGTTGTATTGGACCTGGACAATGGTTGAGTCCGTGGCCCTTATAAGGAGGGAAGAAGAAGCAGCAGCAGGGAGACTGATTGAACGCAGGTGCGCGAATGCAGGTGGATGCCGACGGGAGCCAGGACGGGAGAAGAGCGACGGAGCCGCCGTGCAGGGGATTACAGCGAGTATTTTCCACCAGAGTGGAGTTGTCGACTACGACGTCCACCCGAGGTCTGGTGGCCACACCTCCAAGGGTCCGTCCACTCATTGGTCGATGAGTGGAGAAAGCAACGGTGGACGAGAAGCAGCTGAACCAGCAGCCCCCTCAACTCAACCACCGGAGGGCGCTCAGTGCCGAGCCGCAAGCCAGCTCCAAAGTTCCAAGCTCCTCGCGCACAGCTGAGTGCTTCACGTCAAGTCTTTAACTTGCGTACGTACATTTCTACTCTTGTTGGTCCGTTGGCCACACTTACTGGTTAAGTCTGGAAAGGATTTCTGAAGCTGAATCGAAAAGGCTTTGACGAACAATTATCACATCCACGTGTCGGCAATTAGATTTATGGGTATAAAAGCATGCGCACAAAGGTGTAGAAAATGTCGCTAATAATGGCATCATTGGCGCTCTTGGAAGACGTGGCAGACGGAGCAATCTGAAGAGAGAGAGCATCAGGATCTCTATATATGATGACGACTGGCTCCTAAGCCGTTTCAGGTTCCCCAGGCCAGTTCTATTAGAACTGTGCGCCGAGCTGCAGCCGTTATTGGAGCGTTATACAAAGAGGAGCCACGCGTTAGCTGTACCCACACAGGTGCTGACCACGCTGGGGTTCCTGGCAACAGGGACTTGCCAACGAGAGCTGGCAGACCGATCGGGGCTACATCAAATTCCCATATAATGCAGTTGACCAGGCCGACATTAAAACTCATTTGCAGCAAAAGCTTGATTTCCAAATGTAATCGGAGCTATCGACTGCACGCACATTTCAGTCAAGGCACCATCACTGGATGAATATGCGTATGTCAACCGTAAGCATTTTCATTCCATCAGTGTACAGATCATCTGTGATGCGCGCATGAAACTCCTTAATATTGTGGTGAGGTGGCCTGGTTCAACGCATGATTGATTCATACTGGCCAACAGCATAGTGGGAAACCGACTGCAAGCTGGCATGGTGCACGATGGCTCCTTGGTGAGTAAAAAGTTAATTGTCCTCATATTAATCCCTTGAGGTGGGTGTACTGTGTGCCTCTTATTTAAAACTGGCGGCAGGGACTCGCAGGAGGTCCCCTCACCAGCAGCCGGCGGCAGGGACGCACTGGAGGAGGCGGCAGTCTCGTCGTATTCAACTACAAAAATAAAACAATTAATTTAACAAATGTATGGATCAATATCTTTCTTTGCCCCTGCTTAACCATGTCCAACGGTTCATTATTATTGTCTTAACCATAAAAACAATGCACCTGGAGGGTGGTCTGAGCCACCCACGTGCGCTGCGACCACCCCAGAAAGGGCAGACGTCCCACTGAGGGATGCCACCCTCTCCTCAAATGGGGTGAGTCTGCCCTCTCCTCTTCCTCCTCCTGTTTGAGCCATGCTCTTGTGAAATGCACGCAATGTCTGCACAGCACTTAAGATTAAAGACGTAAAAAAAAAAAAAAAAAAAAAAAATTTTTAAAGAATAAGAAAATATGTGAGCTTTTACTGATTCATACTGAATCTTGTGTTACTATTACAATGTACTTTGTGTATTTTTAAGTCTTTGACGTGGGCAATGCACAAGAAATACTTTTTAGTATACATAACTAAAACTAATTGTTTCTTCTCTCGTCTAGGTTCAGTCAAGCTGAAATGGGATTTTGGCTGAGTACACTGCTGTCATGAAGCCTTTTGTCATGGCCCTCAAGGTCCTCCAAGGGAATCCTCCGTGCATATGGGATTCCTGCTGCCAACACTTTATCAGTTGCAGGGAAAGCTGAAGAAACAACTGGACTCTTGCAAAACATGTGGAGCTCTTGTTGAAGCCCTGCAGGCTGGTATCCTGAAACGTTTTGGAGATATAATGAAAGAACCTGAGCTGACTGCTGCAGCGATACTCCTACCACCATTCAGAACATCCTGGACGACAGAGGATGGTATCTTAAAAACTGCTGAGTATGCAGGGTGGCAAGAGTTGGGTGGCAATTTGGGGAGCTTTTAACATCGATCACCAGCAGCTTTGCAGACCATACAATAGATTGGTAAGAATATAGTGCAGAACTGATTTTTTTTTAATTTTTTTAAACAATTTATCTTGACACAGGCCTTGACTACATTAGAAATCAAATGGACACTGATGTGGATGCCCATGCAAGCTCAAGCACCAGCCAGTCTGATGAAGATGACTGATGAATGGAAATCTTGAGTCAGGAAAAGAAGCAGGAGAGCTAGATAGATACCTATCATGTCCATCCACTGGAGGTATGGATCTATTGTATTCCTTTCCTCACATCAAGAAGCTGTCACTTAATGTCAACACAGGTCTTCCTGCATCTGCAGCCTGTGAGAGACTTTTTAGCCATGCTGGACTCCTCTTTACGGCTAAAAGATCACAGCTTCACTCCAAGAACCTACATATTTCATGTTTGGAGTTGTTCTGGTTTGACCAAGTGTGTTCTAATTTTCTTGTGCTATACCTTAAACCTTAAAAACTAATTTGGCAAGAATATTGTTGTGTGTACTTCAATTTATTATTTTTTTAATGTAAAAATGTATTATAATTTTAGTTAAAGACGTTTACCTGAATTTGCACATTTTGTTTATTGTTTTGTTATAGTACAATAAATCATATATTACAGTTACTCACTACTTGAGTAGTTTTTTTTACAGGGTACTTTTTTACTCTGACTCAAGTATTTTTTTTACGTCACTACTTTTTACTTGTACTTAAGTCATATTTTTCTAAAGTAACTGTACTCTTACTTGAGTACAATTTCCGGCTACTCTACCCAACTCTGCTAGTGAGTGGCAACAGTCCTTTGAGGATCTTAAGTGCCTTCTCAGCTGCAACTCTGTTGTGTCTGCTCCAAAATTTTCCTCATCGGCTAGAAGCCCCAAATTTGGCGTGGGTGTGTCTCAGGGGATCCCGAAGAACCTGAAAGTGGCCCCATGACTTTCCTCTTTCGTTTTTTTGTCTTTTCTCTCTCAAAAGTATTTCTAGGTTGCCCATTCTTTGACCTTTCAACTATGGTTGATAAATACAAGTAAATTCATCATTTTGGTTTCTTTTTTGTTGGAAAAGACTGTTTTCTATTGTCAGCACTTTCTGTTATTCAAAACCATTGAAGATATATTGATTGCCTAGCCTGACCTCTCGTGTGTCTGTTCCCTGCTGTTTTGATCTTTTTAATTCAAAAAATGTTTAAAACAATTCAGAAATGAAACTTAAAGCTGTTTTACTTGTTCAGACTATAGAAAAAAATATCTAAAAATTTTGAACACCTATAAATAGTTTCAGTAACCCCATACCTCCAAGACATCTTTTTGGAAAAGTATACTCACAAAAATGTTCCTATTTTTATCCCCAGTTCTGGGCAACATGCATCATTTGGCAAGAATTTGTACTGAAACACACCCACTCCCACATTCAGGTACACACACACACACACACACACACACACACACACACACACACACACACACACACACACACACACACACACACACGCACACACACACATTGTCTTCATTATATACAGTCACCTATGAATATAAATATATGAAGATATAAAATAAACAGCATGTCCACCCTCAGCCTCTACTTTAGCAGGGTGCCTCAGTATTATTGTGCCTTGTTAACAGGTTGTAATTGTGTTCCTTTTAATGTTGGATGTCAGCTTGAAGTCACCACTACAGCTGCAGCCTGAGGGGGAGAGAGGCTGATCAGACAGAAGAACAGCAGGAAGTGCAAAGCTGATTTCTAGCTTGTGCTCCAGATGCGGCCAGGCAGTGGACAGTTTGTGCAACAGACTGGTGTGATGTGGCAGGCAGGCAGGCAGCAGTCATTCAGAGTTGGAGCATTTCTATCTGGCTGTACCCCAGAGAAACAATGGAAGGCCTCAGATGACTGGAGTATTGATTTGAGAATCCACGTATTGGACGGATCAATATTTTAGTCCTGATCTGCTCAATAGTGTCATTTCCCATCATGCCCCTCTCACCAGTCAAGCCGTCCCGCTGCCAAGTGTAGAAGCAGTCAAAATGCCTCAGAGTCCCAGGCCAGACCCAGACCCAGACCCTTGACAAGTGTTCTGGAGACCAAGCTGCAGTACTACAGTACTACTGCAGTACTACTACACTGCTGCTCCCTCTCATTATTGTTAACTTGCAGGCAAATGTGCAAGTCTTGGGAGGCAAGACAGTGATCTTCTTCTTGGAGTTGTTGTCAACTGCCCTGGTTGTGGCTGGAATGGCCTGGAAGGGGCCACAGACCATAGTTTGGTTCACCTGTCTCCTGGAAGAATGACACTTTTATTTTCTGTAGTTGTATTTTCATCTCATTGGAGGCCTCTGCCAAGCACCAAAACAAAGAAAGCAGACAGCAAACAGTGTTTCTCTTTCCTTTGGGTCACATGACTGTGAAACACCTCCAAAATTGTGGCTGACAAAAAAGAATTAGAAATTTGAGCATTTTCCCACTGGGAGCAGGTTTTACTTTGTTTGTTCCTGTGAAGAAAGCATCCAGGAACATCAATTGGATGATGTGGATGTTGAACTTCAGCACAGAGTTTGTGTGACGTCAGTGGGTTGAGCAGAAGTGGAGATATTTTATTGGCAAGTGGAACAACAGCAATAGTGCTGAGCAGGAAACAGCAGCTGCTGGACGATGTGCCGGCCTGCTGTCAGTCCAGCAGCCTTGTGTGAAAAACACTCTTCCAGGAACGCAAACAACAACTTCCAGCTTCCTGTCCAGTCCCTAAGCAGCTGAGACTGGGAGGTTGTGGGTTCCATCCCCACCTGCCTGGCTCACACCAAGACTGTCAAAATGCTCCCATTGCCTCCCTGCTTCAGTCTTCAGGGTTGGAACTGGGGGGTTGGATCAGCCAGTGATTCCCAGGCGCAGTACCGCTGCTGCCCACCGCTCCCTCAGGGGATGATGGTCAAATGCTGAAGACACATTTCACATCTTTGGGGATGTGACAATCACTGGGACTTTGACTTGACTTTAAAATTCACATTCTTTGTCGTTTGAGAGAAAAGGTTCTAACAGACGCTCATGTTACTTAACCTCTGACCTCTGAGCTCCAACCCCTCTCGCTTTGAAATTTCACCCCAGAAAGGAGTGCTCTGGGTGGACACGCCCCCCCCCAGGAACAGCCCTCAGCCTCCGTGGTGCTAACTTAGCTTCTGGTGCTCGACCTTTCTGAGGGTTGTTGAAAATGCTGCTGCTCTTTAAAGCCTGGCAGTCGCTGAGAATAATAAAGTGCTTCAGTCAGGAGGAGGAAGGTCATTGGAAAATCCAACCTTGAAAATGACCTGTCAAATATACACAAGCGTGTTTTTTCTGAAAGAGGTGTAGTCAGAGGGGCGAGGAGCCTTTTTGGAGGAGCCTTGACAAATAATCCAGACAAGCTCCGACGTTGGAGGTGGAAATCTACCACACCAACACTCACACTGGCTCCTGACATCAGTCAGAAGATCAGACGCACAGGGAGGCTCAGGGCCCGACAGAGAAGTTTCCAACAAAATGTGGGACCATTTGTAGACGACTCCAAAAATAACGATGATAGGAATGCAGTACATTAGTACTGTGGCTCCTATCAGTACTTGTGGCTCTATAAATGTGCCATCACCATACTGTGTGTACTGTATTAGATACTGTACCAGATACTGTATTCAAATTTAGAAATGTTTTATTGTTGCTACGCTGTGATGTGTTTCTAGCACACTAATGTACATTTAGCTCTATTTTAATGCATAATAACTCACACTATAATATTATTTATACACATACATACATTTGTGTGTGTCATGTTCTCAAGTCCTTCTGTATTTCCATATTTGAGTTATTTATTTATATGTTTCTACATCTAAATTGTGAGAGCTTTGTTGTTCACCCTGCAACTCTCTCTGGCCTCTCTCTCCATCTCTCTCTCTCTCTCTCTCTCTGTCTCTCTACATGGATTGTTGATTTTCTTAGTGGTAGAATCCAGCAGGTCAGAGCAGGAGCATCACTCTGATAAAATGACTTTTACCGGCTCTCCTCAGGGGATGTGCTGTATTTCCTCTTTTATTTATCTTGTACACAAACTCTTGCACCATCACTATCACTATGCAGTATGCAGATGATACTGCATTGGTCAGTCTTAGATTTGATGAGGAAGAGGAGCACAGCCCTGTGCTAGATTATTACTATTATTACTATTTCATTCATTCATCCTTCATTCATCTTCTATACCCGCTTATTCCTATTCAGGGTCACGGGGGTCTGCTGGAGCCTATCCCAGCTGTCTTAGGGCGAAGGCAGGGTACACCCTGGACAAGTCGCCAGTTCATCGCAGGGCCACATAGAAACAAACAACCATTCACACTCACATGCACACCTATGGACAATTTAGAATATTCAATTGACCTGACATGCATGTTTTTGGACTGTGGGAGGAAGCCGGAGAACCCGGAGAGAACCCACGCAGACACAGGGAGAACATGCAAACTCCACATAGAAAGGTCCCAGGCCCGGGCCCTGGAATCGAACCCACGACCTTCTTGCTGTGAGGTGGCAGCGCTAACCACTGCGCCACCGTGTCGCCTATTACTATTTCATGGAGAGAAATTAAACCCTGTCTCTCCATCTAAATAAAGGCTTTTCATTGTTTCAAGAAGTGTGCCTCTGGTTTTAAGGGAAATGTGGATGGATTTCAGAAAAGTGGCATCCCCCAACTCTGTCTCTGTCACTTTGATAAATGGAGAGCCAATACAACAGGTCACCCAATATAAATATCTTGGTGTGGTGCTTGAGGTGGGACATGTGGACGGACCAAATGTGCACCAAGTCTCAGCAGAGAATGAGATTCCACCTCAAGAAACTGTTGACCTTTCCTGTCAGCAGCAAAGTGCTCCAAATGTATCATTGTTCTTTTATTGAAAGCATGGTCACCTTTGCTGCCATCTAGTGGTTTGGCAACGCCACACAGGCTCAAGTGAAGAGAGTCAGTCAAAACATCAGACTATGCAGCAAACTGTTGGGCTGCACTTTGCCAAGCTTGGAGAGCATCTACAGACAGAGGATGCTAAACAAGACCAGGAAGACCACCAGTGACCTGAGGCCCCCCCGGCCTGCACCTTTGACTGGCTTCTTTCAGGGTGACCATACTGCCCCCTTCTGTTTAAACTCCTGAACAGCCAGCACAGTTCCTAACTTTAGCCTCTCAGCTGGTCTGGAGAAGCATTAAAACTACTGCTGCTCCTAATAACTGTTCATGACATGTGACTACTGAGCTCTGTCCATGATGGATGTCTGGTGACTGTTGATGTATTTTATTGATTGATATATTTCTGAAATGCCTTGTGTGTGTGTGTGTGTGTGTGACCTGCTGCAATCCAATTTAAAAGACGACTACTACATTATTTCTATTTCCTTTTCAGCCCACCTGGTTAAAGCAGATGACCTTTGACCCTCTGGAGTCTGGATCTGCTCCAGGTCTCTTCCCACTGTCGCCCCCTGCTGCTCTGGGGGCCCAGTTGATTTTTTCTCTGATTGGACAATGAGACGCCTTTGGCTGTGCTTTAGCGCTGGACAAACAAAAGAGAGAAAACAGGTGCAGCTCTTCAAAGAGGAAATCACATTTTTCTCACCATCATCATGGACTGCCAACAAGTTATGGCAACTGTAGTTCTGTAAAGAGCCGCCAGGGGGCGCCCTGAAGTCAAAACTACCTTCTACTCCAGAGTATACAGAGAAATGAACACATGCTGAAAAAACTCTTCCAGCAGCAACTAGAATAAATACTGAGTGAATGACTTTGAACACAATTTGCATCTTTGAAATCTTTTAAAAAACAAAAGTAACCAGCGTGTTTTTCCAATGTGAGCAGTAGAAAGTCCAGATATTTGTGTACAAATGCATGAAGTCAAAGTAAAAAGTCAGAGAAATACTCAAGTAAAGTACAAATACTTGGAAAATGGCTCAAAGTATTTGTACTTTGTTCCTTTGGCCACAGGTGTGCGTGTGTGTGTGTGTGTGTGTGTGTGCCTAGCTTATGGGTGTGCCAGTGAGAACCGGTCTTGTTGGAATTTGGCCGTTGTCTTCATAAAATGAGGAGTGGCAGAAGCAGGAAGAGAAGTCAGAGTTGTTCTGTGTCAGGCTCCATTTTGAGGCGACGCAGCAGCAGCAGCAGCAGCAGGTGAGTCGTCACTGAGTGAAGAACTCATGAAATGTGATGTGAGTGGACACCAGCAGTCTGCTTGATCCCACTGGGAACTCAGGGGTAGATCCACAAAGCGTTTGCGCGGCTTTTGTGCCTGAAAATACGTGTAAATAGCGCCAAAAACGGTGATTCCGATCCACAGAGGGGACGCAAACGTGAAAATCGGCGCAAGTAGCAAACACCGCCAGCCCAAACCAGGCGCAGCTTCTGTCTGTCAAAGTGTTTCTTGCTTCTTTGTGAAACTTTCCTCTCTGAAAAACCTGAAATATATATATGGCTCCCCAAATCTTATATATAGATAGACATAGACTACAGTATATATGCCAGTATTTTAGATACGGTATGAAAAAATACAAATGGTACTCAGGTGTTGGTGACTAACGCGTCTTGCGTCTTGACTTTCTTTCCATTATGGCAGCAGTCTTGGTAGACGGAGGAGGCATCGTAATGCCAGGCGCGCACAGGAGCACGTTTATCCTAGCAGAGTTTCACTGTCAATCACATGCACTCACGAACAACCTTTGGCACAAACTGCTCTCAGGTTGCCAGACCGCAACATTCGCACCTGTTTCAGGTGCCGCATTCGTGGGCGTGTTTGCGCCTGCATGTCATTAGCGTAAAAACCTTTGTGGATACCCGCATCTGTGGCGCAGATTGCGGGCGCAATCCCGCCGCAAAATGCGCCGCATACCCCTCCGTGTTTCTTCCTGTTCTCTCTGTCTGAAGTGGAACTCACTGGGTTCTCAGCTCACTGTCACACTTGATATTTCACCTCAGACTGACTCCAGGACTCAAGATGAGTCTTCCAGTGGAGCAAGAGGAGGACAGAGCAAAGTCTCCAGGGTCCAGTGGGGTGTCTCTGAAGAGTGACTGGTCCATGGGTGAACCTATATTCTTCAGTAATGAACCTGGAGCCTCTGGAACACAGTAAGGAACCAGGCTACCTGTATTATATGATGACTAGACAGTCACTATTAGTCAGATTTAAAAAGCTTTGAATAATTTAGAAAACCTTTAATCTGACCAGAAGACTGAAACAAACGTTATGGGAAAATGATTTTTGTTTGCAGAGTTGTTTCCAAGACACAGAGACTGAAGTCTCCAGGGTCCAGTGGGGTGTCTCTGAAGAGTGGCAGGTCCATGCCTGAACCTCCAACCTTCAGTAATGAACCTGGAGCCTCTGGAACACAGTAAGAACACTAATGTCCTTGTTTCTCAGTCTAATTCTAGTTTGATTTGACAGTGATAAATTCCTCAGAAGGTGAAAAGGTGTCAGATGTTGTGGTCAGTGGTCAAGAGAAGAGAATCTTTGACATGGTCACATTCATCATGTTGAAATGCAGCAAAGCCCTTCTGAGACTGAACTTTATGCAGTGGCAGGAATGTTTGATGCTCTGTCATAAAGTGCAGCTCAACTCCACTGAGATGAATTTCAATCCAAAGTTCAGTGCAATGTGACTCCACTGTCTCTGTCTGCTGAGAAACAAAGGGCCAGTTCCACAGAGCCACTGCTCAACCAGAGCCCACCAGGTGCCAACCACACCAGATAGAAAATATACATTTGATAGATGAACATGTCATCTAATAATATAGTAGATGATGTGACAAGACCAGCCTAGAAAACAGCTACAAATCCATGACGGGCGCAACGTGGTGGCTACAAGACGGCGTCATTAACGGCTGCGCTCCATCCTTTGTGGCTCAAATTCTTTGATTGTGAAGCTGCATGAAGGGATTGAATTTAGAAAACAGAGCAAAAGACACAAAGTGATTTGTGAAGAGCCGACTAGGAGGCCAGCAGGCTGTCAGTTAGTGTTGATGGAGACAATGATTCCATCCAACTAATGATGGTGTCAGAAAAACAGCTGACAAGTGATGGACACCAACAACTGATCCAATCAGTCAAAGCCAAAGGGCCAATTCCTCCCTTAACTCCTCAATCTCAACCCTCGCCCTTAACCCTCAATCTTTGGCCCTCAATCTTGGCCCTCAAAAATAAGTGTAAGGGCTATCTTGTGACTTAGAAATGGGACACCCCTTAAGTGCAGTTACGGCTTCAGACTGTGGGGGGCGGCCTTACGCCAAAACTACGTCCAGTCTGTCAAGAAGACGACGACGACGAAGAAGGAGACGAAAAAGAAGAAGTCCTCCGTCGCTACACAACGAGGTATACAAGTAACGTGAAGCCGGGACCGGCTGACAAACATTGTAAAGTAAAAAAAAAAAAAAAAAAAAATGTTACACAACAACGATGTCAATAATCCATAAAAAGTCTTAAACTAAGACAATAAAATGGTTTCGTAATATTTATATCTTTATTAACTAAGAAAATACTTCCATTTGTAGCTCGCTTTTTTCATCGCCATCAGCGCATTTTTGAGATTGAGGGTTGAGATTGAGGGTTAAGGGAGGAATTGGAATTCACCCAAAGTGTCTCCACAGGAAGACGGAGGGGAGTCCTGGTGGTGAGGAGCAGCAGCAGAAGCAGCAGCAGCAGCAGCTGCAGGAGCTTCTACAGCAGCAGCAGCAGCAGCAGCTGCAGGAGCTTCTACAGGAGCTTCTACAGCAGCAGCAGCTGCAGGAGCTTCTCCAGCAGCAGAAGATCAGTCTGGAGAGGAGATGTGAATGTGTGACTGAAGGTGAAGAAGCAGGAAGTCAAACCCTCCTCAACAGCATCTACACTGACCTCTACATCACTGAGGGACTGAGTGAGGAGGTCAACAGAGAACATGAGGTCAGGCAGCTGGAGACCAAGAAGACCAAGAAGACCAAGGAGAGCCTCCACGACCGTCCAATCAGGTGCAGCCAGATCTTTGAAGCCTCACCTGAGCAGCAGGGACACAGAGTCAGAGTGGTGCTGACCAACGGCGTCGCTGGGGTTGGAAAAACCTTCTCAGTGCAGAAGTTCACTCTGGACTGGGCCCAGGGCCTGGAGAACCAGGACCTTAATCTGGTGCTTCCTCTCTCATTCAGGGAGCTCAACTTGGTCAAAGAGCAGCACTACAGTCTTCTGGAGCTGCTCCATGTTTTCCATCCAACGTTAGAGAAGCTCACAGCAGAGCAGCTGCATGTCTGCAAACTTCTCTTCATCTTGGACGGCCTGGATGAAAGCAGACTGGCTCTGGACTTTGAGAAGAACCAGGTGGTGACTGACGTCACTCAGAAGAAGTCAGTCAGCGTCCTGCTAACAAACCTGATCAGAGGAGATCTGCTTCCCTCGGCTCTGCTGTGGATAACTTCCAGACCTGCAGCAGCCAATCAGATCCCTCCGTCATGTGTGGACAGGCTGACAGAAGTACGAGGCTTCACCGATGACCAGAAGGAAGAGTATTTCAGGAGGAGGTTCAGAAATAGAGGAGATGTGTCCAGCAGGATCATCTCCCACATCAAGGCCTCCAGGAGCCTCCACATCATGTGTCAGATCCCGGTCTTCTGCTGGATCACTGCCACAGTTCTGGAGAGCATGTTGAGCTCAGAGCAGAGAGGAGAGCTGCCCAAGACCCTGACTGACATGTACTCACACTTCCTGCTGGTCCAGACCAAGAGGAAGCAGCACAAGTATGGAGGAGAGCATCAGACCGCTGGCCCACAGGAGCTGAAGTGGTCAAAGATGCGAACTAACATGTTCTCATTCTGGGGAAAGACCAAGAAGAAGAAACCAAAAGACAACATTAACCTGACGGAGGCTGACAGGGAGCTTCTTCTGAAGCTGGGCCGGCTGGCATTTGAACATCTGGAGAGTGGAAACATCATGTTCTACAGTGAAGACCTGGAGAAGTGTGGTCTCAGTGTGACTGACGCCTCTGTGTACTCAGGAGTTTGTACAGAGATCTTCAGAAGAGAGAGTGTGATCTTCCACAAAACCATCTACTGCTTCGTTCATCTGAGCGTCCAGGAGTTTCTGGCTGCAGTCTACAGCTTCCACTGTCACACCAACAAGAAAACAACAGGAGATGGTCAATCTGGAGAATCCCTGGATGAGTTTCTGAAGAGGATGATGGAGAAATCCCTGCAGAGTCCAAACGGTCACCTGGACTTGTTTGTTCGCTTTCTCCATGGACTCAGTCTGGATTCCAACCAGAGACTCTTAGGAGGCCTGCTGGGTCTCACTGACAACCATCCAGGAACCTTACAGAAGGTGATCAACAACCTGAAGGAGATGAGCACTAGTAGAATCTCTCCTGACAGAAGCATCAACATCTTCCACTGTCTGCTGGAGGTGAAGGATCAGTCAGTGCATCAGGAGGTCCAAGAGTTCCTGCAGTCAGAGAACAGATCAGAGAAGGAACTCTCAGCCATCCAGTGTTCAGCTCTGGCCTACATGCTGCAGATGTCAGAGGAGGTTCTGGAGGAGTTGGACCTCAGCAAGCACAAGACAACCTGGGAGGGAAGATGGAGACTAATTCCAGCTGTGAGGAACTGCAGGAAGGCTGTGATACGTTTAGAAAGGTACGTAAACACTGTGTGTGTGTGTGTGTGTGTGTGTGTGTGTGTGTGTGTGTGTGTGTGTGTGTGTGTGTGTGTGCGTGCGTGCGTGCTCTGGGTGTTAGCCACCCTGCTATATCAGCAGCTCCTCCAGTCACAGGGTGGATCAACATCAGCAGGTCCACTTGTGGCTGCAGGTCTCCAAGAAAACAATGAGGGAAACACTGAGTGGTAACTTTTATCAGCAGGCTGTCAACACAGGGCTAACTCAGCTGCTTTGTGTTTGATGGTGAGTGAAGTGGAGTGAAGCTGCTCCACTGGAGTCCAGGATGGAGATGAAGATGTGACAGTGGCAGAATGAGGAGCTTTGATCAGTGTGAAGGATTCATGCAGACAGTCAATCAACACATTGAACACACAAACACATCACATCCTTCCTTCATTTTGATGATGGTGGTGGTGGTGATGGTGATGGTGATTATGATGACGGTGATGATGATGATGATGATGATGATGGTGGTGGTAATGGTGATGATGGTGGTGATGGTGATGATGCTGATGGTTAATTTATCACATACAGAACCAAGGAAAAGGAGGACAAGTACAACAATTCTCAAAACAAAGTGTCATCTATTATGAGATTGTGTCAAATAGATTATTATGACTAATGGTTGCAAACAGACAAAGATACGTCAAGGCTACGTGGAGTTTGTTCAACTGCATGATCAAACACCACAGTAAAACTGACTTTCCTCCATGTTTTGTAAAAAATGAGAATTTACTTCTTGAAAATGCAGAGCAAATTGCTAATGAGTGCAATGATTTTTTGTTCATGTGGGCCCTAATTTAACAAGGACAATTAGAAATGTAGACAACAAGTATGACTTTTCCTTCAACACTAATAATTCAATGTTCCTGGGTGGGATTTGTGAGAGCGATGTACTAGAAGTGGTTTGAAAGTTGAAGAATCAAAAAGCTTTCCATGATAATAATATAGATATGTCTGTAATAAAGGAAGTCATAGATTCTGTCATCAAACCATTGACCTATATGTGGAATTGATGGTTTCAAAGAGGGATTTTTCCTGATCAGATGAAAATGGCTGAGGTGGTTCCAATCTACAACAATGGTGATAAACACATCATATCAAATGATAGACCTGTGCCATTGCTTCCTCACTTTCCCAAAATACTAGAAAAGTTGTTTGTCAATAGACTGCATGATTATATGGAGCAATATGAGTTATCAAGTGACCATCAATATGGGTTTAGCAGTAACCCATCAACAGCTTTAGCAGTGATGGAATTAGTAGAAAATAGAGTTCCAGCCATAGACAACAAACAATATGCTGTAGGTGTCTTTGTGGATTTATGGAAAGCATTTGACACAATGAATCATTCTCTGCTCCTGCAGAAATTGGAACCTTATGGAATTCGAGGTGTTCCGCTACACCGGATAAGAAGTTATTTCAATAACCGGTTGAACAATACTGTGTCACCGTTTAGAAAAGTCACCTGTGGGCTTCCACAGGGTTCCATTATGTCCCGATCACGTTTTTTTGCTCCCGATCCGATCCCGATTTATTTTTTTTTCTCCCAATCCGATCCCGATTTTTCCAGATCCGATATTTTGGAAATGCATTAAGAAAAAAATAGAAGAAAAAAACACATTCAAGTTGTCTCTTAAGGTTGTCTTTTTTTATTCAAATAAAAGTATGTCTATCCAACATAGATATAGCTTTTTTTTCTTCACTTAGTGCAGCATTGGATCAACAAATAGAAATAGAGCTTGTCAGTGGTCAGGTATCTCAAGTGTCACGTATTGAGCGTGACAGTCACTCTTTTGGGTCTTTTGTCACACACTCCCGCCACACATTGTATTTGTCATGCTGAAATATGTATATATACATATACACACATATATATATATATATATATATATATATATATATATCGCTACGGAATCGGCTGAAATCGAGCACGTATCCCATTACAGCAGGCAATGTACTATATATGTCATATTGTGTTGAGGTTTGGGGAAATACACACAGAACATATATTGACCCTAGGGGTGTCAAATTATCGCGTTAATCGCGAATAATTAATTACAAGCCTATTTAGAGCGTTATGTTTTTTTAATCGCTTAATCTATTTTTTTAATCTCTAACTTTTTTTTTGGGGGGGGGGTTTAAATCATAAAATCCATGTTTGTGTGGTGGGCTTCTTGTGCTTGCGTTGTTAGGGGTGGAAAACCTGTGTGTCACACCTTGAAGTGGACGTTGATTGGCTGTCATTGTGTTTGGGCTTATTTAGCATACAATGATAGGCTCCCATTGTAGTTGGGCAGACAAGGGGAGGAGCGGTGAGTAGTGAAGACGAGGAGTGAAAATGGAGGAGCGCGTGAAAGTTGCTGGTCCAGTGAATGGGAATTTTACATTTAAAAAACGCCCTGACGGAACGATTGATAAAGGTAGAGTCATTTGTGCTCTTTGCAAGAAGGAGTTTGCTTACCACCGAAGCAGCTCAAGTTAGGCCTATCACATTAACGCAAAGCACCCAGTTGCGAGCGCAGCCAGCGCTAACGTTAGCGGCAAAGATGCTCCCAATATGGCGAGCCACAGCAACACTCTTCACCAAACTAAACTCGAGGATAACACCCCGCGCATGAGCAAGTCTGCGACCGAGAGGCTGACGAACATTCTTGCCAAGTGGATAGCGATGAACTGCAGGCCGATAAACATCGTGGAAGATGAGGGGCTAACAGAGGTGCTGCAAACCGCGTCCAATGACCCATTATACAAGCCACCGTGCAGAGCTACAGTGACAACCAAAATCAGCAAGATGTACGAAGGAGAAAAAAAAAGAAACTTGAGATTTTGGTGGAGGATTCGCCCAACTGCATTGCCATAACCGGAGATCACTGGACCTCAGCTGGTAACCACAGCTATTTTGGGGTGACATGTCACTTTATCAATAATGAGTGGAACCTCAACTCATTTGCACTGACCATCATGAAATCGGAAACCAGGCACTTTGCTGATAAATGCGCCGAACAATTCCTCCAGGTGGCAAATGACTGGGGAATTGAAACCAAAATATCCACCATTGGTACAGACAGTGCAGCAAACATGCTTGCTGCCATGAGAGCCCTTCCATATGAGCACATTGCCTGCAATGCTCACATTCTGCAGAGGACCATCACGGTCTGCCTCGACAACAGTGGGTTTGCGGGTGTACTGGCAAAGTGCCGCAAAATTGTTGGTCATTTTAAGCAAAGCCCGGCGAGTACCACAGAACTTAACCAGCAACAAGTAGCACTTGGAAAAAAGAGTGAGCACCTCATACAAGATGTACCAACAAGGTGGAATTCGACACTTGCAATGGTCTCACGTCTCCTACGTAACCAAGAGGCTGTCCAGGCTACAATGGACCAACGGAACAACCACAGATTGGTCATGCCAACCGAAGCTGAGTGGGGGAAACTGCAGAGGCTGGAGGTCCTGCTTGAACCATGCAGCTAAGACCAAATAAATAGCTTTCTTTACTTTAAAGACAATTAAATTGGAAATCAGCTCTATGATAATTTTAAAATCCAGCTAAATTTATTTTGCAAACTTATCCACCTCTGCAGGTATGTGACTGAGCTGCTGGGTGGTGAGGCCTACGTCTCTTGCTCTATAGTGCTGCCTGCTTTTCGCCATCTGGACCGCGTCATGGACATCACTGATGATGATCCAGCCTACGTGGTGAAGTTCAAAAATGCCTTCCAGAAGGAACTGGCAGCACGGCAACCTGATGTTAACAAGAAGACATGGTTAAAGTTGGCCACAGCGCTGGATCCACGTTTTAAGGATTTGAAATGTCTTCCAAGAGAAAAGAGGGAACAGGTAAAGATTGTAAGGATAAGATGGACTAATGAGTTCAATTTATCAAATCAATTCAAACTTTATTTAGATAAGGTTTCAGACATAATAAATGCAACATGAAGTGCTTCTCAAAACAAAATATAACGGCCTACTGCACTTAGTATTAATGACAATCAGTCATTCATCCACCTGTCCATCTATTCATTCATTCATTCATTCATTCATTCATTCATTCATTCATTCATTCATTCATTTAGGTTTGGACAAGTCTGGAGAACATGCTCCAAGCAGCAGAGCCTAGAAGAGCAGATACTCTCCAGCTCTCCACAGAGGATGATGAACCAGCTCAGAAGAAGAGGAGGAGCACTCTCATTTTGGGGTCTGACTCTGACTCAGAAGAAGATGGAAATGAGTATGGAGAGCTGCAGCGCTACAGAGCAGAACCCAGCATTAGCATTGATGACTGTCCCCTGCAGTGGTGGTATGATCACTCAGGAACCTATGAAAAGCTGTCTGTCCTAGCACGCAAGTACTTGGCCTCCCCGGCAACATCCGTACCTTGTGAGAGACTGTTTAGCCTTGCAGGCCACATAGTGCAAAAGAAAAGGGCAGTCTTGCTCCCAGAAAATGTGACCAAGCTTGTCTGTCTCAGCGACTGGCTGAAGAAGGAGAAATAAGAAGCATGAGGTCAGCATAGCTGCTATGCCCTCTGTAGCCTACTGAAAGTGATTGCTGAATGTTATTTATTTTAGCACTTTAATGTTATTTTTGTTGTGCTAACTTACAGCACTGTGATTGATGGGCCTGTTTTTTTCAATTATCTGAAGCAGAAGTGTTTGTGTTCAATACTTGTATTGCTCAGAAAAGTGTTTTTACTGTGTTTTTTTTGTTGTTAACTTACAGCACTTTATGTTGACCTGATGTTTTCTTTTTATTTTCTATTTTCTATTTTGAGATTGCCAAAGGAACCATGCAAAAATAAATGACTTTATAAAGCCACTTTTTTGTTATATCAATCTTTTGATCTGCCACAATAATGAAATGAATTTAAATGTAAATACCTGAAGTTGAGGGCTTTTCTCAGCGCCTGTTGGGGAGCAATTTTAGGTTGAGATTTAAAATGAGATTAATTAGATTAATTAATTACAAATCACAATTAATTAATCTCTCAATTTTTTAATCGCTTGACAGCACTAATTGACCCTATAATTAAACTACAGAAAAGAGTTGTCAGAATAATAAAAAAAGTTCCCTAAAGCACAAATCAGTGATTGATAGAGTCAAAGATCTTCCAATTCATAGATATAGTGGACAACATTAGAAATACTATTTCCAGGAAAGACTGAAAATCTTGCGCTCAGTATTCTAAGTTTTTTAAAGTGAGAGAAAATCAATCCATGTTCAGAGGGTTGAGTGTCTTTGGATGATGGAAGGTGAGAAGCATTGTTAAATATAGATGTCTTTCTTTTTTAGGAGTTCCATTTTGGAATGGGATCAGTGACCATTTGAAAATGTGTGCTTCTTTGTTGAGTTGAAAAAATCTTGAAGGGCAAAATACTTGATGATGATGATGATGATGAGGATAAATGATTAATTGTGAGTCAATGATGAAGAATAACGTCAAGCATATTTTGTTGAGTTGCGTTTCTCTTTTTTTCCTTTTTGATTTTGTCTGACTAATTATTCCAGCTAATCTTATGGACTGTATAGGAGAGGCAAGAATCAGCTTGGTCTTCAGCCTGCTGCTTTTTCCTTCACACAGTTGTTATGTTTTTGTTGTTGTGAGTCTTTATAATGTGCACATTTGTTTTGGAAGCTTCTTTTTCATTGTTGTCAGTTGATTGCACAAGATTGATTGAATTTACACTGTCAACCAAAATCAACTATTCAATCATTCATGATGATGATGATGGTGGTGATGATGATGATGGTGGTGATGATGGTGATGATGATGATGATGATGGTGGTGATGATGATGATGATGATGATGATGGAAGCAGCAACTTCTCACTCTGCTCTCCTTCATTCAGTGGACTCTCAGAGCTTCAGTGTGCAGTTGTGTCTTCAGCTCTGCAGTCCAGCCCCTCCCACCTCACACTGCTGGACCTGAGTGGCACCGCCCTGAAGGATCCTGTAGTGAAGCTGCTCTGTGCTGGACTGCAGAGTCCAAACTGCAGACTGGAAGTTCTCAGGTCAGTTCCTGCTTTCTACTGGTGGACAGTGTGTGTCAGCAGATGACAACTGGTGTGTAACGCTGCTCAGTGTGAAGACTTTGAAGCAGATATTAAAGACTCATCTAGACAAAGTGGATGTTGTTGATATTTTCATGTCAACAATCTGCAGCCAGAAAAGACTTTGGATGGTGGAAGAAAGTGTACACTGCTGTTGTTATTGTGTTGACAACACACTGGCACAATGACTGGTTTGAGGGAATGACTCAGTGATCCCAAAAGCTGCACATCTGGATCATCAAGAGGGAGAAATTACTCTTAATATGACATTTACACCATGGAAGAAATCAAATATTGATTCTTTATTCAGGTTGAGGGGCTGCAGGTTGTCAAAGCTCAGCTGTGATTGGCTGCTCTTAGCTCTGAAGTCCAACCTCCCCCACCTCAGACACCTGGACCTGAGTCAGAACCACCTGCTGCAGGATTCAGGAGTGAAGGTGCTGAGTGGTTTTCTGCAGAGTCCAGACTGTAAACTGGAGACTCTGAGGTCAGTTCACCCTCTTCACTCTACAACTTCTATCACTCTTGTTATTGTTGTCATGATTTTCACTTCACCGCTGTTGGAAATTCAGTTTGCAGTCACTGCTTTGTGTTTGAAATGAGTGAAACTGGGTTTAAAGGTACAGTGTGTAAAATCCTGCCACCTAGTGGTCAGATTTCAGATTGCAGTGTTTACTTGCTGGCCCTCCATCTCCCCTTCTTGCCAGTGAACTACGGTGGCCTTCCAGCACCATAAAGGATGTGGTTGACAGCAAAGGTGTCTAGTTCTCTGTATAATGATAAAGTTCCATCAATACAAATAGTACAACCATCTATTAGCATCACAATCAGTCATAGTCACAGCAGACAGTCCAGTGTTAGCATGATTTTCAGCTAGCGCTAGCATTAGCCACCTGTATGAGCACTCAGATACTGTAGATAGATCCAGCTGGACTCAGCAGAAGGTCAAGTGTCAATGCAGGTTCTATCATCTCAGTCAGTTCAGTATTGATGAGCAAGATGCAGAAAAGATTCCACTGCATTTCAGTCACTTAATAACCATTTGTTCTCAGCATTTGCTTTATTAGAGGATTCCAGCCTCCAACCATCAATATGAAACTGTCTCTCAAACTGATCTTCCCAACCAGCCGCCTACAAACATGGCGGTGCAAGATGGCCACGACCTTTGACCTTCTGTCTGTTTCTATAAAGAACCGTTCTAACGGCAGGAAAACCAGAGGACTTTTATTTTCTACTAATCAAAGACTTCAATCTATATTGATGGTTGTATATGAAGCTTTCAGCAATAAATCTGGACTGATTTTACACACTGAACCTTTGAGGCAAAATGAATCAATGAATTCCAACATTTTGAACAGCTGATCAGTGGTCACATGACTAAACAGGTTGATAAAAAATATTTTATTGTGGTGATTAATTATTTCAGTATTATTGTTGTGCTCCTGATTGTTTTAATGGACATTACAGTGTTATAGACATTAATATTTTTTTCAATTTAAGATAGTGATGAAAACACAGTCCATCATTTATTCTTCATTCAGGCTGGTGGGCTGCTGGTTGTCAAAGATCAGCTGTGATTGGCTGCTCTCAGCTCTGAAGTCCAACCCCTCCCACCTCGGACACATGGACCTGAGTTGCAACCAGCTGCAGGATTCATCAGTGAAGATGCTGAGTGGTTTTCTGCAGAGTCCAGACTGTAAACTGGAGACTCTGAGGTCAGTACTGGTTTGGAACCAGTGGATGATGGTTTCAGCACCAAACACAGTTCATCACACATGTTGAATAAACATTGAACTGAAGGTTGATTCATATCAAAATGACATCCAGAAATATGAAAACTTCATTCTGTTCATGTTTAAAATTTAAAAAGCTCATCAGTGGTCATGTGACCAAACATCATTTCAACACACATTAGTTTTGGACTGCGGATTTAATTTCAAGGTGACATTTTCTGTAGTGTCAGATTCTGAAGTCGACATTTCACTTTGATTTTCAGAGTGATGACACTCTGGAAAAACTCTCCATCATTATAAACTCTCCATCATTTATTCTCTATTCAGGTTGAGGAGCTGCAGTTTGTCAGAGCTCAGCTGTGATTGGCTGCTCTCAGCTCTGAAGTCCAACCCCTCCCACCTCATTCACCTGGACCTGAGTTTGAACCAGCTGCAGGATTCATCAGTGAAGGAGCTGAGTGGTTTTCTGCAGAGTCCAGACTGTAAACTGGAGACTCTGAGGTCAGTACTGGTTTGGAACCAGTGGATGATGGTTCCAGCACCAAAGCCAGTTGATCCCACAGCAGAGGTCCAGTGTTCCCAGTCACAGTGTGAGAGGAGGATGGTGACGTCCAGCTGCTCCTCATTCATCCAACATCTGCTGCCAAACTGCTTCTTCTCTCAGTTCACCACTCAATTATTGATCAGTTCATCTTCATCAGGCCTCAGTATCAGTCCAGCACTCCATGGTCACATGACCTTCATATGTTCCACACTTGACCTGTGACTGAGCGTCTGGTTCTTCTCACCAGTCACTCCATCATCTCCATCAACAGTCAACGTCTCTGTGATGATGGGTTCAAGGACCGTGAGTCCTGACTCCTGCTGTCTCTTCTTCTCTCTACAGGTGGGAGGATTGAGGGAGGATGAGGAGGAGAGTGAAGAGGAGAGCTCCATCTAGTGGTGGCTGACAGAACTACAACAAGTGGAGCTAAACGGCAAGCTGCATGCACAGTGTGTGTGGGCGTGTCACGACCTTTGACCTCCAGTGGAGCCTGGTGGCTGGCGGACTGGTTCTCCCTACAAGCTGCTGTGGTCACTGGGAGAGACGTCCCAGAAGCCACTGGTGGAGTTGAATCCTCAGTGGAAGAAGCAGGACTTGGAGCAGCTGCTCAGTGAAGGCAGCAGCAACACAACCACTGCTTCTGCTCTCATCATCCACGGCTGCAACATCTCAGCATGAAGGTTTCACACATCAACAACACACTGATCTGCTCTCACTTCAGAGTTCTCCATCCAACTCCACCTGGTTTCTCATGTGAAGCACAAAGATGAATTTGTCAAAGTCTGACAGCGTTGTGAAGGTTGTGTAGTTGATATCATACCTTTATTTTGGGGTGAAAATATTGTTTTTTATGAGATTTTACTTCTGGTTTATGATCATAAATCAATCAATCAGATAATAGATGTTTTGTGATTGGAACTCCAAATGCGTACTGGGAATGCGCCCTACTTTTAGCCGATTCCAAGCCGATTCCTTCGTTTGTGCTTCGTTTGTGCCGCAAAAAGTTTCATTGTGCTGCTTTACTTTTTGAGATATTAATATATCCTGTAGCGGAGCACGTCTCTCCAAACCTATATAAAACGTGTTGGGCGCCAGACAGGATTCACTCTGTCATAATATAACTTTAACTCTTTGGATATATATTATTTTTAAGGTGGAAGGTGTGGAGAGAACACCCGACGTATGATTATTATACTCCCTACAAAATTTACACAAATAAGAAAACCAAAAGTAAGTTTGCAAGGTCAGGGTGATTTAAGGGACAATGAAATTTATTACAACATAAACTGCGAGATTCCTAGCCACTTTCTCAAAAAATATGCATCAACAAAAACATTTTTACAAACCCAAATTTCCTGAAAAAAAACATAAGCAATCAAAATCTCAGCAATCAAAACTCCAAAATATTCAAATAAGTCCTTATACAATGTATGTGGGGTGTGTGGTCAGGTAGGTTCCAGTTCAGAGCAGTTCATGAATGTGGTGTGTGTGTGTGTGTAGTCCTGTCCAGTTCAGTTCATGTATGTGGAGTGTGTGTGTGTGTGTAGGGTGTGTGTGTGAGTGTGTGAGTGTGTGAGTGTGTGAGTGTGTGAGTGAATGAGGTCAGAGAGGGAGGATGATGAAGAAGCAAGAGAGCATGTAACAACAGCAGCCAGGTGGAGAAGCCTGGAGAATAAGGAGGTGGAAGAACTTAGCTGAGGGAGAGGAGAGTGGCCTTTGACCCGGTCCAAGGAAGGGTTTTGGGGTTCCGAACAGGTTTGCCTGTTCCAGGGAGATCCCTTTTCTTCCTCCTCCAAGACACTGGTTGTCAGGTCCACCTCTAGTTCACTCCGGTCGTTGCAATTTCTTTTAATCCACATCCAGGTTAGTTATCCTTTTTCTCCTTATCTCACTTCTCACTTTTCTTTGGGTCTGCTTCAGCTCTTTTTGTCTTCTTTGTTTGAATTTCCCGCTTTTTTTTGTCAGCACAGGTGTCTCTGATTTATCACTTCCTTCCTCCTTCATCTTGTGTGATGTCACTTCCCCCTTACTCTACTTCCTGCATCCTACCTTGTTACAATCCATAACCAGGACGTCACAAAAGAAAGAAAAGAACCGGTTGAGACACTGGCGTCCGTTTCTCCACTCAAGCCTCCTCCAGCGGAGACGGGAAGTAGCTTCAGCCGGCTCTCTGAGTGGCCTAGGAATGTCGCTGCACTGCCGCCTGTTGACCAACCAGGAAAGTTAACTAATAATAGTTAACTAATAATAGTTAGAAGAAGTTGAATAATAAGGAAAACATGTGCATATATCCCAACTGTATTCTAAACCACTTTGTATTGTAAGTCACACATGCAACTCAAAGGAAATTCATCAGCAGCGAAGACTTAAAATCTCTGTCGTTTTCCACACCTCCGTCAAGTTGCCCCCCTCAATAGTAGCACTTTCAAAAGCCCAAAAATTGTTGGTAACTGAATTTGTACAGAGTTAGTGATGCAAGAATTGTGTTTAATGCTGCTTCCGTTTTGAGATGTCGTATTGCAAGGGGACAACTTGCGGTCAGCCGCCCCCCACCTCGTCCGATAAGAGCTCTAATATGGTACTAAATTCGTTTGTAGTTTGTTTGTCACTTCAACAATTTTGTTTTTCTTTTGAGACAGTGTTTTGTGTTTATTATTATAACGGCTACCTTAGTTCTTAGATTTGCTGCAGTGGATATTTTCTTTCTTTTGTTAATTGACTGTATAACGCCATCATTAGCTCTCCTTTTTGGAGTTCTCTTTTGAGTTTGATCATTTTATTGATTTGTGTGGCGCTCACGCTGGCCCTTTCTGTTCGACATTATTGCTTGTTACATTGAAAATTGCCATAATAAATATTTATTATCTCATTAATTTGCAATCTATTTCACCGATTCAAAATATAACAATCAGGCTCCCTGAAACTTGGGAGGTGGGCGGAGTTTCAACTCAACAACAGGAAGGTAAAGTCAGTGAATGTGGGTTTGAACGAAGTGCCACTGATCCCTCTGGCCCTGCGCTTTTCAAAGCCTCACTGGGGGCGCCAGAGGACTGCAGGGAGGCGACCGTGAAAACTGCAGCATCATATGAAAGTGAAGCCAAAGGTTGAAGGATGAAGTGTGGAAAGCAACAGTGTCCATAGTGATGATGAAAGTCTCTGACTACAGTTGATGTGTTGATGATTTGATTGGAGGAATTGCCAGCAGCCTCAGAATGAAGACATTAGTTGACTTGAGAGGAGAACTGGAGGAGGTTTCAATGGATTGAAAATATGTTGAAAAACACTCAGATATTTATTAGAATGTGTTTCAAAGAGATGGTAAAAGCATACAGATGATCAAATGTGTTTAAAAAAGACATTTCAGATCAAACACAAAGGATTATTAAAATGTTATTAAAATATACACGTTTAAGAACATACAAATGTGAAAGATGTTTGCAAAAAATACACATGTATATAACATTTATTGTTTAAACCTTTTTAATTTACAGAAAGCAATGAGAATAACAGTAATAATAGACCTACCTTGACCCCTGACCTCTGACCCTCTGACCCTGGCCCTTCTAGCTTCTCCTGGTTTCACTGGTTGTGGCTTCATTTGATCAGTTTCAGATTTGCTATCTAAAGGCTTCGATGTTTTTTTAGCAGATTCATCAGGAGAAAACAACTACAGTCACACCACACACACACACACACACACACCTTCACGAAGGTTGAAATGTGTTTGGATCGTTTCGATTCCGTTTCATTTCAAGTTTTGGCAAAATGTTAGAAAAATTTTGAAAAATTGTTGACGTTTGTTTTTAATGTTTTGTGGACAAAAACAGGAAGTTGTTTGTTGGTGACTCTGAACTCTTGTCCTACTTTTTCCATTTTCTTTGAAGTATCAACCCGAAGATGGAATATTCATGTATTGTGTCCTGCTCAGTTTCTCACAATCACTGTAGTCCCTCCTACGATTGTTCATTTTACCACGTGTCACGTGTTGATTTGAATTATGTGTGTCTCCTCTGATGACTGCAGAGGAAAAGAAACACCTTTCATCCTCTTTGGCTGCGCATATATTATCTAGAGGCGTTATTCACTTCATAAACACTTTCACTATTGTGGGTGATGGGTGTAGTGAAAAAGATGTGTCCGCTAGAGGAGCAGAGGACCACCTACGCAAGGTAAAAAGCCAGAAAGAACGGCACGCAATTTCACCAAAGGCGTCTGCGTCTGTTCCCACCACCCCACCACCACCACCACAGGGGCAGGCGGGCGCGTTTCAGAAGCGCCGGAGAAGAACCAACAACAAACCTCAGATGATGGGGAGATAATCATCCCACCTCACTGGTGTGGCCAATCATATTGCTGATTAGACAGGTGTGCCTCAGGCTGGCTCCAATAAAGGCCAGTGTGGAAATGTGCAGGTGTATCACACAGCACAATGTGACAGAAAGCACAGAGTTTTGAGGGAGCCTACAGTTGGTAGTTGGTGTGCTGACTGCAGGAATGTCCCAACACAGATGTTGATGTTCATTTCTCCAGCAGAAGCCGTCTCCAAAGGCCTTTCAGAGAAATGTGGCAGTACATCCAAGCGGCCTCACCACCGCACCAGCCCAGGACCTCCACATCCAGCATGTTCACCTCCAAGATGGTCTGAGACCAGACACCCAGACAGCTGCTCAAACAATTGCTTTGCATCACCAAAGAGTTTCTGCACCAACTTTCAGAAAAGCGTCTCAGGGAAGCTCGGTCTGCATGCTGCTCATCCTCATTGGGGTCTGGGCGGGACTGCAGTTGGTGCTGGGAAAGACTCAGTGCCCAAATGCTCACATGGGATGATGGCGTGTGGTAGTGATGGCAGGCTGACACTGAAGCTTCCATGCACGCCTAATCCCCAACTACAATTCCCACCAAGCAGTCATTTGGAGCTTGCTGTGGCGTTGAAAGCAGTTCTACTTTCTATAGTACTTGTTGACAATGTTGTTGATGAGTGTTGCTATCCACTACAGACCGTGAGTCCTGACTCCTGCTGTCTCTTCTTCTCTCTACAGGTGGGAGGATTGAAGGAGGATGAGAAGGCGAGTGAAGAGGAGAGCTCCATCTGGTGGTGGCTGACAGAACTACAACAAGTGGAGCGTAAACAAGCTCGTGCAGTTGCATGTGACGGGCGTGTCACGACCTTTGACCCTAGTGGAACCTGGTGGCTGGGTGGACTCATAGACATAATAAAGGCTAAGCGCGCCTGGAGCACTTGTAACCAAAGAAATCTGACGCCATCTTGGACCGGTCGTCCCTACTCATATGGTCGTACTCTGTGGTCGTGTTGTTTTCAGTTGTCGCTTGAATGCCAGAGCATCGTGTTGCTTATTCCTGTGCCAACAGGCGGACGGTGGCGAGCAGGGCTCGGGGATAACTTTTCACAAGTAAGATTAAACCTTTTGTGGCCGTGGTTTATCAATGTAATACTATTGTATTGTATTTGGCCGATATGTCTGCCGCGGAATAGCGCTGAATGCTTCAAAACTGAGTTTGAAGCTTGGCGGAACAACCTACGATTTTAACTGAGAAACGAAGATAAAACAAAAACAAGGATTTAGATTACAACGGATACCAGAATGCTATGATAGAAAGAATGCAAATATTGCCCGATATTACATTGACCAGCTATTTTTTTTTTAGACAAGTGACACAAGCTGTAATATTCTCTCTCATGCCTCATTCCCATCGAACAGTAAAATGCAGTCGAGATTACATCTGACTGAAGAGTAATTGCAAACAGGCTTATTTATTATTACAGCAACTTTGGTTTATTATCAATAGATTTGCATAGGTTGGAAAAACTTCTGTTTAGAGAGAGTTCGAAGAAACATTAATGAAGAAAATAGGAAGAAGAAAGTGAGCTCCTTTTTAAAATGTTTTTTGGTGATTTCCTGTGTCATTTTGAAGGTTTCCTAAAGACAAAGTTTTAAGGAAGCAGTGGGAAGTGGCTTTGAGGAGGGACAAATTCACGGCAAGTGATTCCTCAGTGCTATGCAGTAAGCATTTTAAGGAGGCGGATTTCGACAGGACAGGACAGATTGTGCGCCTCAAAGATGGCGTTATTCCCTCCATCTTTAACTTCCCAGATCACCTCCAGAGAGTAGGTGTATCACAAAAAAACATTCATGAAGTGAAATATTACATTATTCATAAGGCAGGGTACAATACTTATGCCTGCCTGTCTGTCTGATCTTCATTTAGCCAGAAAAAAGCAGGAGTACATCTGCCTCAAGAAGAGCTGAGGAGAGCCCGTCTATGACCCCTCAGGATGACGCAGAGGCCTCAACCTCACATTCAGAACCTCAGCATAAACATGTGAGTATTTCTATTTTAAGCATATCATGATGGTTTCACAGACTGGCAGTGGATTTGACAGCTGGCTGACTTTTAGAAATAATGTGAGCTTGTCTGTTTCATGTGTGATACAGCTAGTAATACATAACTCAAACAATTCATCTCTCCTTATCCTAGGATCACAACTATGTAATGGCTTCCTCCCAAATGCTTTAAAGGCCAGACTCACTGGAAGCTTTGGAAAGAGTGCAAATATTGGGCGAGAAAAAAAAAAAGAATGCCAAGGCACGTGAAAAGAGGGCAAAGACCACGGTGAGGAGTCTTTTGACACAATTAAGTGAAAGAACCTCATTAATGAAGAGCTCAAAGACCGACTTGAGTTCTACTCAGGTAAAATGAAATTACCTCTTTGAAATGTATTTATTAGCTAAAACCTTTGGTGATTAATTGAAGGTGACTTGTGAATTTTGTCTTATGGTATTTCAGATCTTAACCTAGACTTCATGGCAAAGCTGGGTCATAAGTACTCAAAGGAGCACAGAGTTAAGCCCTCACACTCCATCTTCATAGTCCGAAGGCATACAAATAAGAAGAAGACCTTTATTGATCCCACGATGGGGAAATTTGCATGATTACAGCAACAAGAAAAAAGAAATTGGCTACAGTGCAAAAAGGTCAAGAATCATATTAACTGAAGGTATAGACAAAATTAAAATATTTGTAAGTATGTACAGAAAAAAGCTTCAAAAGATATTTACATATTGAACGTTTGAATGTACATGTGCTACATGCTCTGCTAAATAGTCTCTATTGCAATCTAACATGAGAAATTTACAGTTATTGTAGATTTTTTTTTTGTATCCTAGTGGATGGGATTTTACAAAGTGCAGTTGTACAGCCTGATTGCTGTAGGCAGGAATGACCTGCGGTAGCGCTCCTTCTTGCACTGAGGGTGCAGCAGCCTCGAGCTGAAGGAGCTGCTCAGGCTCTCCACAGTGTGGTGCAGGGGGTGGGAGGTGTTGTCCATGATGGACGTCAGCTTGGCCAACATCCTTCTGTCCGTCACCTTCTGGATGGAGTCAATGGACAGTCAGGACGGAGCTGGTTCTCCTCACCAGTTTGTCCAGTTTCCTCCTGTCCCTGTCCGTGACTCCACTCCCCCAGCACACGATGGCATAGCACACTGCAGAAGCCACCACAGTGTCATGAAAAAAAAAAAAAGAAATACCTCAGAGACACTATGAACTTTTCCCTCCCCCATCCACATACAAAGGTAGTCATGATGTTATCAAATTCCTTTTTGGGAAGTTACATAGCATGGGCAATATGTTAATCACTATTTCTCAATATTTTTTTTACAGGTGGCTTTGTTCTGTGGATGACAAGCCTGGCCTGAACAAAATGATGCTGGATATGTTGGAGAAAAAACGGAAGGATGACCAGGCTAAATATGGGCGTGTTGCACTCATGTTGGATGCCATGGCCATCAGAAAACATGTGCCATATAATCCGCATAACCAGTCAATGTCTGGCTTTGTAGACATGGGTGATGGAAGCAATGAGACTGATGTTGCTACTGAGGCGCTTGTGTTTCTGGTGGTTGGCCTTCAAAGGGCATTGGAAGGCTCCCATTGCACATTACCTGACAAAGACTCTGTCTCCGGACACACAAAGGGTCCTTCTCAGTCATGCCTTGGAGGAGCTGCATGCACGGGGTGTTCAGGTGGTGTGTGTCACAATGGATGGTCATGCTTCAAACACCAGCATGTGCAACCAACTTGGTTGTGAACTCAGGGGTAACCCACAGAAGCCCCTTCAAACTAGTTTCCCACATCCGTCGACTGGTGACCAAGTGTTTATAATGATGGACGCATGCCACATGTTGAAGTTGGCACGTAATATGTTGCAGGTAAATGATTATTGTTGTAAACTCACCTCTCTTGAGCTACAGAAAGATAGTGTCAGAAAAAAATACTCATTTCAGGGCTTTTAGCTCTGTCCTTAAATATTGACTGTCATCTGTTCTTGTGTTTAACTTGTAATTATGTGTGTATGTACATATGTATGTGTGTATGTATTAAATTATTAAGACCACCAGTTTGCAATAATTATTGAGACAAAGCAGAAACCCTGATAGATCCTTGATTAATAATTAATCATGTATGCTCTTTCTAGATTGGTTAATAATTGTGCTAGCAAAATGTAACATTGATTATTATAACTTTGATTATCCATTATTATTATTATTATCATTATTTTTTAGATATATCATTGATTAATATTACCTTTATTTTCTGTTTGTATAATGGTGATTTCACATTACTGTATTGTGTGTTTTGCAAAATGCCTATCATTCAACACCTCAATTGCACATCAGGATATATTCTATTACTGTCCATCCTATTCTGAATATTTGAGAACGCCCAAACAAATTGCCTCTATGTATGACGTTTGCAGTGAAAAATTTGCGTGAAAATCAATGAAGTATTTAGCGAAGTATGATTGATTTAATGCGCTGAGACTTCCTAAGCGCCCGGTCAAACAGCGGTTCAGAGTAAGGCGGGCGACCGGGCCAAGATGGCGGCTGCATTTCTCGACAGCGCCAATAGATGGTAGCAATGACGGCGGGGGTTAGGGTTAGGGTTAGGGTTAGCTAGGGAAGCTTCGCTAGCTTTATTGTCAATGTTACAGTGTATGGACCATATACATGGCATATATGGCAGCTTCTGAAGTGAATTGAAGTAAAAGCTTTTTTCAGCCATTAATGAAACAAAACATTTGTTGATTTTTTTTTTTTTTTAATTCAAAGGTTGTGACAGAATAATCTGGAGTGAACTGGCCAGAGGTCAAAGGTCAGAGGTTTGACAAATTACAAAGGCCATAATTAATTACATTATTTTCTTTAATCAAGTCCCACCACTAATAAATATATATTTGTATACGTACTCATATAAGTTCATCAATGTCTAATGCACCTTTTTTCTTGACCAATATCATTAAATCTCCACCTGCTTGTGTTTGCATGTTTAGGTAGATTGATATGTATGTAGATCTATGTTAGTAGCTCAATGTGCTGTAAGAAATGTGGCATCTTCACAAACAGTTGTATCATTTCACTCAGGTGTCTCACCTCAGCAACAATCACAGTTTTGCTTCTTCATGTTCTTTGATTTCTTGTTGTTTTTTATTTCTTTGTAGCAGTGAAGCCCACACATCCATATTCATCATATGTATACAGCGTAGGATGATCCACCGTCTCAGTGTCGGGACAGCCTTCTCATTCAGTGCGTTTACATGGCACTAGAAATTGAATTATTGCCTTAGTCCGATTAAACTCTGCGTAAGCCCTTTTTGTCTTTCTCTCTCTCACACACACTCACTCACTCACTCAGGAGGACTCACGTTCCTGTGAGTTCTTCCTTAATGTTCTTCTTTTGTCTTGGTCCTGCAGTCACACAAACTGCTCAAAATTTGTTTTTGTTTTTTTAACGACGACAAGTTTGGAACCAGCAGGAAGTCATTGATTGATGATGATTGGTTCTGATTGGCCTCGTCTCTCTGTCTCTCACACACACACACACACACACACACACACACACACACACCAAAGTGCACACCTGGTGAGAAGCAAAACATTTCAACTGAACTCCAGTTCTGAAGAGTTGTTGCTGTGTGTGTGTGTGTGATGTAATGTGTGTGTGTGTGTGTCACACACACCCACATGGTGGCAATTCTAATGAGGAAATTCTTCCAGTGAAATCAGGTGACGGAGGATCAACACTGATGGTTTTAATAGTCCGACAGTGGCCACATTAACACACATACACACACACACACACACGCACACACTTGCATGCATACACACACACACACACACTGACAGCGCTCTGCGGCGTTTCAAGGTTGCTCGCCGCCGTCCGTTTTCCGCGGTCGCCGCCCAAAGTGGCCTCTGAGATAAATGAGTCCCATGTTTTCATTAATCACTGCTTTTCTCCTGCTGCTGCTGCACTGCTGCTGCTGCCACTGCTACTGCTGCTGCCACCACTACTACTGCCACTGCTGCTGCTGCTGCCCGCTGCTCCACTAGCCTTCTCTTTGTTTGCTCAAGCGAGCGTCAGCTGGGGAAAAACTGGAGAGGAGTGCAGCTGTGGCTTTGGCAACGAAATTACAACTTTCGGCGGTAGATTCCATTGAAGGCGCGGGCCGAGGTGAGCTAGTTAACTGGCAGCTGTTAACTCAATGGTCTGTTACCCAAATGTCTACATTTGCATTTGCAACATTTTGAGGAGGAAATGTAGGTGTAATATAAAGAGCATAAGAAATGTTTCAGACTATAGTAGAAAAAAAAGGGATTAAAGTGTCCGGTTGCACTTGCTTCCAACTTATCCCCGGCATTACCATATTATGAAGAGAAAATTAGATTTCTGCTGTTTTAAAAATTAAAACATTGTGGCAAACTATGTAAATTCGGAAAGCTATTGCTATACGCTAACTGTCTCTGTGCATTTTTGCTTCTCCGTCTTCTCAAATTAAGACTGATATTATTAAGATTTTTAGAATTGAAAAACACATTTTTCAAATCATTTCACTTACAGTTTCAACCGGTTTTAATTTTTAATTTTGGAAATTCAAAGTATTTGATTCCTTCATGTAAGGTGTGAATTAAAATGTGACTGGAAAAACAAAATATTCAATCTTCAGTAAATATGTCTGTATAAAAATGTAAATCAACTTATTTTTGCACTGCTCTGCGTCTGGCGTTGATTCTGCTGCCCCTGCTGTCTTTTAGGCACTTCAGGTTTCAAGAATGAATTTGTGTCCTCAAGTTTTTCTACCATTTCTAGAAATAAAAACTTGACAAAGTCGGTAATGAATTCAAATTCGTTGACTTCAATAGAGCTGTGAATAGATTGGTGGATTATTAATGTTGACTCGCCCACTCTCAACTAGCCAAACAAAAGTAACTGTTTATATTTCAAAACACCTCCACACTCCACTAATCCCGTCCCTCTGATTTCCATTCTTTGCACATTGAGTTTTAATGGCGCGGTCAAAATCGGTATATCAAGACCTCAGATCCCCGGCTAGACAAAGGAAGGCGGGCTGTTAGCTCCGGCCGAGTGCAGACAATCCCACAAATCCCTTTGTTCACAAGGCGTCTCACTCCAGGTCGATCAGCCTGCATTTTATTTCTTCTTCCTGCAGATGATGTGGTCATTTCATTGATCATTCGTCTCTCGGCTCGAATCGACTGGTTCCTCCACGTCTCCACTTTGCACAGTGCAGTGTGGTCACGCCTGAACCTCGCTTCCATCCGTCCACTCCACATCACGTCCCAATCGGCTACCTGGTTGGCGCAGGCGCAGGGTTTCAATTAGCTAATAGAGACAGGCCAGGGGTTAAAGGCAGCTGAGTGGCGCCATGAGCCATAATTGCGGAGGCTGGCGCGGGGGCGGAGGCGTGACAGTGGTTCACTGTGACTGGACATGAGATTCTAACATCCTGACTGATTCCGAGGAAAGTGTCAGGATGTGTGTGTGTGTGTGTGTGTGTGTGTGTGTGTGTGTGGTGGTGCATTGGTCCCTCCACACAGAGAGAAAATACTGTGCTGTTTCTACATTGACGATGTGCTGAAACTTTGATCTGTTCTGCTGGTGTTGACTTTCTTAAATGTCTGTGGTAGAATATGTTGGAGATCTTGACAGAAGAGAAATCCTACTAACAAGTTAAGAGACTTTCATCTTTTTCCCAACATTCTTGTATTGTAGGATATTTTATTAGGCGTATGAGTGAAAATAAAAAGCCTGATGAATGCTTTTTAACTTTCCATGAGAACTGCACTCTTTTACAAATCTGCTAAATCAACTGCACTCAGATATTCATGTGTCTTACATGTTGAGTGCTTAAGCATATTAAAGGTATTTTAATTTATTTTTAATTAAAGATGAATTTTAAAAATATCATCATAATTCAAATCAGAGAGAATAACAGAAAAAATTGTTTTAGTAAAATTTTGACCAAAATTAGAAAATGTCACAGTCTGAGTGTTCAACAGGATCCAAATTGACTCAAAAATGCCTTTTCTATCAGTCATCATTAATGAGGAGGAAACAAGAGACACTCAAATGTATAGCTTATAACTCATAACTTATCACTGTCATTTCTTTACCTGGCATTTTGAAAGCATTCAAGACAATAATTTTGTTCATATTGAATCATCTCAGTTAGTCTGAGTGGTGGAGCTAGATTCTGCTATCCAACCTCTGCTTGGAAAACACTCCTGCTACTCTCTGGTTTGTATTTGTTGCTTTATTTAGCTTCAGTTCAACACTTCTACTGACAGGGACTACTTGGGAGGTGCCCTCCTGCCAAACAACGTGGCACAAACATTCCAGCAGCGGCGTGGAGATAGGCAATAGGTGGACAACAGGTCACCAGGAGCTGGAACAGGAGTGGGGAAGTCAGGTTTCTTGCCATACGCTGGACAGCCTTACGGAGACACTGGGTAAACAAGCGTGAAGACCGAGAAGAAGGGATCAAAGGTGCGGTGTACCCGGCTCGAGGAATCTTCTCCACAGACGATTTCAGTCACATCTTCATCAATATTAGAAGGAAGAACCTGGAGAGAACAGGAGAATCCGACATGTACTGGCGGTTGAGTAGAGGGAGGTCTCGACTCCTGTGGAGGAGTTCCACTTGGTTCCAGAGACGCCTGTGAGAGCGACAGAAGACTAGTTTTGTGGTCCAGGCAGGCCACCTCCCACTTGGTGACCGTGAGGACCTGAGACACTGAAAAGCAGACATCACAGCCTTGCTACTCCAGCTCCAGCATGGCAGTGACTGCAGGAGTTACCTTGGAGTCCAGTCTTCTCCAGGTCTCTTACTCAGATACTGGGAGGCACATGCAGGGAGTGGTGTCAGGAGGAGGAAGAGAGCAGGGCAGGGACTGGGAAAAGCAGTTCGTCCTTCCTCTTGACAGCCAGAAGCATTGGGACCTTTCCTTATGGTTGCCACACAGACTGCCGTTGCGTGGCGGGAAGCTTGTTTTCGACCTTTCATCTCCTCAAATCTCTCCAGAAGAAAAAGTTTTATCCACAACTGAAAGAAACCAACATAGACATTTCAAGATGCAACCAAATCATTTCTGAGCTCTGTTAAAATGTCTTGCAGAAAAACATAAGACAAAAACCGGTCAATACTAAAAGTAAAAATCTTTGATTCCAGGGACATGGAAGAAGCGCTAACAAACGTCCAGGGACCTTTGGTCCTCCTTGTAGCCGTAGAATTCCGCCCACGCTCAGCTAGTAACCAAGCTTATGTAAACGGCTGGGTCCCTACTAAGCTGTTCATCACGGAGCACTGCAACAAACTAACCAAGTAGAGCCGGTGGAAACACTAAGCAAATCCCCTCTCTGACTCTCTCTTACCCTCCTCCCTCTGGAGGAAACAACAATCGAAGAAAAGATTTTTCCTTGGCAGGAAAGTGTGTGTGTGTGTGTGTGTGTGTGTGTGTGTGTGTGTGTGTGTGTGCGTGTGTGTGTACCCCTGTCAGGGTCATGTTTCCCAGCCTGCTTCAGTCGTGAGACTTTGACCTCACTCTTGTCTCCTGTTCCTCCCCCAGATCCTGCTGATGGTCCGTGCAGCGGTGGGTGTCTCTGATTGGCTGCTGTGACTCCTATTGTGGTGATATCATCAGTGTTGGTTCTCACGAGAATCTCTGTGTCTCTCCTCCATGTCTGCTGATGAACTAGCCTGATAGCCTGCTGGCTGCTGACTCTACATGGCTGCCACATGGACCTCGTCCTCCTTCTCATCACAAGTGTGGGTGAGTGTTTGTTGACCTTCATCTCTCAGCTTCCTCCAGAAGAAAGTTTTTTTTTTTTTTTTAATCACAACTTTGGAACCAACAGACATTTTAAGATGCAAAGATAAAATAAGATCAGATAAGATAAAATGGAAGCCAATGTCAACAATTCATTCTGGCCACCATTTTGCAAAGCTTAACTCAGTGAGTGGTCTCAGCAGCTTAATTCAAACAAAAAATAACCCGCTGGCATTCATTAAAAGTTGAGAGAGCATAGTGCAGCTGCTCAAGCAGATGTTTCCAGCCAGCAGACCAATCACACCAGTGCAGCACAGAGTTAGCAAAGGTGGCTAATAGGTTAGCTGCATGACACAGCAGTTCTACTTTTTGAGAGCCTGAAAGCCGAGGTTGCTTCAAGTTCAACAAATCTCTTACAATTGTTCCAGTGCTTGCTGTTCTCTGCTGCTGCTGCTGCTGCTGCTGGTCAGCAACTGCTGTAGCGACCCGCCCATGCCTGTCATGTGACCACCGGCTGCTGAATGATGGTTCTCTGGTCCTCCAGCTGAAGGGGACCTCCAGCGACTTCGCTCGACCTTTGTTCTCCAGCTGGACGGACGAAACGCGTGAGTGCGACTTCAGCTCTCTGTTGCTACTGCTGATGCTGATGCTTTGACCCATGGTTGCTGCTGTTGCTGCTACAGTTGCAGTCCCACCTCAGCATCATGTGTGTTGTTCACCTGATCTCCATCCTGTCCAGGGCACCAAATTTGTTGAGGGAGCCCACTTTGACCTGATAAGGTTCTGAGTGTGAACAACAACAGCGCCACCTTGAGGAAATGTCAGAACCAAGTCCTCTACACAAACATGGGTCGAGTAGGAACGAGTCTCTCTCTGAGGGTGTGTTTACACTGATGCGCCTCTGCCCGGCTCAGCTAGGTAGGGTTGTTTCCAATGGCACCTACACAGTTCCAAGGGGTTACTATTTCGATTTACCTGCTTCCTAGGGGTTCCAAGCCTGATGACCAGGGACCATAGCAGGTGACGTAGCACAGAGCAGGGCACTGATTGGGTCAGAGTTTGGACCAAAAGCCAGGTGGGAGTCTTTCCACGAAAACCAAAGTCGCTATTTTTTAAATGCCCCACGCACATAAAAAAAAAAAAGCTCAGAGGCTGGACGGATTTGAGCGACACACATTGAAATAGTCTTCCCTGGTTTCACAGCTGGTGGCACAGTACAGCAAAACAGTGTCGGGAGAAATTATGAAAAAAATGCCGAGCGGCTGCCAAGTGACTACCAGCGTCAAGGACCACAACAGTCGGAGTGAAGAGAAAAAAAAAAATTGGAGGTTTGTTCAGCTAATGGATGTGATGGACCACTGGCGGTGGGCAACAGGAGGAGACGGCCTCGACTTTCGGCCGGTGGACGGCGAGAGAATAGTCAGCCACGGCAATATTTGGCGATGTATGAGGACTGTGAGTGTTTTGTGACGCGATCGCAACTTTAGCTTTCAAAGGCTATTTGCAAAATCGGTTTGTTTAACCGTGTTGATAAACTGTTAGCCACCACCACTAACTCTGCTTGTATGTTGTGTTCGCTGGCAGGAAAACTTAAAAGGTAGCAATTCTGCCTTTTACGTTTAAGCTCCTTATAGTGATTTTCACCTGCGAGCAAGTTAACCCTGGTTAAATAGAGCTTTTCCTGTTTTGTGCTTTGTGTGGACTTCAGTGATATTCTTTCTAATAATACAAGACTCAAGTGATAATTTCAGCATCTACATTTTCTGTGCTAGAACAGTGTTTTGATACAAGTCAACAGTATTAAACCAAATCATTCTGAGCCCTGTTAAAATGTCTTGCAGAAAAACAAGACAAAAACCGGTCAATACTAAAAGTAAAACCTTTGATTCCGGGGGACACGGAAGGCACAACAAACGTCCAGGACCTTTGGTCCTCCTTGTAGCCGTAACTCCATGCAGCTCAGCTAGTAACCAAGCCAATGGAAAGCGTGTCCCTACTAAGCTGTCCCGTACCGAGTAGAGGCAACAACCAACCGAGTACAGCCAGTGGAAACACTGCCAAACTCTCTCTGACTCTCTCCTCCTGTGTGTGTGTGTGAAAAAATGTGTGTGTGTGTGTGTGTGTGTGTGTTGTGTGTGTGTGTGTGTGTCCCTGTGTAACCACTGAACCTGTCCAGGTATGTTCCCCTCAGCCTGCTTCAGTCGTGAACTTTGACCTCACTCTTGTCTCCTGTCCTCCCCAGATCCTGCTGATGGTCCGGTGCAACGCTGGGTGTCTCTGATTGGCTGCTGTGACTCCTATTGTGGTGATGTCATCAGTGTTGGTTCTCACTAGAATCTCGTGTCTCTCCTCCATGTCTGCTGATGAACTAGCCTGTTAGCCTGCTAGCTGCTAACGGCTCTCTCCTGTCCTCTCTCTCCAGTGACCTGCCCACTGAGGGCCAGCGTGTGGAGATCAGGAGCGTCGGCGTTCCTGTCGCCATCAAGCGTTGCTGCTATTCTCACCTTGTCCTCATTAATGGTCTTCATGTTATGAAAGCGGTTCCGAGTCAGAAAGGGGCGCTGAGGTGCTGTGAGAAAACATGTGTCAGACGCTGCAGCTGGAACCTGATGTCCTCTGAAGCCTCACTCTGCTTTTCAACCTTCTTTTGAGCCGCGACACATTTTTTGACATTGGAAAAAAAAAAATCTCTCAGCATAAAACCAACTAACCAAAAACACGAAGAAATTGCTCTGATGAGAGCAGGCCTTCGCTGTGGCTCAGTCGAATAAACAACAAAAAAAATCATTCACCGTGTTCAATGCCTAACATACAGACATGTTCGGCAGTGACACCGCACTATTAATGACACCTAGATCCCAGCAATTCATAGTCGTGCTTAAAAGTGAACCTCGGCAAAGAACACAATATGTTTTACTGGTTTTTGGGGTCGTCGCGATACTTAAGGGTTCGCTCTTTGTTACTGAAGGTTAAATTGCTCGTAATAAGTTCTGAATAAGCTAAGGAGACAACTTATAAGAGGGTAGCAAGTTGATCTGGGCGGTTCCTGCCCGTACGACTGGTGACGTAGTCCTGTACTAATGTATAGTGGGATAATGGGAATTGGTGGATTAGTGGGGAGCGTGGTGAACTTATTAGCTTTTCTTTTCATTTCTCGTTAAATATGCTACAAAAAGTGCGTGTAATACGCGACTCCAAAGCAATAATTTTACCTTAGTAATCGTCTTTGTAATCAGGGGCCTCATGTACAAAAGATACTTAGGCAGGAAAACCCGACGTACGCCCGTTTCCACGTTCACGTTCAGACGTACAAAACATTTTTTGACCGTGGAAATGTGCGGTGCTTCACGTCAAGTCTTTAACTTGCGTACGTACATTTCTACTCTTGTTGGTCCGTTGGCCACACTTACTGGTTAAGTCTGGAAAGGATTTCTGAAGCTGAATCGAAAAGGCTTTGACGAACAATTATCACATCCACGTGTCGGCAATTAGATTTATGGGTATAAAAGCATGCGCACAAAGGTGTAGAAAATGTAGCTAATAATGGCATCATTGGCGCTCTTGGAAGACGTGGCAGACGGAGCAATCTGAAGAGAGAGAGCATCAGGATCTCTATATATGATGACGACTGGCTCCTAAGCCGTTTCAGGTTCCCAGGCCAGTTCCATTAGAACTGTGCGCCCGAGCTGCAACCGTTATTGGGCGTTATACAAAGAGGAGCCACGCGTTAGCTGTACCCACACAGGTGCTGACCACGTTGGGGTTCCTGGCAGCAGGGACCAGCGAGCTGGCAGACCGATCGGGGCTACATCAAATTCCCATATAATGCAGTTGACCAGGCCGACATTAAAACTCATTTGCAGCAAAAGCTTGATTTCCAAATGTAATCGGAGCTATCGACTGCACGCACATTTCAGTCAAGGCACCATCACTGGATGAATATGCGTACGTCAACCGTAAGCATTTTCATTCCATCAGTGTACAGATCATCTGTGATGCGCGCATGAAACTCCTTAATATTGTGGTGAGGTGGCCTGGTTCAACGCATGATTGATTCATACTGGCCAACAGCATAGTGGGAAACCGACTGCAAGCTGGCATGGTGCACGATGGCTCCTTGGTGAGTAAAAAGTTAATTGTCCTCATATTAATCCCTTGAGGTGGGTGTACTGTGTGCCTCTTATTTAAAACTGGCGGCAGGGACTCGCAGGAGGTCCCCTCACCAGCAGCCGGCGGCAGGGACTCGCAGGAGGTCCCCTCACCAGCAGCCGGCGGCAGGGACGCACTGGAGGAGGCGGCAGTCTCGTCGTATTCAACTACAAAAATAAAATAATTAATTTAACAAATGTATCGATCAATATCTTTCTTTGCCCCTGCTTAACCATGTCCAACGGTTCATTATTATTGTCTTAACCATAAAAACAATGCACCTGGAGGGTGGTCTGAGCCACCCACGTGCGCTGCGACCACCCCAGAAAGGGCAGACGTCCCACTGAGGGATGCCACCCTCTCCTCAAATGGGGTGAGTCTGCCCTCTCCTCTTCCTCCTCCTGTTTGAGCCATGCTCTTGTGAAATGCACGCAATGTCTGCACAGCACTTAAGATTAAGACGTAAGTAAAAAAAAAAAAAAAAAATCTTTTTAAAGAATAAGAAAATATGTGAGCTTTGCTGATTCATACTGAATCTTGTGTTACTATTACAATGTACTTTGTATTTTTTAAGTCTTTGACGTGGGCAATGCACAAGAAATACTTTTTAGTATATATAACTAAAACTAATTGTTTCTTCTCTCGTCTAGGTTCAGTCAAGCTGAAATGGGATTTTTGGCTGAGTACACTGCTGTCATGAAGCCTTTTGTCATGGCCCTCAACGTCCTCCAAGGGGAATCCTCCGTGCATATGGGATTCCTGCTGCCAACACTTTATCAGTTGCAGGGAAAGCTGAAGAAACAACTGGACTCTTGCAAAACATGTGGACCTCTTGTTGAAGCCCTGCAGGCTGGTATCCTGAAACGTTTTGGAGATATAATGAAAGAACCTGAGCTGACTGCTGCAGCGATACTCCTACCACCATTCAGAACATCCTGGACGACAGAGGATGGTATCTTAAAAACTGCTGAGTATGCAGGGTGGCAAGAGTTGGGTGGCAATTTGGGGAGCTTTTAATATCAATCACCAGCAGCTTTGCAGACCATACAATAGATTGGTAAGAATATAGTGCAGAACTGATTTTTTTTTTCTTTAAACAATTTATCTTGACACAGGCCTTGACTACATTAGAAATCAAATGGACACTGATGTGGATGCCCATGCAAGCTCAAGCACCAGCCAGTCTGATGAAGATGACTGATGAATGGAAATCTTGAGTCAGGAAAAGAAGCAGGAGAGCTAGATAGACACCTATCATGTCCATCCACTGGAGGTATGGATCTATTGTATTCCTTTCCTCACATCAAGAAGCTGTCACTTAAAGTCAACACAGGTCTTCCTGCATCTGCAGCCTGTGAGAGACTTTTTAGCCATGCTGGACTCCTCTTTACGGCTAAAAGATCACAGCTTCACTCCAAGAACCTACATATTTCATGTTTGGAGTTGTTCTGGTTTGACCAAGTGTGTTCTAATTTTCTTGTGCTATACCTTAAACCTTACATGTTCTTAAAAAACTAATTTGGCAAGAATATTGTTTTGTGTACTTCAATTTATTATTTTTTTTTATGTAAAAATTTATTATAATTTTAGTTAAAGACGTTTACCTGAATTTGCACATTTTGTTTATTGTTTTGTTATAGTACAATAAATCATATATTACAGCTACTCACTACTTGAGTAGTTTTTTTTACAGGGTACTTTTTTACTCTGACTCAAGTATTTTTTTTACGTCACTACTTTTTACTTGTACTTAAGTCATATTTTTCTAAAGTAACTGTACTCTTACTTGAGTACAATTTCAAAACACTCTGCCCAACTCTGCTAGTGTGGCAACAGTCCTTTGAGGATCTTAAGTGCTCAAGGTTGGGCTCAGAGAGGTCCCTGGACCTCTACAGTAGCATCGGCTGTGACATTTTGAGTTCTTCTTGCCTCTATGACACTGGTGTCCAAACGATGCCACAGTTTGCTACCTAAGAAAACAACAGATCATTTTGACTTCACATGATCCAACATAAAATGGTTAAGTGATCTAACAAGATATGAAAATATGATTTTAACAAACAACCCACAGTAGTCTGGTGGTGTCCAGATCAGTCGTAACGGCAGCCGCCATCAACATTTACGAGCATCTTGTCTCCTTGCTCATTGAAATGAGCCTCAGCCATCAGGACAACGGCACCAGCTGCACCTCCTGCTCATGCCATGCCTTTGTTTAAAATAACAATTCGCTCTGCTTGAGGCCTGGCTTTTGCCCAAACTGAAAAAAACTGTAATATTCTTTTTTGAATTTGGTGGCTGTGGACTCCTCAAAGCTGTCATCAATTCGGACACCTGTGATTCTCTCTAGAGTGAACTTTCATTTCCAGTTTCCACGCCAGAGGAAAGGCCATTTCTTCAGGTTTCATCTGTCCCCTTCAGTCCTGACAGTATGTCTCTCCAGAGGAAAGGTCTCAACCATCAGCCTTTCTATTTTCTTTGTATCTTTGTCTCTTGTCTTTGTACATCTTCAGCTTAGCTCGACTTGTTTTTACTCTTGCAACTGTTTTTGTTTCAGCGACAGGAAGCTCTGGCTCCAAGGGTTAATGCATGCCATACGCATCTCTGCACACTTTCTTTGCATTGTCAGGGCTGTCACTTTCAACAAACCTTTTCTGAGCAGCAGGAACTTGGAGTCGTCGGTGGTTATCTATCCGAGATATGAACTGCTTTCAAGCGTAGTCATATCCAGTGCCCACAACTCTCGACCTACCCTTCTGCGGCCTTTGGGCGCCGACTGATCGACTTTCTTTTCTTTTCCTCCAGCCCTCGAAGCAGTCAACGACGTCCACTGACCTTCCTCGTCCTCCTCGATCGGCTTTGCCCAGTCCATCGCTTTGGCTCCTCCGGCTGTCCTCCGTCTCCTGCACGCTGGACGGTAGCAGGCGATCGCGGTGTGAGACGGCGGCTGGGAAGTCTCTTGCGCGAAGTGAAGCTCATCTTTCTTTCTTTCTTTTCGTCGGAAAAGAGTGTGTGATGCGGCGTCGAGGCAAGTCTTATTATAACCTGTCGGAGGAGGGTGAAGTTTTTTCGTTTTTTTAAATTGGGGTGGCACACCCAGGGCGGTTCTAGAATGTTTTTCTTGGGGGGCAAGCTAGGGGCACAGACTGTGGAAGAAGTGGCACGCTGGAATGACATTTTTTTGTTTTTTAAATGCCCTTATGTCTTAGGTCATAATAAATTGTAGGCTGAGGTATGAATAATACAACTATTTTATTTACCCAAATAATGCACAATAAAACAGTGTAGCATCCAGCATTTAGAAATCTTATCTGACTGAGTAAAATGCTTTTTTGTTTGTTTGAGTGGGTTGATGTGCTCATGAGAGTATACTGGTGTATCTAATACTAGTAACCTAGTAGTGGCTAGTTTCAGCAAGATAAACAAGTGTTTCATAGGTATCTACGTTATCTTTGTTAACTTATAGAGATGAAACAAACAACTGAGTTTAGTTATGAATGTTTTTTTTATTCATAACGGGTACAAAGAGTGCATACATATCAAAAAAAATCCTTTGTGAGAAATTACATTTTGTTTGACTTGTATTACAAGTATAAGCGTTTATGTGTATTATTTATAAACAGGATTATGACAGCTGAATACGCTTGGTTTGAGGTTGACTACCTGCAGAATGCTGAATTGCAGATGATGGGCCCCTCAACCTCATCATTGTGGAAAAGTTCCTGCTCTCTCTCCTCCTCCTGCCTCTCACCTCCTGCCTCTCTCTTCTGCCACTCTCACCACCTCCTGCTACTCTCTCTCCTGCCACTCCTCACCCACCTCCTGCTACTCTCTTCTCCTGCCACTCTCACCACCTCCTGCCACTCTCTTCTCCTGCCCTCTCTCTCTCCTCCTGCTACTCTCTCCCTCCTCTGCCCTCTCTCCTCCTCCCACTCTCCCCCTCTCCTCCTCCTCTCTCTCCTCCTCCTGCCACTCTCTCTCCTCCTCTGCCACTCTCTCTCCTCCTCCTGCCACTCTCTCCCCTCCTCATGCCACTCTCTCTCTCCTCCCTCTCTCTCTCTCCTCCTCTCTCTCCTCCTCCTCCTCCCTCCTCACTGCCACTCTCTCTCCTCCTCCTGCCTCTCTCTCCTCCTCCTGCTGCTCTCTCCCTCCTCCTGCTACTCTCTCTCCTCCTCACACTCCTCTCTCCTCCTCCTGCCACCTCCCCCACTCCTTCCTCTCTCTCTCTCCTCCTCCTGCTACTCTCTCCTCCTACCACTCTCTTCATCCTCACTCTCTCTCCTCCTCCCTCTCTCCTCACCACCTCCTGCCACTCTCTCTCTCCTCCTCCTTGCCACTCTCTCTCTCCTCCTCCACTCTCTCTCTCCTCCTCCTGCCACTCTCTCTCTCCTCCTCCTGCCACTCTCTCTCCTCCTGCCATCTCTCTCCTCCTCCTGCCTCTCTCTCCTCCACCTCCCCACTCTCTCTCCTCCTCCTGCCACTCTCTCTCTCCTCCTCCTCTCTCTCTCCTCCTCCTGCTCACCACCTCCTCCACTCCTCTCTCCTCCTCCTCCACTCTCTCCCTCCTCCTGCCTCTCTCTCTCTCCTCCTCCTGCCACTCTCTCTCCTCCTCCTGCCACTCTCCCTCCTCCTGCCACTCTCTCTCTCCCTCCTCCTCTCTCCTCTCTCTCTCTCTCCTCCTGCCCTCTCTCCTCCTCCTGCCTCTCTCTCCTCCTCCTCACTCCCTCCATCCTCCTCCTGCCACTCTCTCCTCCTCCTGCCACTCTCTCTCCTCCTCCCACTCTCTCCTCCTCCTGCTCTCTCTCTCCTCCTCCTGCCTCCTCTCTCCTCCTCCTGCCACTCTCTCCTCCTCCTGACTCTCTCTCCTCCTCCTGCCTCTCTCTCCTCTGCCACTCTCTCTGCCCTCCCTCCTTCTCCTCCTCCTGCCACTCTCTCCTCCTCCTTCCCTCTCTCTCCTCCTGCCACTCTCTCTCTCCTCCTGCCACTCTCTCTCCTCCCCTCCTCTCTCTCCTCTCCTCCTGCCACTCTCTCCTCCTCCTGCCACTCTCTCTCCCCTCCTCTTCCACTCTCTCCTCCTCCTGCCACTCTCTCTCCTCCTCCTGCCACTCTCTCTCTCCTCCTGCTCTCTCTCCTCACCTCCTGCCACTCTCTCTTCTCCTGCTACTCTCTCTCCTCCTCCTGCCACTCTCTCCTCCTCCACCTGCACTCTCTCTCTCCTCCACTCTCTCCACCTCCTCTCTCTCCTCCTCCTGCTGCTCTCTCTCCTCCTCCTGCCACTCTCTCTCCTCCTCCTGCTACTCTCTCTCCTCCTCCTGCCTCTCTCTCTCCTGCCTCTCTCTCCTCCACCTTGCTCTCTCTCCTCCTGCCACTCTCTCCTCCTCCTCCTCTCTCTCCTCCTCCTGCCACTCTCCTCCTCCTCCCTTCCTCTCTCCTCCTCCTTCCACTCTCTCTCCTTCCTCCTGCCACTCTCTCTCCTCCTCCTGCCACTCTCTCTTCTCCTTCCCTCTCTCTCTTCTCCTTCCTCTCTCTCCTCCTCTTGCCTCTCTCCTCCTCCTGCCACTCTCTCTCCTCCTCTTGCCACTCTCTCCTCCTCTTGCCACTCTCTCTCCTCCTCTTGCAACTCTCTCCACCTCTTGCCACTCTCTCCTCCTCCTGCCACTCTCTCTCCTCCTCCTGCCACTCTCTCCTCCTCTTGCCACTCTCTCTCCTCCTCTTGCTACTCTCTCTCCTCCTCCTGCCACTCTCTCTCTCCTCCTCCTGCCACTCTCTCTTCTCCTTCCACTCTCTCTCTCCTCCTCCTGCCACTCTCTCTCCTCCTCCTGCCACTTTCTCTCCTCCTCTTGCCACTCTCTCCTCCTCCTGCCACTTTCTCTCCTCCTCCTCCTGCTCTCTCTCTCCTCCTCCTGCCTCTCTCTCCTCCTCCTGCCACTCTCTCTCCTCCTCCTGCCACTCTCTCTCTTCTCCTGCCACTCTCACCACCTCCTGCTACTCTCTCTTCTCCTGCTACTCTCTCTCCTACTCTTGCCACTCTCTCTCTCCTCCACCTGCCACTCTCTCTCCTCCTCTTGCCACTCTCTCTCCTCCTCCTGCGACTCTCTCTCCTCCTCTTGCCACTCTCTCTCCTCCTCCTGCCACTTCTCTCCTCCTCCTGCTACTCTCTCTCCTCCTCCTGCCACTCTCTCTCCTCCTCCTGCCACTCTCTCCTCCTCCTGCCACTCTCTCTCTTCTCCTGCCACTCTCACCACCTCCTGCTACTCTCTCTTCTCCTGCTACTCTCTCTCCCTACTCTTGCCACTCTCTCTCTCTCCTCCACCTGCCACTCTCTCCTCCTCTTGCCACTCTCTCTCTCCTCCTCCTGCTACTCTCTCTCCTCCTCCTGCCACTCTCTCTCTCCTCCTCCTGCTACTCTCTCCTCCTCCTGCCACTCTCTCTCCCCCTCCTGCTACTCTCTCCTCCTCCTGCCACTCTCTCTCCTCCTCCTGCCACTCTCTCTTCTCCTTCCACTCTCTCTCTTCTCCTTCCACTCTCTCTCTCCTCCTCCTGCCACTCTCTCTTCTCCTTCCACTCTCTCTTCTCCTTCCACTCTCTCTCTCCTCCTCTTGCCACTCTCTCCTCCTCCTGCCACTCTCTCTCCTCCTCTTGCCACTCTCTCCACCTCTTGCCACTCTCTCCTCCTCCTGCCACTCTCTCTCCTCCTCCTGCCACTCTCTCTCTCCTCCTCTTGCCACTCTCTCTCTTCTCCTTCCACTCTCTCTCTCCTCCTCCTGCCACTTTCTCTCCTCCTCTTGCCACTCTCTCTCCTCCTCCTGCCACTCTCTCTCCTCCTCTTGCCACTCTCTCTCCTCCTCTTGCCACTCTCTCTCCTCCTCCTGCCACTCTCTCTCCTCCTCTTGCCACTCTCTCTTCTCCTGCCACTCTCTCTTCCTGCTTATTGCTCTCCTACCCCCTTTTCTCATGCTACTGATAATCTCTTCTCTGCTTTGCCTTCTTCAACTCCACATCATAACACCTCGATATGAGCAAAAAGAGGAGAAGGCCCAAGCCAGTCCTAAAGAAGAAAAGAGAGGGTACTTTTTCTTTTGCATGATCTTGTATTACACTTTTCTTACACCTCACAATATCATAGACTCCAAAGACAAACCTTCATTAAATGAATTTAGTGGCCATGACAATATTTAATTAATGTATTTTACTGTCCTTTGTGTTGTTGCCATTGTTGTTTTGTGATTCATACATCTTGGCATCCCTATTCTATTCACAGTCACACACATTAGGGCTCTACATCAGTCAGGAGTTGTCATTTAATTCAATTCATTTTAATTCAACTGCACATGCAGTTTCGATGTTGTAAAAACAGTAATGGTTTATATAATGAATTGGACAGTAATGAGACAACCTCAATTTTTAGACATTTCACATGTTTATAACGCATTGCACCATGGCTTTTCTTTTGTCTTTTTTGTCATTCAAGGTTGCCGGTCATGTCGGCCTAATGCCAGGAGGACTTTTCCTTATACCGAATAACTGGAGAAGGACGCGTGAGGTGAAATGTAGAACCATGTTTAACTATTTTTGCTGTGGACAGAAAACCCTTTTCTCCATGTTTAACACTCTTTCTTAAATCAAAGTTATGTTTTTATTTTTTGTCGGTCTTTTCAAGCCTTCATTAATCTCACAGTATATTTATGTAGAAAACAGTGGGGCGGTATCTTCTCATAATTTTATAATGGTTTGTATTGATACAATTAAATAATGTAATAATAATGTTAGTAATGGTTCAGTTGTCCATTGTAGGAAACTGTATTGGAGGCAACTGTACAGGAGGCGACAGCGTCACACTGGAGGCGACAGCGTCACGGGAGGCGACAGCGTCACACGGGAGGCGACAGCGTCACACAGGAGGCGACAGCGTCACACAGGAGGCGACAGCGTCACACAGGAGGCGACAGCGTCACACAGGAGGCGACAGCGTCACACAGGAGGCGACAGCACAGCCGGCCAGCCAGCCACGCCGCTCTTGAGCTCTGACTGAGCGAACCACTCGACTGTTCTCTCTTAAAAGGTGATCGTTCTCCAAATTATTTAGTCTCTTCTCAATACACCTATCTCTATCTGTTTGCACAAGCACAGTCGAAGCCATGGCTTCTCCCTCTCACCTCTCCCCTGTCCCTCCTCTCTCCCCTCCCGTCTTTTCTTGCTCACACTGCCAGATGCTTAGCTTTAGCTCGTCCTCAATTACAGAGTCAGGGATGTGTATTAAATGTAGTGCTATGTTAGCGCTTGAGGCGAGACTTAGCCAGCTTGAGGAACGTCTTCGCTCCTTCGAGCATAGTAGTCCCGTAGCTAGTAGGGTTAGCCTAGCTGGAGCGGAGCGTTCATTCGCTAGCGTAGCGTCGGAGTCTCTAGGTCCCACTAGTTCCCCTCCCTTCGCGGCTCCCGAGCAGCCGGGAAAGGTCGGTTGGGTGACTGTCAGGAGGAAGCGTAGCCTTAACAAGTCTGCCGGGCACCACCACCATTCTCAACACCAGGCCCCCTCCGTCCATGTCTCGAATAAGTTTGCCCCACTCAGCAGCACGCCGACTGAGATTGACACTCTGGTGATCGGCTCGTCTATAGTGAGGCATGTTAACGTAGGACAGCCATCGGCCACAGTGAAGTGCATCCCCGGGGCCAGGGCGGGCGATATTGAAGGGCATTTAAAGCTAATGGCTAAGAATAAACGGAGATTTAGGCGGATTGTAATTCACTGTGGTTTCAATGATGCACGCCTGAAAACGTCCGAGGTCACTAAGTTAAACGTAGCTTCGGTGTGCGCATTTGCTCAGACCATGTCGGACGAAGTAGTTTTCTCTGGCCCCTTGCCAAATGTTAGGAACGATGAGATGTTTAGCCGCATGTCATCTTTTCACCGTTGGCTGTCAGGGTGGTGTCCCAGTAACTCGGTGGGCTTTGTAGATAACTGGAAGCCTTTCTGGGGCAAGCCTGGTCTTGTTAGGAGGATGGCATTCATCCCACCCGGGAAGGTGCAGCTCTCTTATCTAGCAATATAGTTAAAATTTTAGCTTCCACTCACTGATGCTCCAGGGTGGAGACCAGGCAACAGAGTTGTAGTCCTACACGCTACTCTGGGCTTCTCTCACTGCCGTCCCCAGCCGTTAGTAAGTCCCGAAGCCCTGCCAGTCTTTTCCAATAGAAGTTGTGTCGGTCCCTCGCACCTCAAACCTCTTATGCTGTGCAAATCTCCAATCGATTATAGTAACCTAATTCGAATAGATTGTAGAAATAAGGGGCCCGGTCGGAGGTGGCTCAGGGTCTCCCACAAACAAAATGGTGAAATGTGGCCTCCTTAACATTAGGTCTCTACATTCCAAGGCAGTTTTAGTTCATGATTTGATTAGTGAACATAATGTTGATATTTTGGCCTCACAGAGACATGGTTACGTCAAGATGAATGTTTTAGTCTTAATGAAGCCACTCCTCCTAGTCATATTAATACTCATCAGGCTCGTGATAGTGGTCGAGGAGGTGGCGTTGCAGCTATTATAATTCCAGTTTGTTAGTCAATCTCAAGGCTCGATCTATTTATAGTTCATTTGAGAGTTTAGCGATGTCTATTTTCTGTCACCTGATAGACAGGCAGATTCCGTTGAATTCATTGTTGTCTACCGTCCCCGGTCCATATTCTTCCTTCTTAGATGAATTTTCAGAGTTTTTTGTCTACTTTAGCATTGACTAAGGATAAGATCATAGTGATTGGAGATTTTAATATCCATGTTGACATTGAGAGTGACAGTCTGAGTTCTCATTTCAAATCTATCCTTGACTCCTTAGGCTTTCTTCAAGTTGTGAATGTACCCACTCATAAGCATAGTCATACTTTGGATCTTGTGCTCACTTTTGGACTTGGTGTGGAGCAGTTGACAATCTTTCCCGAAATGCGTTTTGTCTGACCACTTTCTGATCACTTTCGGCTTTATTGTGGCGGATCACATTCCCAAGCAAGGTCTATAATGAGTAGAAACATTTCGGACTCTGTTGTTGCTGAATTTAAAGAGAGGCTTCCTGATCTGCTTGATGCTCTTGTACCTCTGGACATGCTTCCGGCCTCTCCCCCACCACTTGACTGATCTTGATCTTGACTCCTGACAGATCGTTTTCTGGTATTCTGAAATCAACATTGGATGATCTTGCCCCTTATAAGGTAAGAATGAATCGGCAGGATCGATCAGCCCCTTGGTTTTACTTCCTCTACTATGCAAATTAAAACAAAATTTGCGAAGGCTTGAAAGAACTTGGCGTTCGTCAAAAACAGCTTCATCCTTCAAGACTTGGCAGGATTGCTTTAGGTCCTATAAAAAGGCCCTGCGTATCAGTAGAACTTCCTACTATTCTGCTCTTATTGACTCCAACAAGAACAATCCAAAGTTTTTATTTAGTACAGTTGCTAAGCTGACGAGGCCATCATTGTGTTGAGCCATGCGTCCCTATTGGCCTGTCAAACAACGATTTCTTGAATTTCTTCCAGCAAAAAGTAGAAGATATTAGAACTGAGATTGGGGAATTCTTTGTCTTCTTTGTCTCCTTTGTCTTCCACTGGTCACATGGCAGATCTTTCTCAACATAGCAACCCCAGTGTTTATTTCGGGAGTTTTCGGCAAGTTGGACTCTCTGAACTTGATTCTCTTGTCTCCTCTGCTAAGCCCGACCACGAGTCTTTTGGACCCAATTCAACCAGGCTTCTCAAGGAGGTTTCCCCCATTGCTTCATTGTGTCATTCTTAGAATTATCAATCATTCTCTATCAACAGGTTTTGTCCCTCATGCCTTCAAAGTGGCTGTAATCAAGCCCCTGATCAAGAAACCCAATTTGGACTCGAGTGTGCTTTCAAATTATAGGCCAATCTCGAACCTTCCGTTTCTCTCTAAGATCTTAGAAAAAGTTGTTGCTAGGCAGCTTGTGGACTTCTTGAGCGACAGCAATCTATTTGAGGTTTTTCAGTCAGGCTTCAGAGTTGGACATAGCACTGAAACTGCATTGCTTAAGGTAAATAATGATCTCTTGTGTGCATCTGACCGAGGTCTTCTCTCTGTTCTGGTCCTTCTAGATCTCAGTGCAGCATTTGATACAGTTGACCACAGCATTCTTCTTAGGAGATTAGAAAATGCTATTGGCATCAAGGATCGCGCCTTGGACTGGTTTGGATCTTACTTGTCTGACCGCTTTCAGTTTGTTCATGTTCATAATCATTCTTCGGAGCGTAGGAGGGTTAGTCATGGTGTCCCGCAAGGATCTGTACTTGGACCACTCCTCTTCAACATCTACATGTCACCTCTTGGTGACATCATCAGAAAACATAACATCAGTTTCCATTCCTATGCAGATGACACACAGCTGTACTTGTCTTTTAAGGCAAATGAGGCTCATCAGTTGGCCAAATTGGAATCTTGTCTTCGTGATGTTAGAACTTGGATGACACAGAATTTCTTGTTGCTTAATACCGATAAAACTGAGGTCATTATATTTGGTTCGCGAGAGAGTAGGGACAGAGCCTTTGATGGACAGGGTGGTCTATTTGGTACAACACCCAGTCCTACTGTGAGGAATCTTGGAGTCACTTTTGATCAGGACCTGACCTTTAATTCTCATATTCAGAATGTGGGTAGGTCAGCTTTTTTCCACTTAAGAAACATTGCCAAAATTCGAGGTTTTTGTCCTTCAAAGGCGCTGAAAAAAATAATCCATGCTTTTGTTACATCTAGGCTAGATTACTGTAACTTCGGTACTAGCAGGATGCCCAAATTCATCCCTTAGGACATTACAGTTAATCCAAAACTCTAATGACACGATTGTTAACGGAACTAGAAGGAGGCAGCATATTACTCCAATCTTAGCTTCCTTGCATTGGCTGCCTGTCAAATTTAGAATTGAATTTAAGATTCTAGTTTTAACTTACAAAGCTCTTCATTCTCAGGCTCCTTCTTATATTAGGGAACTAATTGAACTTTATCATCCTCCAAGAGCCCTTCGCTCTGAGGATTCAGGTCTTTTAGTTATCCCAAAAATTTCTAGAGTTAGGTCAGGAGGTAGGTGTTTCAGTTTCCTGGCACCTTTATTTTGGAATCATCTTCCAGCCTCGGTGAGGGGGGCAGACACAGTTAGTTTATTTAGGAGTAGACTTAAGACTTTCCTTTTTCTTAAAGCTTATAGTTAGATTCCATCCACTGTCAGTTAAGCTGCTATAGGCTTACGCCGTGGAGGAGATCTTTCGCTCCGCTTACAGGATCGTTGCTCTGTGCAGGCGGAGCTTCTATCACTCTCCTCACCCAATCAATCTTTGACTCTTTTGACTCTATCTACTCTGTCCAAACTAGCTCTCATTATGCTTTGTACAGTATGCTCGATATGCATGATACTGCCGCAGTCTCTGTGTCCCCGGCAGGTGATGACCACTGCGCCAGGAGCTGGATTGTGCTGTCCTGGGGGTCTTGGTGTCATCGCTTGTCCCACCACCACGCCTAGGACCTGGACTTGTCCTATCGGCAGATTGTCCATCAGGATAGGCTCTTGCCTTCCAAAGCATGGACACTTACAGCCCACACGGACAGCAGCCTTGAATTATTTCCTATTCTTTGTGTTTATATCCGTTTTGTGAATGCCTGGTTGGTGTATCTGTTTTTCACTCTGTCCTGTCTGCCACCCTGGCTCACTCTACTACTTTCTCTCTTTCTCTGTCTCTCCTCTATTTTTTGTATTTCACCCCAACTACTCATAGGCAGATGATGGCCCTCTGGAGTCTGGTTCTGCCCTAGGTTTCTTCCCACAGGGGAGTTTTTCCCAGCCACTGTCGCATTTTGCTTGCTCCGGGGGCCCAGTTGGTTCTCTCTGATTGTATAAAGCGCTTTGAGACGCAATTGGTTGTGATTTAGCGCTGTACAAATAAAAGTTTATTATTATTATTATTATTATTATTATAATCAGTTCAACCCCTAGTATTTTAAACTGCAAAACTGTTCCAATATTTAATTTGTTTATTAAATAATATTCTAGCAATTTAATTAATACATTAATTTGATTTAATATTCTGCTTTATTAATCTCCCATAACAATTACTTTATACTTTGACAGTGGCAGAACCTGGGATGACACTTGGAAACCTGCCCAGAACTATTCAAGTGACTTCATATCGACTTCATCTGGTTTGGCCTGCTCATAAGTGGGGAACCTGTTACTTCTGGCTGTGTGCACAGCTCTGACACCCAGTGTTTAAGTATTTAGTGGCTCAGCGTTTGCGGATGAAAATGTGCAATTCTGAAACTGTTGAAGTGGCTCTAGTGTGTGTGTATAGCTTTTGTTCGTTCTTGCCATTTTGAACATGTACTTACTTTTATAGATGTGTACTTGTTCTTCACTTTAAAATGTTTATATTTAAATGTATATAAATAAATATTTTCTCTTTGTTGTTCTACAAGTGATGAATTGACATTGGTAATATTTGCAGAATAACAGGTCTTACGGTCTGTCTCTTTTAAAGGACTCCTTGTCTTTAACACCTTTGTTTCAAAAAATTAAAGTAAGGTGAAGCAAAAAACTGAAAATTATACATTGCCAAACTTGATAATGGGTTAATTGAAATCAATCTTAACAAAGATTTAGGAAACATAGCCATAGAAAATGGCCTATGTTTACCATCCTTTGTCAAATAAAGAAGGAAAAGAATAGAAGTCTTTGGGTACACCCAATGTTGTTCCTGAGAGAGGTGATGCAGCTGTGAAACTGCATTATTATTATTATCATCATCATCATCCTTATTATTATTTTAAAAAGCTCACATAAGAGGAGATGTCTGATTCTCCCTGTGTCTGCGTGGGTTCTCTCCGGGTTCTCCGGCTTCCTCCCACACTCCAAAAACATGCATGTGAGGTCAATTGAACATTCTAAAATGTCCGTAGGTGTGCATGTGAGTGTGAATGGTTGTTTGTCTCTATGTGGCCCTGCGATGAACTGGCGACTTGTCCAGGGTGTCACCCTGCCTTCGCCCTAAGACAGCTGGGATAGGCTCCAGCAGACCCCCGTGACCCTGAATAGGAATAAGCGGGTATAGAAGATGAATGAATGAACTTTGATTTGATATGGGTGTGAAGGTTAAATAATGGGTAATTGTAGTTTGGACACTACAATGAGCGCGCAGCAGTGCACGAAAAGGTCGTGCGTAATGACAGCTCCTCGCTGATGAAACATGTCTTCTTTCACATGTCTTATCTGAGAGAGAGGGAGAAGCACAATATAGCAGCTGAGAAGTTAGACAGCCATTTCAGAGATCTGATTGTGGCAAGGTGCAGAGTACCTGGGCGGGCTTCAAACCCCAGACTCCCGGGTAAAAGCCATGTGCACTGAATGATTAATTGGAGGCATAGTTACTAGTGCAGGACCACCGCTGTCACATTACTCCCCCTCTATTCACAAGAGGTGAAAAGCTTAACCATTCGGCCAAAGGATATTCTCTTGGCCAAGTAGCCAAGTGCATGATCAATTGGAGGCATAGTGACAGGACCCTAAACTGTCACATGATAATATGTTCCTCTATTTAGCAAAACAAAACAAAAAAATCAGGGGCCAGCCACAAGTCGGCGGGGAGGTCCTGCGGGATCCCCTGGCGGGATTGGCCGCCGGGGATCTAATTAAACTTATTTTAAATAATTTCAAACTGTTTATATTCCAGATGTGTTGGCATAATTGATTATTGATGTTTATGTCCATCAGTATATGTTTAAGTAGCCCAGGTTTACAATTAGTTTGCAGTCTCGACTTGGGTAGGTAAAAAACTGAAGCATGTGGAGGTGGGTAATTTTACCAGCTGTGGGTGCAGCACTAATATAACGGATATCAGTGTTACAGTTTTGATTTAGCTCAACTGTTCAAACAAAAAGATTAAATAATATACAGCTTTGTTTATAATAAACCAGTGTTAGATAAAATGTGATTGACCTGCATGAATTCACTTCTCCAAAAAAAGGCGTCTCAATTTTAGGAGTTCTTCTTAATAGCCTTTAATGCAGTACCACCTTGAGTAAACTATGGTGTCTGTATCAATATTTATCTTCATGTTTTATTAGCAAAACACACAACATAGACTACATTACCACTAACCCTAACCCTAACCCAAGGAAGGGCAGTAATCATGATGCAGTTTTTTATGATTGTTATATATATATATTTTTTTTTAATTCTGAGTTTTTATTGATGTGATAGCCCTATTTACAGCACAAAACCAGAAAAGAACTACAACTCCTCATCAGACAGTTCATAGCAGATGTAGCAATAGTCATCGTCGTCACCATCATCATCATCGGAACTCTCTGAGAAGGAGAAGGTCTCTGCTCCAGCCAAAATTTGCAAAGCGCACCATCGCCTCTTTCATGTTCCAAAGCTTGCGTTTGATTTTGCTTTGCAGACCTTTCAACCCCTCTTTGTCAAGGCCCCATGGTGAATCTTGGATATAAAGCACCAAATAAGGAATGTTAGTAATTATAACGCAGTTGTCAGTGCTGCAAACATTTACACCTTTTTGGATTACTACGCCTTTCATTGCGTCATTGTCTGCACTGTCAGAAGCGATATCTGGGACATCTCTTTAAGGAGAGCAAGCCGAGTCCTCAAGAAGTTCCACTGACGGTTCATCTCGGCCGCAAGTATCATCTTTTCCTCCTCCAATCTCCTTACAGCCATGATGGTGTCAAAAAGCGTCGTTTGATCCTTAGATCAACAGTGTCTGTAACCCATTAATAACAAAGAAATAATTAGGAAAGTTCACCATATGTTGTTCTACAGACAAGCAGGTGTATAATGCACTTTTACTAGCCAAATTTGTTGGGAGTATATCGTAATAGTCAACAAACTAGTGTACACACCACTTTCTCCAAGCTGCCACGGCCATGCCATGTCAACAGACAGAATTGTTTCAATACATAGGGTTTCTGTGTTTGGAACCATGCAATTGTACTGCTCAACAGCTGTCTTCAGGGTTGCTTGCTCCTCACGGATTTTTCGGCGGATCCTGGCACGACCCTTATTCCCATCGTTATCTCTGTAGAGACGTTGAGATCTCCTTTTCAGACTTGCCACCAGCATTTCAATCTTGTTGGCCAGGGTGTCTTGCTCATTTTCATTTGTTGTTGCTGCAGATCAAACATCACAACAATTTACATTAACAATTCCTCGCTATCTAAAATGTCATTCAGGGTATTACGAGGAACTATGAGGGAAAATAACAAGCAAAGGCACAGGAACACAGTTAGTAAAGCCTATATTACTTTCTCAACTAGTAGAAACATGCAGAAGCGTACAATGAGGCCAAAATTACTTTCAGCCCACTCCTTCACGTCCTTGATCCAGTCTTCCAACTGGCCTCTGCTACAGAAAACTGTGTCTTCATTGTTTCAAAGGTTCTGCTGCTGGCTCTGCAGAGCTTTGATGGTCTACAGTGAAAAGAATAAGACACAATAAAACTAAATGTTGTTTATATACCACAAAAAGATTACTACCTTAAAAATAATTATTAAATCTTAACCTTCTGATATCGGCGGACCAATGAGTGGGCTAAATTGTCCCTCTTTTGCCTATTCCACTGGATTGCCATTAGAGTCAACATGTCTGTGCGTCCTGCCAACACAAATTCATTCTATTAAATTTTAACATACATGAAGAGGTTTACTTTGAATATTCTTATGTTTTATGTTTCACGTGTCATCTCACCTGCTTATGACATGTGCTTAGTGGTAACCGCAATCCTGGAGAGGAAGGCATTGCACTGCTCCACCTCCTCCCCCAAAGTTAGGCCAGAGCCATCCTGGCAGTACCAGTGAAATACAGGAATATATATATATATATATATATATACGTATATATATATACGCATATATATATATATATATATATATATATATATATATATATATATATATATATATATATATGTATATATATATATGTATATATATATATATATATATGTATATATATATATATATATATATATGTATATATATGTGCATATATGTGTATATATATATATATATATATATATATATATATATGTATATGTATATATATGTATATATATGTGTATATATATATATGTATATGTATATATATATGTATATGTATGTATATGTATATATATATATGTATATATGTATATGTATATAAACAGTCACATAATATTGCCTCATCTCACATTTAAAATCATGAGCCTTGGCACGAAAAACTGAAAGAAAAGGCTTCATGTTTGGGAGAGGTCTGAGTTCCGGACATTTCTCTGCTACCTTTTGCAAGTAAGGCCAATATTTGCATGTCACGTCCATGCAAAAAAAAAGGATTTTCCTACTGGCCAACTTTTGTTGCAGGTACAGAGGTTAAGCAAATGTTTCTCCTCTGTACATATTTAAGGCTGAGAGTAACACTCCATGCCGACACACTGCAAGCTCTCGTCCCTCTTCATCAAGTTTACTGGCTGATCGTTTGGAGGTTTCTCTGGCTGCTGACCACTGCCCACCACAAACACCTCTCCCAGAGACCTACAACATGGAAAAAGAAGATGTTAACCTTTTCCTTATGAAGGCTTATAGGCAAATACTTTCAATTACAGAAAGCAATCATACATGTTTTGTTGTCTTATGTATATAGTCAACAAAATTTGCCACATCTTTATCCTTTTCAATGAACAGGCCGTCAAAAATAGGCTTTTCCTCAGATCTAAAGGAAACAATAAAGACAAACATTAGAATAATAATAGTTAGACAAATAAGATCATCATAATTTAAATACTGTTTGATTTTTCTCGTTTTGAAGTACCTGGCTGCGTTCTTGAATCGATAATGTTTGCGATTTCCATCGACAGAAATTGCTACCATTCCTGGTGTGCACGCAGGACACGTGAATGGCTCCTCCTTACAAATATTTTCCAGCTCATACTGGACGGCCTCCCACTCAAAAAAGCTTTTCTGAAAGCTATCAGTTGAGATCTTCCCATTCTATTTCAACATGAAGAATTCAGCCATGAGAAATTAGAGACAAACAGATGTAATGTAGGCTGACTGAGCGAAACACTCACACGACCAAAGTGGGCAGTTCGCTGATCAAGCATTCTCAAGAACGCTTGAAAGGATAATCCTGGTGCTGCCATCTTCATTTCTTTAAAAGAAATGAAAACATCTGTGGCATAGACTGTGGAAAACTGAAGGGTAGCCGGCCAATAGTTTCTGCCAATGAAATCATCCACTCCAGCAGTCCACGTGGTTTTGCACACCTCACAACACATGTACGGCATGCTGAGATCATATCGTCCTTTCAAAAAACAAAGAAAAACAATTTCAGCAATAATTTTAGGAGCCAAAGATGCAGCAATATATACAGGATTAGAGAAGAGTAGCTCTTCAAATACTGACCATCCATCGTTACTACAGTAACAGCCTTTCCTGGCTTTGTCACCAATGCCCCCTTTGCACAACTGCAGATGTTGTCGGGCATTTGCACAGGTGCTAATCGCTCTGAAATAGATTCCAAAGACAATATAAAGATGAAGCTGATTACATGGGGTCTTCAAATGCATTTAATATCAAGGAACGAAACAAAGATTGTTTTGTTCCTTTACACGTCAAAGCATTTCACATTTTATAATAAACACTCAAATAAGAACTCACTACATTGGCAAAGAGCATTGTCCACAATGTAAGTTGTTGGAGGCAAAGGCTGGAAGAATCCGGCAGTCACAGCCTTCCTGTTATGGAGCACATACCTTGTATGTGTCATGACATCACAGTCAGCACAGAAAAAGGGTTGTGGCTGACAGTCATGACAGCAGACAACAACAGGATGTATGCTTGCTCCGAGGGCCCGGTTGGTTCTCTCTGATTGTATAAAGCGCTTTGAGATGCCTTTGGTTGTGATTTAGCGCTGTACAAATAAAGTTTTATTTTATCATTATTATCATGGCAGACTGTTGGCAGATTTGTGGGGAGATGGCTTCTTTTTTTGCTGCGCTGTTCACAAGCCGGGGTCTCTCTGCCCGCCACCTCTCTGCAAAGAGTTGATTTCTTGTGCTCCAGTCAAGGGGGGCCGGAAGGGGAGCTGATTGGTCTGGTGCTTCCTGAACTTCAATTGAGGGTGTGAGTGAGTCTTGAAGCTCTCGTATCAGGGACTCTGTTAAAATAGTAGGGATGATTGAAAAAAAGTCACTATGGAGTTACATGATAATATGATAAAACCATAGCTGCCCATTATTCAAGCAAATTTATAGTACAAACATGCAATCAACATTTAATTTCATTGACAGATTATTACAATATAACATTAAACATTGTGCTGGGCTAATGAAATACCCACCAACACCTTCTGCATTGAAGGCCACCTCACAGTTTGCACAAGGAGTAGCAATGGATAGAGCGGTGTTCTGACTGCAACCACCTGAATTTGCAATCTGACTTGGACCAGCTGCTAGAGGAAGAAAGACAAGACATTAGTAACCTCAAGTGGAAGCCAAGTGGACTTTTCTCAAACTGTAATGTGAAAATGTAGCAATAAAAATGAAAAACACAGCAAATAATTTATGTGGCATTAAAAATTAAAAACAAAAACAAAGAATCTGGCTGTAAGAATGAAAATACAACAAAAGAAAAAAATGCAAAGATGAGGCAGTCTGATGACAACATGTTTTTTTTTTATTTCAATGGCTAAGTGATTAGGATGCCAAAACATGCTAAATACAACAACAATGCTCACCCTGATTTGACTGTTTCCTCCTGCTTGATCTAGGCCTTGAGTAAATTACATTTCCATCTTGGTCTTTCTCCACCCATCTCACCATTGGCCGAGGTGTCTTTGCCTTTGCCTTTTTTACTGGTGGTGGTGCCTTTGTCTCTGACTCTGGTAGAATTACATCATCCAGGTCTTTTAAAACTCGTTTGAGTTTTTGCTGCTGAATGTACTCATCCAGGTCCATGAGTGGATCTTTATTGTCACTCATGGTCAGACAAGAAACAGGCAAAGAAAAGAAAGACAAACGGACAAACAGGCACACACAGAGTTAGAATGAGATAGAGAGGAAAAGTATGTGTGAGACAAAGAGGAGTGAAAGAGAGGAAAATGGCTCTTAAAAGTGGCGTTGGCGTAATGAATGACAGATTTTCAAATGTAGCTGTTGGGAGAGATCTGTAAAAGAAAAGGTGAATTGATCAGAATTCAACGCCCTCCACTGTACAGCGGCAAATTGCCTCTGTCCTCTGTCAATACATGCTGGGTTCATACATAAATTCCAGATCGTGAGTTTGGAAAGCCTTGGTCGGCGTTCTGTACATGCTGCAGTTAACAAGTACGAATTATCTGCGTGGATTGATTAAAATCATTGTTTTAAACCAGGGGTGTCCCAAGTACGGCCCACGGGCCAAATCCGGCCAGCAAGCTAATTTTAAGTGGCCCGCGGCGCGTTCCCGCCAGCTAATTGTGGCCCGCGGCGCGTCCCTCCCCACCGTCAATCTCCGCGGTGTTGGCCCACGGGTCTTTTAACATGACCCCTTTTGGCCCCTGATGAAAAAAGTTTGGACACCCCTGTTTTAAACTGTACTTCTATATCTTTATCTGGAATATAAAAGTTTCTTTTTAAGTAAAAGAAACGTGGCTCGCTTACCTCTCGAGGGGTTATGTATTTCCCATGGAATACGTCATCTATGACGCTCCTTTCTGGCAATTGAATCCAACGAAGAGATTGAATAAATTAATAGATAAATAAATAAATAGGTATTGATGAATGAATGACTAAATGAATGAAATAATTAATACACGAGATATATATCGTAAATAAAAACTTGGCAGTTTTTCTCTTGTTGGAAACATGGCATTCATTATTGACTTTTTTTTTTACATTTTTTAATTTTAGATTTTTATTCTTTCGTGTGGTGAGCTGCTGCTTTCATAAGCTAACCTGGCAAGCGTCATTCGTCACTGCTCACCTTCGGCTCGCGCCCGGATGTGCGTCCGTCATGAAGTAATACAAACGTAACACTTTTCAAAATAAAAGAAATACAGTTGTTTGGCCCGCATAAATATTTTTCAATAGCGTATTATAATTTTGGTTAACCTCACGAGGGCCGGACAGTGGCGCACAAAGTACTAGATGTGGACCGCTGCCCATAATTTGCCCAGGTCTCCCATAGCGGGACCTCCCCGGCGGCTTGCTGGACGGCGCCGGCTGGGCGCATTCTTTCCGCGGCGGTGCCTCCCGACCAGCTCCGGGTGGCTTTGGAAGGGCACGGGGGCGACGCACCAGTCGCCGCTTCCCGGGCAGAATAAATAAATAAATAAATAAATAAATAAATAAATAAATCCCGTATAGTCGCTCGTATGTCACGGTGCATCCATATGGAATTACCCCGCACGTCAAAAAATGCCGTCTAACGGGGATGCCGTATATGGAAATGCCCAGCACGTCGGGATATGCCGTCTTGAGTTTAACACAGGATGTGTATGGGGAAACCACGAACGTCAAAAAATGCCGTCTGAGGTACACCGGGACGTCACAGTGTGACGGGAAGGGGCTCTTCGAACGTCCGAATATGACGACTTGGGAGTGAGACCGTGTTGGCTTTAACCATAGGAAGAGTCCTGCTTTGGCCTGGCTGAGGTCCAGTTGTGGCCTGGCTGAGGGTCATGTTCTGGAAGAAATACGTGTGCTGTAGCTTGTGATACAGTGTGAATCCCTGTAACTCTTTGTCTGTAAAATATCTAACTACTCACTTTTTATTAGCATTTCTCGACCCATCAGGGTTTCCTCTAATATTGTTTGAACCTGTGGGGGAGGGCTTCAGCGTCGTCATCGGCGCCATATTTTTTTCCAACAATATCTTTATTTATTTTCAAACATAGTAATACACAATATAGAACAAGAACTTGAAACTCTTGCCCACAACCAAACTGAGCTCACGACCAAGACATAGCGACCAAAAGAGACTCAAAAAAGAAACAAACAAAAAAAAAAAAAATACCCAGAGTAAACAAAGAAATTAAGTTAATTAAATAAAAAGTAAAACTATAATAAATTAATTAATAAATAAAAAGGAGAGAGAAAGGGGGAATAAGTACACACAAGCACCTTTACATTGATATCATTCACTATATATTACACAGAATGAAGATTTAGGGCTCATTCCTGGCTTTAGCAAGATACTTTACGAAGGGGCCCCAGATGCTCTCCAACATTGCTATCTTACCCCTAATTGCATATGTGACCTTTTCTAAGGGCAGAGTTGCTGTTCATTCTGAAAACCATCTGCCCTTCCTCGGTCTATCCACATCTTTCCAAGCCAGTGCGATCACTCTCTTGGCCAGAGCAGACCTACAGTATGTCTAAAAATAATCCATGCTTCTTTCTTACGTTACAGTTTGGAGGATAAAAGCCAAAAGAAAAAGCTTGGCTTCTAAAAGTAATTGTATCCTAATATCTCCTCCATGCATTCTTTCACTTCTCCCCAGAATTTCTCAATTTGAGAACACTGCCACAAACAATGAAAGATGGAGCCCTTTTCTTTATCACAGTTTATGCACACATCTGGTGCGGCGCTGTTGAATTCATTCAACTTGACCGGCGTCATGCGAGACCGCATTCACCAGTTGTACTGCAGCCATTTCAGCGGGTATTCACTGTCTGAGATTGTGCTTTGGTGCAGGCCTCTCCCACTCCTCAGTGGAGAGGTCAACCTGTAGGTCCTCTCTCCAGGACTCAAGCTTATCTAACCAGGATTCTGAAGACTGATCCACCAGCTGGATATATATATTTTAGAAATCAGGCCCTCCCTGACAGTCTTTCATCATCATTCTTTCAAGTGTTGACAGGCTAGGAATACACAAGGCAAGTATCTGAAGAACTGGCTGCAAGGTAGGTCGTGTTTAACAACAATTTCATGGAAAGACATCAGATGCTTATCAACAGGATTATAAAGATCTCCTACTTTTTGGAACCCTTGCTCAGCCCATATTTTAAATCCCCCTCACCTCCTCCTGGGGAAGAGATCATTCCCATATCGGACTAAATAATGAGAGTGAGGCTGCGTCTTTGAAAAATTTCTCAACTAGTTGCCAGACGGTGATCATATTTTTAGTCATAGGATTCTTAGTCTTATTTTGGAGTTCCTTAAAATCTGCTGAGTAAAGGTAAATGGATAAAGGAAGCTTCAGTGAAGAACCTTCCATCTCCTCCACAGTGGCACGTTCTCTTCTGAGAAGTGAAACATCAGTGTTCTCAATTCTGCGCGGCCCAGTAATACCAGAATGGCTGTGGGCATTGAAGCCCTCCTCTGTCATCACGGCAGGTACAGCAGCGATAGGCGCTGCCTGGGCGTTTATTGTTCCATATAAACTTGATGAAAAGTGTCTTCATCTGAAAAAATGGATTGCTTGGAGGTGGCGGAGGTCAATTTTGAAATAAATATAATAGTTTAGGCTGTACATTCATTTTAAAGGTGCTTATTTTCCACAATAGCGACATTGGAAAATCAGCCCATCTATCTAAAAATTTGACAGTTCTTGAATTACCGTAATTTCCGCACTATAAGCCCCTACTTTTTCCCATGCTTTGAACCCTGCGGTTTATACAATGGTGCAGCTAATCTATGGTTTTTTTGTTTTTTTGTTTTTTTACAGCTAACGGCCACTAGGGGACCTTCTCAAATATGGATTTTTAGGTGGGCTCGGGAAAGAGTGAGACAGACAGTTTGCGCGAACAACGAAAGCAAAAGTGGAACCAAATACAGAACGAGAGCAAGACGGTTTGCGCAAAGGAAGTTTTCATGCACAAACCCTCATTATGGAAAACAAACGAAGAACTGCATATGATGCAGCTTTTAAGTTAAAGGCAGTCGATCTGGCGGTCAAAGAAGGAAATAGAGAAATACTGATCATTTCTATATCAAAAGAAAAGGGTGAACACAGAACAAGTCAATCAAAACAGGATCCGCGGTGCGAGTCCAGAGTTGCCGGCTCGCAGCCGCCGAACCGATCCGCTCCGCAGACCCGTTTCCTGACGAAACACCTGCGGCTTATAGTCCAGTGCGGCGTGTATATGTACACATTTGTTTTTTCCCCTAAATTTAAATGGTGCGGCTTATATTCAGGTGCGCATTATATTCTGGAAATTACGGTACTGGTTTATAGTTAGACTCTATGATGTTATCCAGCAGCGGAACAATGTGAATGCCTAAATAAGTGAAGCAGTCGACAACTTTAAATTGAGAAACTACATTAGTTGGATTTTCTCTGTCTTCCTGGTTTAATAACATAATGGATGTTTTAAACTTATTGATTTTATCGGCGCCATATTTAACAAAATGTTCAATTATTATTTAAAATAATGTTAATTACTGATCAAGCACACCTAACAATTCAACTACCAATGAATGAGCAGTAGTATGCATGTGATAACATAGATTGACAAATAAGCCGGAGTGATAGCTCTTCTCTGAATAGACAAGCTAAGCCAGTGCGCTGCTGTTAGCCAGTGAAAATAGAGCGGAGTGGCACCTCTTCACTTTGTTAGGCAATCTATATCAGCGCGCAGCTGAGAGGGAAAGTTGCTGGTGTGTGTGTGTGTGTGTGTGTGTGTGTGTGTGTGTGTGTGTGTGTGTGTGTGTGTGTGTGTGTGTGGCAGCAATGACATCAGCTGCAAACGACGACTCAGATTGTGAACTATGAACTTTGATTTGTCGTGGTCGTCTGTCTTCAGCGCCAAGTAAACAAAGTGCACAAGCACACACACACACACACACACACACACACACACCCTGACACTCCTCTTCCCGGAATTAGTCAGGATGTTAGAAGCCCGGCCCCCTGTGCTCCCTGCAGCCAATCACAGCCCTGACTGGTCGTTTCCTGCCCTTCAAGTCAAACTGGTTTCGTTTCTGAGGAAATGAAACCCAGTCAATCAGTCAGCCAGTCAGTCAGTCAGTCAGTGGCTCTCAGAGGTGAAATGGCTCAGGCAGCAGCTCAACTGGACCCAGAAATCTTCTCTTGTTCCTCTGTCTGGATCTTCTCAAGGATCCAGTGGCCACTTCCTGTGGACACAGCTACTGCAGGAAGTGTCTCCAACACCACTGGGATGCAGAGGAGGAGAGGAGGAGTCTACAGCTGCCCTCAGTGTGGGAGGACCTTCACACCAAGGCCTGTCCTGGAGAAGAACACCCTGTTAGCAGCTCTAGTGGAGACCCTGGAGAAGACTGGACTCCAAGATGCTCCTGCTGATCACTGCTATGCTGGAGCTGGAGATGTGGACTGTGATGTCTGCACTGGGAGGAAACTGAGGCCCTCAAGTCCCTGTCTGGACTGTCGGGCCTCCTACTGTGACTCTCACCTCCAGCGTCATCGTGATGTTCCTCCCCTACAGAGACACAAGCTGGTGGAACCCAGCCAGCAGCTCCAGGAGAACATCTGCCCTCGTCATGATGAGGTGATGAAGATATTCTGCCGCACTGACCAGAAGATCATCTGTGTTATATGCTGTATGGATGAACATAAAGGTCACGACACAGTGTCAGCAGCAGCAGAGAGGACTGAGAGGCAGAGAGAGCTGGAGGAGACCAGGCAGAAGATCCAGCAGAAGATCCAGCACACAGAGGAAGACCTGAAGGTGCTTGAGAGGAGGTGGAGTCCATCAGCGGCTCTGCTGATAAAGCAGTGAAGGACAGCCAGAAGATCCTCACCCAGATGATCCGTCTGCTGGAGAAAAAGGCTCTGGTGCAGCAGCAGGTCAGATCACACAGGGGCAGCAGTGAGTAGAGTCAAGAGATTGAGAAGAAGCTGGAGCAGGAGATGATGGAGCTGAGAGGAGGCGCTGAGCTGGAGGCGATCTCACACACTGGACCACAGCCAGTTTCTCCACAGCTTCTCCTCACTGCCAGCACTCAGTCCGTCTCAGACTCCTCCAGCCTGGAGATCCGTCCTCTGAGATACTTTGGGGGCCGTGGCAGCAGCTGTGACCAAGCTGAGAGATGAAATACAGCAAGTTCTGATGGAGACTCAGACAAACATCTCATGGACAGTGAGCAGCGTTGATGTTCTACTGAAGGTACCAGAACCCAGGGCAGAGAGGACTTCCTCAAATGTTCACCTCAAATCACTCTGGATCCAAACACAGTGAACAAATGGTTGTTATTATCTGAGAGAACAGAAAAGTGACATTCATGAAGGAAGTTCAGTCTTATTGGGATCATCCAGACAGATTCACTGACTGGCAGCAGGTCCTGAGTACAGAAAGGTCTGACTGGACGATGTTACTGGGAGGTGGAGTGGAGAGGGGTGGGTTAGGGTAGCAGTGGCCTACAGGAACATCAGCAGAGCAGGAGGTCAAAGGAAAGTGGATTTGGATGCAATGACAAATCCTGGAGTTTATATTGTTCCTCAGGTGGATATGGAGTTTCTTCACAACAACATCAGCACTGGTGTCTCAGGTCCTCGGTCCTCCAGGTGGGAGTGTACCTGGACCACAGAGCAGGTCTTCTGTCCTTCTACAGCGTCTCTGGAACCATGGAGCTCCTCCACAGAGTCAGACCTCCTTCACTCAGCCGCTACATGTTGGACTTCGTGTTGTTGGTCCAGGTTCTTCAGCTGAGTTGATGAAAGTGTGACTGAAGTCGTCAGAGAGACTCTGAGCTGAATTCTCACCTTTGATTCTTCTTCTGTCTTCACGTTTGTTGCCCAGTGTCTCCGGCTGTCAATGACAGGGTGGGCGGGCCTGGGCGCCACTTCAGTTTGTGCTCCTGGTGACTGTTGTCCACCTGATGTTTGTCTCCACGCGGCTGCTGGATGTTTGTGCCGTTGTTTCTCTTCCTCTGCAGCCCATTCATCCCACAGATTAATAATGTGTCATTAGTCCACATGACAACTTTGTACTGTGGAAACACAGCTGAGGTCTGTTTCCACCTGGACCTTTCCACCCTGACCTTTTGACCTTTCAACAACTCATCCATCTCATCAACCTTCTGACTGTTGATGCGTTTGTCAACAATCAGATGAATGCATGTAAATAATGTGAGAGAATTTCTCTTTTGATTCTGGGCTTGTTGGGCTCAATGTGACAATAGTCAATCAATAAGTCATGAAATATGCCATCAGTCTATATTGCACAACAATGTCAAGTCAATGATCAAGTGTTGAATTGAAGCAATAAAGCAACAAGACAATCCAGATAGCAGTGGGAGTGTTTCCTGGCAGTGAACTGGTGCCAGTCAATGAGCTGACGTGACTGATGTCAGGCTGCAGGACCAGCTGCTCACCACAGGGGGGAGGCAGAGAGTCAGCAGGAACTCAGCACAAGGTCAAAGGTCAACCAGCTGTTCGCAAAGCAGCTTCATCTGCTGCTCAGCAAAAACAGGGGAAAAAGTGTGCACGCATGCACACACACTCACACACACACACACACACACACACACACACACACACATGCACAAACACACGCGCTGCACGCACACCACTATTTTACAGAACAAGTAGAGAACGGGTACTTTTGCTGACTCACATTGTATTTACTTTATTGCATCCTAGCACCCATGATCATGTGAATTCGTATATAGTGATTATATAATGCTATATTAATAAATAATATAATATAATATACTATTATATTATATTATATTATATTATATTATATTATATTATGTGTTATATGCATTTCTAGCCCCTCGACCGTCCAGTGACGCTTTGTATATTTAATCAACCCTAAATTAAAACAAATGAGCTTCAACTCTTGTCCAAACTGGACCAATAAACTGAACATTGTCTCCAATTCAATGCACCACGGTTTATATATTTGAAATTGCAGATGGTTCCGGCAACTAAATCTTTATATTCTCCTTCAAGTATTACGGGTTCACCGTGGTGGCAACTGGATCTCAGGTTGAGTTCAGTCTTCAAGGTTCTCAGGGCTTCTTATCCAATCACAGGATGCTTCACGTGTGAAGTTCAGCGTAAAGCCAGCTAGCTGACCTTGCCATCGGAGACTCCAGATCTGATTGGCTATTGCTACTAACTGCTCAACTGAACTTGACATTTAACGTCCGTCACAGATGGAATCTACTGCCATTTTAAAGCATATTAGTAGGGTAGAGCTGAATGTGCCGTCTTTCTAAAAAATAATATAATATAATATAATTTGAATCAAAAATAAAAAACAACATTTCATCACTCTGTGATTGAAATGTGATATTATCTATTAATAATATTATATATATATATATAAATATTAACAGTGGTTATTAATTAATAACTTAGACAGTTTGGGCCCCACTCCCTCAACACACAGAACACACAGCAACTATGTTTTATAATAATGCGTCAAAACTCCCAACAGACCCGGCATAATAAGTTGACACTTTGTTCAGGTAGCCACTTATTTCAACTTTATCTGTTTGCCACCTCTTTGAAAATACAAAGTACATTTATTTTATTGTTTCAATTTATTGTTTGCTCCATTGTTTTGTAAGTATGAGACATCTCTGCGGTGAAATAAAAGATAGAACTTGATTATTCTCAGCACTTTCTGTCATTTTAGTATTCTTTATAATCATAGGAGTAGTGATGGCGATCAGAGGCTTTGTTGAGGCTTCCACTTGTTTCAAAAATGGTTCATTACTCTGAGGCTATTGACACACAGTGCTCGAGGAGGAGGTCATCTGAGTGGTCAATAAAGTAAAGTGCTGTGGAAAGAGATGTTATTGGTTCAAAGGTTGTTTAGGATTTGATTCACCATGCATTCTTGTTGGACAACACTACATGGTTGTATGGTTCAATGCTGACACAATAAAATAAAAATGAACAATAAAGAGACAATGTCTCTTATTTGGCACGACTGATTGTATTAGACTATAGCTCTATACTTAGCCTGACAGTTTGTGCAATGAATTACTATTATGTCCTAAAACAAAGGACTAAATAGCCCATGGTTTTAAAACTGTATTTCAATAAATATAAATTATTCGGTGGGTCAGATATGTCAGAGTACTTGATCCTGGCCCAAAATATAGAATAGATGGGCTAAATAACACTACACATTGATAGAATCGAACTATCGCCTCAGTCTTGCAAGTCCAAAGTGCTCATAATGAAGCTGAAGCCAAATCACACTCCAGTTTTTTTCATCTAAGCTGTACGAGTAGGCGTTAAGCGTCTCACACCGTGATTCCTCATCAACTCCCACCAGTTTGCGTCATTCTGGTAGCTTACGTCAGCTGGCTTTTGATTGATTTTAAATGTTATAGAATATTTGGTACCTAGATACAACACTGTCAAAGCCAAACCCCTGTCAATCAATTCTCCATTGACTTGACTCAGCTCGGCTCTGAGTCGGGACAGCCAAACCAGAGATGGGTTTCCATGCTTCCATGAAGCAATTGCACTGGTTTTGTGCTGTACAATCATCAGCCATGTGAGTTCTTTCTAAGCAAAACAGCACTTCTGGCTGCATCATGGAGGCATAGCAAAATGGGACTGTATAGCAATTTTCACTGTTTGACTGCACTATCTGGTTTGGCCTGCTCATAAGTGAACCTGTTACTTCTGGCTGTGTGCACAGCTCTGACACCCAGTGTTTAAGTATTTAGTGGCTCAGCTTTGGGATGAAAATGTGCAATTCTGAAACTGTTGAAGTGGCTCTAGTGTGTGTGTATAGCTTTTGTTCGTTCTTGCCATTTTGAACATGTACTTACTTTTATAGATGTGTACTTGTTCTTCACTTTAAAATGTTTATATTTAAATGTATATAAATAAATATTTTCTCTTTGTTGTTCTACAAGTGATGAATTGACATTGGTATTTGCAGAATAACAGGTCTTACGGTCTGTCTCTTTTAAAGGACTCCTTGTCTTTAACACCTTTGTTTCAAAAAATTAAAGTAAGGTGAAGCAAAACTGAAAATTATACATTGCCAAACTTGATAATGGGTTAATTGAAATCAATCTTAACAAAGATTTAGGAAACATAGCCATAGAAAATGGCCTATGTTTACCATCCTTTGTCAAATAAAGAAGGAAAAGAATAGAAGTCTTTGGTACACCCAATGTTGTTCCTGAGAGAGGTGATGCAGCTGTGAAACTGCATTATTATTATTATCATCATCATCATCCTTATTATTATTTTAAAAGCTCACATAAGAGGAGATCTGATTCTCCCTGTCTGCGTGGGTTCTCTCCGGGTTCTCCGGCTTCCTCCCACACCCAAAAACATGCATGTGAGGTCAATTGAACATTCTAAAATGTCCGTAGGTGTGCATGTGAGTGTGAATGGTTGTTTGTCTCTATGTGGCCCTCGATGAACTGGCGACTTGTCCAGGGGTCACCCTGCCTTCCTAAGACAGCTGGGATAGGCTCCAGCAGACCCCGTGACCCTGAATAGGAATAAGCGGGTATAGAAGATGAATGAATGAACTTTGATTTGATATGGGTGTGAAGGTTAAATAATGGGTAATTGTAGTTTGGACACTACAATGAGCGCGCAGCAGTGCACGAGTTGTGTAATGACAGCTCCTCGCTGATGAAACATGTCTTCTTTCACATGTCTTATCTGAGAGAGAGGAGAAGCACAATATAGCAGCTGAGAAGTTAGACAGCCATTTCAGAGATCTGATTGTGGCAAGGTGCAGAGTACCTGGGCGGGCTTCAAACCCCAGACTCGGGTAAAAGCCATGTGCACTGAATGATTAATTGGAGGCATAGTTACTAGTGCAGGACCACCGCTGTCACATTACTCCCCCTCTATTCACAAGAGGTGAAAAGCTTAACCATTCGGCCAAAGGGATATTCTCTTGGCCAAGTAGCCAGAGTGCATGATCAATTGGAGGCATAGTGACAGGACCCTAAACTGTCACATGATAATATGTTCCTCTATTTAGCAAAACAAAACAAAAAAATCAGGGGCCAGCCACAAGTCGGCGGGGAGGTCCTGCGGGATCCTCTGGCGGGATTGGCCGGGATCTAATTAAACTTATTTTAAATAATTTCAAACTGTTTATATTCCAGATGTGTTGGCATAATTGATTATTGATGTTTATGTCCATCAGTATATGTTTAAGTAGCCCAGGTTTACAATTAGTTTGCAGTCTCGACTTGGGTAGGTAAAAACTGAAGCATGTGGAGGTGGGTAATTTTACCAGCTGTGGGTGCAGCACTAATATAACGGATATCAGTGTTACAGTTTTGATTTAGCTCAACTGTTCAAACAAAAGATTAAATAATATAGCTTTGTTTATAATAAACCAGTGTTAGATAAAATGTGATTGACCTGCATGAATTCACTTCTCCAAAAAAGGCGTCTCAATTTTAGGAGTTCTTCTTATAGCCTTTAATGCAGTACCACCTTGAGTAAACTATGGTGTCTGTATCAATATTTATCTTCATGTTTTATTAGCAAAACACACAACATAGACTACATTACCACTAACCCTAACCCTAACCCAAGGAAGGGCAGTAATCATGATGCAGTTTTTATGATTGTTATATATATATATTTTTTTTTAATTCTGAGTTTTTATTGATGTGATAGCCCTATTTACAGCACAAAACCAGAAAAGAACTACAACTCCTCATCAGACAGTTCATAGCAGATGTAGCAATAGTCATCGTCGTCACCATCATCATCATCGGAACTCTCTGAGAAGGAGAAGGTCTCTGCTCCAGCCAAAATTTGCAAACGCACCATCGCCTCTTTCATGTTCCAAAGCTTGCGTTTGATTTTGCTTTGCAGACCTTTCAACCCCTCTTTGTCAAGGCCCCATGGTGAATCTTGGATATAAAGCACCAAATAAGGAATGTTAGTAATTGTAACGCAGTTGTCAGTGCTGCAAACATTTACACCTTTTTGGATTACTCGCCTTTCATTGCGTCATTGTCTGCACTGTCAGAAGCGATAATGCGGGACATCTCTTTAAGGAGAGCAAGCCGAGTCCTCAAGAAGTTCCACTGACGGTTCATCTCGGCCGCAAGTATCATCTTTTCCTCCTCCAATCTCCTTACAGCCATGATGGTGTCAAAAACGACGTTTGATCCTTAGATCAACAGTGTCTGTAACCCATTAATAACAAAGAAATAATTAGGAAAGTTCACCATATGTTGTTCTACAGACAAGCAGGTGTATAATGCACTTTTACTAGCCAAATTTGTTGGGAGTATATCGTAATAGTCAACAAACTAGTGTACACACCACTTTCTCCAAGCTGCCACGGCCATGCCATGTCAACAGACAGAATTGTTTCAATACATAGGGTTTCTGTGTTTGGAACCATGCAATTGTACTGCTCAACAGCTGTCTTCAGGGTTGCTTGCTCCTCACGGATTTTTCGGCGGATCCTGGCACGACCCTTATTCCCATCGTTATCTCTGTAGAGACGTTGAGATCTCCTTTTCAGACTTGCCACCAGCATTTCAATCTTGTTGGGGGTGTCTTGCTCATTTTCATTTGTTGCTGCAGATCAAACATCACAACAATTTACATTAACAATTCCTCGCTATCTAAAATGTCATTCAGGGTATTACGAGGAACTATGAGGAAAATAACAAGCAAAGGCACAGGAACACAGTTAGTAAAGCCTATATTACTTTCAACTAGTAGAAACATGCAGAAGCGTATAATGAGGCCAAAATTACTTTCAGCCCACTCCTTCGTCCTTGATCCAGTCTTCCAACTGGCCCTCTGCTACAGAAAACTGTGTCTTCATTGTTTCAAGGTTCTGCTGGCTCTGCAGAGCTTTGATGGTCTACAGTGAAAAGAATAAGACACAATAAAACTAAATGTTGTTTATATACCACAAAAAGATTACTACCTTAAAAATAATTATTAAATCTTAACCTTCTGATATCGGCGGACCAATGAGTGGGCTAAATTGTCCCTCTTTTGCCTATTCCACTGGATTGCCATTAGAGTCAACATGTCAAAGTCCTGCAACACAAATTCATTCTATTAAATTTTAACATACATGAAGAGTTTACTTTGAATATTCTTATGTTTTATGTTTCACGTGTCATCTCACCTTATGACATGTGCTTAGTGGTAACCGCAATCCTGGAGGAAGGCATTGCACTGCTCCACCTCCTCCCCAAAGTTAGGCCAGAGCCATCCTGGCAGTACCAGTGAAATACAGGAACATATATATATATATATATATATACGCGATATATATATATATATATATATACATATAATATATATATATGTATATATACATATATATATATAATATATATATATATATGTATATATATATATATATGTGTATATATGTATATATATATATATATGTGTATATATATGTGCATATATATGTGTATATATATATATATATATATATATATATATATATGTATGTATATATATGTATATATATGTGTATATATATATATATATGTATATATGTATATGTATGTATATGTATATATATATGTATATGTATATGTATATAAACAGTCACATAATATTGCCTCATCTCATTTAAAATCATGAGCCTTGGCACGAAAACTGAAAGAAAAGGCTTCATGTTTGGGAGAGGTCTGAGTTCGGACATTTCTCTGCTACCTTTTGCAAGTAAGGCAATATTTGCATGTCACGTCCATGCAAAAAAAAAATTTCCTACTGGCCAACTTTTGTTGCAGGTACAGAGGTTAAGCAAATGTTTCTCCTCTGTATATTTAAGGCTGAGAGTAATGAGCAAGAGTTTTTGTTAATTTTCATCAGTGACGTGGAAGTGATTCAGACGTTAAGCCAAGGTTTAGAAACCAATGGTTCAGGAATGCTGCTCACTCTGCAATGCTCCCAACGCTACCCAGCAGCACATCTTGTCAGGCTGCAAGACTCTCTCAGGGCGCTATAGATGGCACCATGATCAGGTCCTGAGGAAAATAGCTGAAGTTGTCAGGATTCCCTCCTGCGGCAGTGTTTTGTCTCCCTCTGCTGGTCGGGGCTCACAACGCCCTATTGTCCTTATATGGCCAAGTTCCTGTTGAGGAGATTTCCCGCCACTCTTGCTCCTCACTTGTTCCTCATCTGCAGCGATCACTCAGCCTATTTAAACCCAGTCATGTCAGACTTGCTTTGTCTGATCGTCAGTTCAAGTTCCTCCAAGTTCCTGACCTGTCGTGAAGCCCAGTGACTGCCTGTTTCGCAACGTTTATCCTGACCTGGCTTGTTTTGACCTCGGCCTTTTTCGCCTCCAGAATCTGCCTGCTGGTTTGGATTTTCATCACTACACCACTACATCTTCACTATCAGTACTATTTTTATGCCCATTTCTGGGCAACATATATAATTGACAAATAATATAATAATAATAATAATAATAATAATAATAAAATAAATAAAATACATTTAAAAAGTGGAAATCAGATATGAAACTTAAAGCTGTTGTTTTACGTTTGTTCTGACTATCGAAAAATTTTGAAGCCCTATAAATAGTTTCAGTAACCCCCACCCCAATACCCATAAATCATACTCCAATCATACAATCACACTCCGAAACAGAAGGTGGCGGAATGCACCTATTCGCTGGCTGCCAACCGAAGAAGAAGAAGAAAAGAAGAAAAAGAGGAAGAAGAGGAAGAATGGATTCAAAAAACCGGCGGTGTTTTCAGTTTTAAAAACTACTCATAAATTGAAATCATCGGCCAGTCGCCTTTATCTCCACGGGATTGACAGCAATGAAGCCAGAGGTAGGTTCACATGCTAATTATTAGTTAGCTTAGCTCCAAAGCGATTCGTCTTTGAATGATGTTAGTAGCAACGTTTGGTGTCTGTTCCTCGTGTGGTGGCGATAAATTTCATACTCTATCGTGTTGTGCAGCTTAAACCCGAGCCCGAGGCTGGCCATCCCGCTGATGGTGAAAAACCGCTGGGTCGAAACAAAGGGAGACAGCGAGTCCGTGGACGGGCAGGCGGTCGAGGAAATAATTGAAGGTGAGAACACGGGGACATAGTGCAGTTGTTTAACTCTAATGACTTGTTAGTATCGAAAGTTCCTGTTCAATACAATTATCACGGAAATTGCGAAATCAAAAGCCTTCAAAAATCTTGCTTGCAGAATTCGAAGGCAGAACAAGGTCCTGGATGGCTTTGAGGATGGCGACCAAATCAGGGATCGACCTGAATGGGAAGTGCACGGTGACTTGTGTGTTCGACTTTGAGTAAAGTGAAGTGTGTGTGACAGGCGGGCGTCAGTATTCTCCCCAGAGACATGCCACCCTTCCCTTTTTTTCTATGCCAGCCTCCTGCCACATCCCTGTTGTGCTGCGTGTGCTTTCAAAAACACTGTGGATGTGGCTGTCAGAACACGAGTCAACAGAAAACAAAGCTGGCTTTGCCTCTGAGCTCATTTTAATGGAGCCTCCTCTAAGAGGCGAGCTCCCAGCTTCCCTCAGAGGAAAGCCTTGGGTGCAGTTGGAGATGAGCCGGCCCTCTGCCCTGACGAGGGCTGCCGCCTGGTGACTGCCGTCAGCTGAGTCTGACAGCCTGGAGCCCAAAGGCTGACCAAGAGCATCATCACAAACTGCCTCTTTCTGACAGTTAGCACTGACAGTTAGCACTGACAGTGTTTTATGTGGATTCCAAAGTCAAAATGACGTAACCTCCTCCCTCGTTTAACGTTGCCTTTTTCGGAGCAGATGTCTCTGTCTATTCCTGCGGATGGTTTGGTATTAACTGTGTTTCACTTAGGCAGCGTGGCAGCTGTGTGTTGTGTTGTGTCAATGCCTGAAGGCAGACTATGGCGGGTTCCTGTGGAGAGGCCTATGAGTTGGCAATACTCAAGAGGTTGGAAGAAATCCCAGGAAGAATCGGACACACATTGGGAGTAAGCATTCTGGTTTCCTTAAAATTAAAAAATTTTTTTAAAAATTTAAAAAAAAAAAAAAATAAAAATTTTTAAAAGGAAAAGGGTTTGGAATTGGGGAAAAAAATTTTTTTTAAAAAAGGGGGGTCTTTGGGAAAAAGGGGGAAAAGGGGGGGGGGTTTTTTTTTAAAAAAAACCCCAATTTTTTTTTTTTTTTCCCTTTTTAAAGGACTCCCTGTCTTTTAACACCTTTGTTTCAAAAATTAAAGTAAGGTGAAGCCAAAACTGAAAATTATATACTGCCAAATCTGGATAATGGGTTAATTGAAATCAACTTTAACAAAGATTTAGGAAACATAGCTACAGAAAATGGCCTATGTTTACCATCCCTTTGTCAAAATAAAGAAGGGAAAGAATAGAAGTCTTTGGGTACACCTACCAGCCCTTCCTGAGAGGAGGGTGATTACGCAGCTGTGAAACCTGCATTATTATTAGAAGTGTTATCATCACTGACTATCCTTATTATTATTTTAAAAAGCTCATACAAGAGGTGAGGTCTGATTCTCCCTGTGCCTCATGTGGGGTTCTCTCCGCTGCTGGTTCTCCGGCTTCCCTCCCACACTCCAAAAACATGCGTGGAGGCCAATTGAACATTCTAAATGTCCGTGGGTGAGGTGTGCATGTGAGCGTGAATGGTTGTTGTCATTCCCTAGGCGGTGGCCCCATGCGATGAACTCATGAACTTGTCCAGGGTGTCACCTGCCTTCTCGCCCTAAGACAGCTGGGATAGGCTCCAGCAGACCCCTCGTGACCTGAACAGGGAATAAGCGGTATAGAAGACAGTTTGAATGAACTTTTGATTTGATATGGGTGTGAAGGTTAAATAATGGAAAAATTGTAGTTTGACACTACAATGAGTTGCCTGTAGCAGTGCACGAAAAAGTGTCAGTGAATGACAGCTCTCGCTGATGAAACACATGTCTTCTTTCACATGTCTTATCTGAGAGAGAGGGAGAAGCACAATATAGCAGTTGAGAAGTTAGACAGCCATTTCAGAGATCTGATTGTGGTAAGGTGAGTACCTAAGGGCTTCAAACCCCAGACTCCCGGGTAAAAGCCATGTGCACTGAATGATTAATTGAGGCATAGTTACTAGTGCAGGGACCACCGCTGTCACATTACTTCCCCTCTATTCACAAGAGGTGAAAAGCTTAACCATTCTGCCAAAGGGATATTCTCTTTGGCCAAGTAGCCAGAGGTGTGCATGATCAATTGGAGGCATAGTGACAGGACCCTCAAACTGTCACATGATAATATGTTCCTCTATTTAGCAAAACAAAACAAAAATCAGGGGCCAGCCACAAGTCCATGGGAGAAATCTCTATGGGATCTCTCATGGATTGGGCCGGGATCTAATTAAACTTATTTTAAATAATTTCAAACTGTTTATATTCCAGATGTGTTGGCATAATTGATTATTGATGTTTATGTCCATCAGTATATGTTTAAGTAGCCCAGGTTTACAATTAGTTTGCAGTCTCGACTTGGGTAGGTAAAAAACTGAAGCATGTGGAGGTGGGTAATTTTACCAGCTGTGGGTGCAGTAATTAATATAACGGATATCAGTGTTGGTAGTTTTGATTTAGCTCAACTGTTCAAACAAAAAGATTAAATAATATATAGCTTTGTTTATAATTAAACCAGTGTTAGATAAAATGTGATTGACCTGCATGAATTCACTTCTCCAAAAAAGGCGTCTTCAATTTTAGGAGTTCTTCTTAATAGCCTTTTAATGCAGTACCACCTTGAGTAAACTATGGTGTCTGTATCAATATTTATCTTCATGTTTTATTAGCAAAACACACAACATAGACTACATTACCACTAACCCTAACCCTAACCCAAGGAAGGGCAGTAATCATGATGCAGTTTTTATGATTGTTATATATATATTTTTTTAATTTGAGTTTTTATTGATGTGATAGCCCTATTTACAGCACAAAACCAGAAAAGAACTACAACTCCTCATCAGACAGTTCATATAGCAGATGTAGCAATAGTCATCGCCGCCACCATCATCATCATCGGAACTCTCTGAGAAGGAGAAGGTCTCTGCTCCAGCCAAAATTTGCAAACGCATTCATCGCTTCTTTTCATGTTCCAAAGCTTATGCTTGATTTTGCTTTGCAGACCTTTCAACCCCTCTTTGTCAAGGCCCCATGGTGAATCTTTGGATATAAAGCACCAAATAAGGAATGTTAGTAATTGTAACGCAGCTGTCAAAAGGCAAACATTTACACCTTTTTTGATTACTCGCCTTTCATTGCGCTATTGTCTGCACTGTCAGAAGCGATAATGCGGGACATCTCTTTAAGGAGAGCAAGTTTAGTCCTCAAGAAGTTCCACTGACGGTTCATCTCGGCCGCAAGTATCATCTTTTTCCTCCTCCAATCTCCTTACAGCCATGATGGTGTCAAAAACGACGCTTGATCCTTAGATCAACAGTGTCTGTAACCCATTAATAACAAAGAAATAACTAGGAAAGTTCACCATATGTTGTTCTACAGACAAGCAGGTGTATAATGCACTTTTTACTAGCCAAATTTGTTGGGAGTATATCGTAATAGTCAACAAACTAGTGTAATACACCACTTTTCTCCAAGCTGCCACGGCCATGCCATGTCAACAGACAGAATTGTTTCAATACATAGGGTTTCTGTGTTTGGAACCATGCAATTGTACTGCTCAACAGCTGTCTTCAGGGTTGCTTGCTCCTCACGGATTTTTCGGGCGGATCCTGGCACGACCCTTATTCCCATCGTTATCTCTGTAGAGACGTTGAGATCTCCTTTTTCAGACTTGCCACCAGCATTTCAATCTTGTTGGCCAGGGTGTCTTGCTCATTTTCATTTGTTGTTGCTGCAGATCAAACATCACAACAATTTACATTAACAATTCCTCCTATCTAAAATGTCATTCAGGGTATTACGAGGAACTATGAGGGAAAATAACAAGCAAAGGCACAGGAACACAGTTAGTAAAGCCTATATTACTTTCTCAACTAGTAGAAACATGCAGAAGCGCATAAATGAGGCCAAAATTACTTTCAGCCCACTCTTCACGTCCTTGATCCAGTCTTCCAACTGGCCCTCTGCTACAGAAAACTGTGTCTTTCATTGTTTCAAGGTTCTGCTGCTGGCTCTGCAGAGCTTTGATGGTCTACAGTGAAAAGAATAAGACACAATAAAACTAAATGTTGTTTATATACCACAAAAAGATTACTACCTTAAAAATAATTATTAAATCTTAACCTTCTGATATCGGCGGACCAATGAGTGGGCTAAATTGTCCTCTTTGCCTATTCCACTGGATTGCCATTAGAGTCAACATGTTCAAAGGCCCTGCCAACACAAATTCATTCTATTAAATTTTAACATACATGAAGAGGTTTACATTTTGAATATTCTTATGTTTTATGTTTCACGTGGTCATCTCACCTGCTTATGACATGTGCTTAGTGGTAACCGTAATCCTGGAGAGGAAGGCATTGCACTGCTCCACCTCCTCCCCCCAAAGTTAGCTAGAGCCATCCTGGCAGTACCAGTGAAATACAGGAACATATATATATATATATATATATATACACGTATATATATATACGCATATATATATATATATATGTATATATATATATATATATATACATATATATATATATGTATGTATATATATATGTATATATATATATATATATGTATATATATGTATATATATATATATGTGTATATATGTGCATATATATATGTGTATATATATGTATATATATATATATATATATATATGTATATGTATATATATGTATATATGTGTATATATATATGTATATGTATATATATATGTATATGTATGTATATGTATATATATATATGTATATATGTATATGTATATAAACAGTCACATAATATTGCCTCATCTCACATTTAAAATCATGAGCCTTGGGCACGAAAAACTGAAAGAAAAGGCTTCATGTTTGGGAGAGGTCTGAGTTCGGACATTTTCTGCTACCTTTTGCAAGTAAGGCTAATATTTGCATGTCACGTCCATGCAAAAAAAAAAAAAAAAAAAGGATTTTCCTACTGGCCAACTTTTTGTTGCAGGTACAGAGGTTAAGCAAATGTTTCTCCTCTGTACATATTTAAGGCTGAGAGTAACACTCCATGCCGACACACTGCAAGCTCTCGTCCCTCTTCATCAAGTTTACTGGCTGATCGTTTGAGGTTTCTCTGGCTGCTGACCACTGCCCACCACAAACACCTCTCCCAGAGACCTACAACATGGAAAAAGAAGATGTTAACCTTTTTCCTTATGAAGGCTTATAGGCAAATACTTTCAATTACAGAAAGTAATCATACATGTTTTGTTGTCTTATGTATATAGTCAACAAAATTTGCCACATCTTTATCCTTTTCAATGAACGGGGGCCAAAAATAGGCTTTTCCTCAGATCTAAAGGAAACAATAAAGACAAACATTAGAATAATAATAGTTAGACAAATAAGATCATCATAATTTAAATACTGTTTGATTTTTCTCGCTTTGAAGTACCTGGCTGCGCTCTTGAATCGATAATGTTTGCGATTTCCATCGACAGAAATTGCTACCATTCCTGGTGTGCACGCAGGACACGTGAATGGCTCCTCCTTACAAATATTTTCCAGCTCATACTGGACGGCCTCCCACTCAAAAAAAAAAGCTTTTCTGAAAGCTATCAGTTGAGATCTTCCCATTCTATTTCAACATGAAGAATTCAGCCATGAGAAATTAGAGACAAACAGATGTAATGTAGGCTGACTGAGCGAAACACTCACATCCACCAAAGTAAGAGTTCGCTGATCAAGCATTCTCAAGAACGCTTGAAAGGATAATCCTGGTGTTGCCATCTTCATTTCTTTTAAAAGAAATGAAAACATCTGTGGCATAGACTGTGGAAAACTGAAGGGTAGCCGGCCAATAGTTTCTGCCAATGAAATCATCCACTCCAGCAGTCCACGTGGTTTTGCACACCTCACAACACATGTAACGGCATGCTGAGATCATATCGCCCTTTAAAAAACAAAGAAAACAATTTCAGCAATAATTTTAGGAGCCAAAGATGCAGCAATATATACAGGATTAGAGAAGAGTAGCTCTTCAAATACTGACCATCCATCGTTACTACAGTAACAGCCTTTCCTGGCTTTGTCACCAATGCCCCTTTGCACAACTGCAGATGTTGTCGGGCATTTGCACAGGTGCTAATCGCTCTGAAATAGATTCCAAAGACAATATAAAGATGAAGCTGATTACATGGGGTCTTCAAATGCATTTAATATCAAGGAACGAAACAAAGATTGTTTTGTTCTTTACACGCCAAAGCATTTCACATTTTATAATAAACACTCAAATAAGAACTCACTACATTGGCAAAGAGCATTGTCCACAATGTAAGTTGTTGGAGGCAAAGGCTGGAAGAATCCGGCAGTCACAGCCTTCCTGTTATGGAGCACATACCTTGTATGTGTCATGACATCACAGTCAGCACAGAAAAGGGTTGTGGCTGACAGTCATGACAGCAGACAACAACAGGATGTATGCTTGCCCGAGGGCCCGGTTGGTTCTCTCTGATTGTATAAAGCGCTTTGAGATGCCTTTTGGTTGTGATTTAGCGCTGTACAAATAAAGTTTTATTTTATCATTATTATCATGGCAGACTGTTGGCAGATTTGTGGGGAGATGGCTTTTTGCTGCGCCTGTTCACAAGCCGGGTCTCTCTGCCCGCCACCTCTCTGCAAAGAGTTGATTTCTTGTGCTCCAGTCAAGGGGGCCGGAAGGGAGCTGATTGGTCTGGTGCTTCCTGAACTTCAATTGAGGGTGTGAGTGAGTCTTGAAGCTCTCGTATCAGGGACTCTGTTAAAATAGTAGGGATGATTGAAAAAAAGTCACTATGGAGTTACATGATAATATGATAAAACCATAGCTGCCCATTATTCAAGCAAATTTATAGTACAAACATGCAATCAACATTTAATTTCATTGACAGATTATTACAATACAACATTAAACATTGTGCTGGGCTAATGAAATACCCACCAACACCTTCTGCATTGAAGGCCACCTCACAGTTTGCACAAGGAGTAGCAATGGATAGAGCGGTGTTCTGACTGCAACCACCTGAATTTGCAATCTGACTTGGACCAGCTGCTAGAGGAAGAAAGACAAGACATTAGTAACCTCAAGTGGAAGCCAAGTGGACTTTTCTCAAACTGTAATGTGAAAATGTAGCAATAAAAATGAAAAACACAGCAAATAATTTATGTGGCATTAAAAATTAAAAACAAAAACAAAGAATCTGGCTGTAAGAATGAAAATACAGCAAAAGAAAAAAAATGCAAAGATGAGGCAGTCTGATGACAACATGTTATTTTTTTTATTTCAATGGCTAAGTGATTAGGATGCCAAAACATGCTAAATACAACAACAATGCTCACCCTGATTTGACTGTTTCCTCCTGCTTGATCTAGGCCTTGAGTAAATTACATTTCCATCTTGGTCTTTCTCCACCCATCTCACCATTGGCCGAGGTGTCTTTGCCTTTGCCTTTTTTACTGGTGGTGGTGCCTTTGTCTCTGACTGGTGGAATTACATCATCCAGGTCTTTTAAAACTCGTTTGAGTTTTTGCTGCTGAATGTACTCATCCAGGTCCATGAGTGGATCTTTATTGTCACTCATGGTCAGACAAGAAACAGGCAAAGAAAAGAAAGACAAACGGACAAACAGGCACACACAGAGTTAGAATGAGATAGAGAGGAAAAGTATGTGTGAGACAAAGAGGAGTGAAAGAGAGGAAATGGCTCTTAAAAAGTGGCGTTGGCGTAATGAATGACAGATTTTCAAATGTAGCTGTTGGGAGAGATCTGTAAAAGAAAAGGTGAATTGATCAGAATTAACGCCCTCCACTGTACAGCGGCAAATTGCCTCTGTCCTCTGTCAATACATGCTGGGTTCATACATAAATTCCAGATCGTGAGTTTGGAAAGCCTTGGTCGGCGCTCTGTACATGCTGCAGTTAACAAGTACGAATTATCTGCGGGATTGATTAAAATCATTGTTTTAAACCAGGGTGTCCTGGCACGCCCACGGGCCAAATCCGCCAGCAAGCTAATTTTAAGTGGCCCATGGCTGCTCCCGCCAGCTAATTGTGGCTCATGCAAGGCGTCCCTCCCCACCATCAATCTCCATGTGTTGGCCCACGGGTCTTTTAACATGACCTTTTGGCCCCTGATGAAAAAAAAAAAAGTTTGACACCCTGTTTTAAACTGTACTTCTATATCTTTATCTGAATATAAAAGTTTTTTTAAGTAAAAGAAACGTGGCTCGCTTACCTCCTCGAGGGGTTATGTATTTCAAGAGGAAGTACGCCATCTATGACGCCCTTTCTGGCAATTGAATCCAATCTAAGAGATTGAATAAATTAATAGATAAATAAATAAATAGGTATTGATGAATGAATGACTAAATGAATGAAATAATTAATACACTAGATATATATCGTAAATAAAAACTTGGCAGTTTTTCTCTTGTTGGAAACATGGCATTCATTATTGACTTTTTTTTATTTTTTTATTTTAGATTTTTATTCTTTCGTGTGGTGAGCTGCTGCTTTCATAAGCTAACCTGGCAAGCGTCATTCGTCACTGCTCACCTTCGGCTCGCGCCCGGATGTGCGTCCGTCATGAAGTAATACAAACGTAACACTTTTCAAAATAAAAGAAATACAGTTGTTTGGCCCGCATAAATATTTTCAATAGCGTATTATAATTTTGGTTAACCTCACGAGGGCCGGACAGTGGCGCACAAAGTACTAGATGTGGACCGCTGCCCATAATTTGCCCAGGTCTCCCATATAAGGGACCTCCCCGGCGGCTTGCTGGACGGCGCCGGCTGGGCGCATTCTTTCCGCGGCGGTGCCTCCCGACCAGCTCCGGGTGGCTTTTGAAGGGCACGGGGGGCGACGCACCAGTCGCCGCTTCCCGGGCAGAATAAATAAATAAATAAATAAATAAATAAATAAATAAATCCCGTATAGTCGCTCGTATGTCACGGTGCATCCATATGGAATTACCCCGCACGTCAAAAAATGCCGTCTAACGGGGATGCCGTATATGGAAATGCCCAGCACGTCGGGATATGCCGTCTTGAGTTTAACACAGGATGTGTATGGGGAAACCACGAACGTCAAAAAATGCCGTCTGAGGTACACCCGGGACGTCACAGTGTGACGGGAAGGGGGCTCTTCCCGAACGTCCGAATATGACGACTTGGGAGTGAGACCGTGTTGGCTTTAACCATAGGAAGAGTCCTGCTTTGGCCTGGCTGAGGTCCAGTTGTGGCCTGGCTGAGGGTCATGTTCTGGAAGAAATACGTGTGCTGTAGCTTGTGATACAGTGTGAATCCCTGTAACTCTTTGTCTGTAAAATATCTAACTACTCACTTTTTTATTAGCATTTCTACGACCCATCAGGGTTTCCTCTAATATTGTTTGAACCTGTGGGGGAGGGGCTTCAGCGTCGTCATCGGCGCCATATATTTTTTTTCCAACAATATCTTTATTTATTTTCAAACATAGTAATACACAATATAGAACAAGAACTTGAAACTCTTGCCCACAACCAAACTGAGCTCACGACCAAGACATAGCGACCAAAAGAGACTCAAAAAAGAAACAAACCAAAAAAAAAAAATACCCAGAGTAAACAAAGAAATTAAGTTAATTAAATAAAAAGTAAAACTATAATAAATTAATTAATAAATAAAAAGGAGAGAGAAAGGGGGAATAAGTACACACAAGCACCTTTACATTGATATCATTCACTATATATTACACAGAATGAAGATTTAGGGCTCATTCCTGGCTTTAGCAAGATACTTTACGAAGGGGCCCCAGATGCTCTCCAACATTGCTATCTTACCCCTAATTGCATATGTGATCTTTTCTAAGGGCAGAGTTGCTGTTCATTCTGAAAACCATCTGCCCTTCCTCGGTCTATCCACATCTTTCCAAGCCAGTGCGATCACCTCTTGGCCAAGAGCAGACCTACAGTATGTCTAAAAATAATCCATGCTTCTTTCTTACGTTACAGTTTGGAGGATAAAAAGCCAAAAGAAAAGCTTGGCTTCTAAAAGTAATTGTATCCCTAATATCTCCTCCATGCATTCTTTCACTTCTCCCCAGAATTTCTCAATTTGAGAACACTGCCACAAACAATGAAAGATGGAGCCCTTTTCTTTATCACAGTTTATGCACACATCTGGTACGGCGCCTGTTGAATTATTCAACTTGACCGCGCCATGCGAGACCGCATTCACCAGTTGTACTGCAGCCATTTCAAGCGGTATTCACTGTCTGAGATTGTGCTTTGGTGCAGGCCTTCTCCCACTCCCTCAGTGGAGAGGTCAACCTGTAGGTCCTCTCTCCAGGACTCAAGCTTATCTAACCAGGATTCTGAAGACTGATCCACCAGCTGGATATATATATTTTAGAAATCAGGCCCCTCCCTGACAGTCTTTCATCATCATTCTTTCAAGTGTTGACAGGCTAGGAATACACAAGGCAAGTATCTGAAGAACTGGCTGCGAGGTAGGTCGTGTTTAACAACAATTTCATGGAAAGACATCAGATGCTTATCAACAGGATTATAAAGATCTCCTACTTTTTGGAACCCTTGCTCAGCCCATATTTTAAATCCCCTCACCTCCTCCTGGGGAAGAGATCATTTCCACATCGGACTAAATAATGAGAGTGAGGCTGCGCCTTTGAAAAATTTCTCAACTAGTTGCCAGACGGTGATCATATTTTTTAGTCATAGGATTCTTAGTCTTATTTTGGAGTTCCTTAAAATCTGCTGAGTAAAGGTGTAAATGGATAAAGGAAGCTTCAGTGAAGAACCTTCCATCTCCCCTCCACAGTGGCAACGTTCTTCTGAGAAGTGAAACATCAGTGTTCTCAGTTGCGCGCCCAGTAATACCAGAATGGCTGTGGGCATTGAAGCCCTCCTCTGTCATACGGCAGGTACAGCAAACGATAGGCGCTGCCTGGAGCGCTTATTGTTCCATATAAACTTGATGAAAAGTGTCTTCATCTGAAAAAATGGATTGCTTGGAGGTGGCGGAGGTCAATTTTGAAATAAATATAATAGTTTAGGCTGTACATTCATTTTAAGAGTGCTTATTTTCCCCAATAGCGACATTGGAAAATCAGCCCATCTATCTAAAGAATTTGACAGTTCTTGAATTACCGTAATTTCCGCACTATAAGCCCCTACTTTTTTCCCATGCTTTGAACCCTGCGGTTTATACAATGGTGCGGCTAATCTATGGTTTTTTTGTTTTTTTGTTTTTTTACAGCTAACGGCCACTAGGGGACCTTCTCAAATATGGATATTTGGGTGGGCTCGGGAAAGAGTGAGACAGGCAGTTTGCGCGAACAACGAAAGCAAAAGTGGAACCAAATACAGAACGAGAGCAAGACGGTTTGCGCAAAGGAAGTTTTCATGCACAAACCCTCATTATGGAAAACAAACGAAGAACTGCATATGATGCAGCTTTTAAGTTAAAGGCAGTCGATCTGGCGGTCAAAGAAGGAAATAGAGAAATACTGATCATTTCTATATCAAAAGAAAAGGGTGAACACAGAACAAGTCAATCAAAACAGGATCCGCGGTGCGAGTCCAGAGTTGCCGGCTCGCAGCCGCCGAACCGATCCGCTCCGCGGACCCGTTTCCTGACGAAACACCTGCGGCTTATAGTCCAGTGCGGCTTGTATATGTACACATTTGTTTTTTCCCTAAATTTAACTGGTGCGGCTTATATTCAGGTGCGCTTTATATTCTGGAAATTACGGTACTGGTTTATAGTTAGACTCTATGATGTTATCCAGCAGCGGAACAATTTGAATGCCTAAATAAGTGAAGCAGTCGACAACTTTAAATTGAGAAACTACATTAGTTGGATTTTCTCTGTCTTCCTGGTTTAATAACATAATGGATGTTTTAAACTTATTGATTTTATCGGCGCCATATTTAACAAAATGTTCAATTATTATTTAAAATAATGTTAATTACTGATCAAGACACACCTAACAATTCAACTACCAATGAATGAGCAGTAGTATGCATGTGATAACATAGATTGACAAATAAGCCGGAGGATAGCTCTTCTCTGAATAGACAAGCTAAGCCAGTGCGCTGCTGTTAGCCAGTGAAAATAGAGCGGAGTGGCACCTCTTCACTTTGTTAGGCAATCTATATCAGCGCGCAGCTGAGAGGAAAGTTGCTGGTGTGTGTGTGTGTGTGTGTGTGTGTGTGTGTGTGTGTGTGTGTGTGTGTGTGTGTGTGTGGCAGCAGCAATGACATCAGCTGCAAACGACGACTCAGATTGTGAACTATGAACTTTGATTTGTCGTGGTCGTCTGTCTTCAGCGCCAAGTAAACAAAGTGCACAAGCACACACACACACACACACACACACACACACACACCCCTGACACTCCTCTTCCCGGAATTAGTCAGGATGTTAGAAGCCCGGCCCCCTGTGCTCCCTGCAGCCAATCACAGCCCTGACTGGTCGTTTCCTGCCCTTCAAGTCAAACTGGTTTCGTTTCTGAGGAAATGAAACCCAGTCAGTCAGTCAGCCAGTCAGTCAGTCAGTCAGTGGCTCTCAGAGGTGAAATGGCTCAGGCAGCAGCTCAACTGGACCCAGAAATCTTCTCTTGTTCCCTCTGTCTGGATCTTCTCAAGGATCCAGTGGCCACTTCCTGTGGACACAGCTACTGCAGGAAGTGTCTCCAACACCACTGGGATGCAGAGGAGGAGAGGAGAGTCTACAGCTGCCCTCAGTGTAGGAGGACCTTCACACCAAGGCCTGTCCTGGAGAAGAACACCCTGTTAGCAGCTCTAGTGGAGACCCTGGAGAAGACTGGACTCCAAGATGCTCCTGCTGATCACTGCTATGCTGGAGCTGGAGATGTGGACTGTGATGTCTGCACTGGGAGGAAACTGAAGGCCCTCAAGTCCTGTCTGGACTGTCGGGCCTCCTACTGTGACTCTCACCTCCAGCGCCATCGTGATGTTCCTCCCTACAGAGACACAAGCTGGTGGAACCCAGCCAGCAGCTCCAGGAGAACATCTGCCTCGTCATGATGAGGTGATGAAGATATTCTGCCGCACTGACCAGAAGATCATCTGTGTTATATGCTGTATGGATGAACATAAAGGTCACGACACAGTGTCAGCAGCAGCAGAGAGGACTGAGAGGCAGAGAGAGCTGGAGGAGACCAGGCAGAAGATCCAGCAGAAGATCCAGCACACAGAGGAAGACCTGAAGGTGCTTGAGAAGGAGGTGGAGTCCATCAACGGCTCTGCTGATAAAGCAGTGAAGGACAGCCAGAAGATCCTCACCCAGATGATCCGTCTGCTGGAGAAAAGACGCTCTGAGGTGCAGCAGCAGGTCAGATCCACACAGGGGGCAGCAGTGAGTAGAGTCAAAGAGATTGAGAAGAAGCTGGAGCAGGAGATGATGGAGCTGAAGAGGAGAGACGCTGAGCTGGAGACGATCTCACACACACTGGACCACAGCCAGTTTCTCCACAGCTTCTCCTCACTGCCAGCACTCAGTCCGTCTCCAGACTCCTCCAGCCTGGAGATCCGTCCTCTGAGATACTTTGAGGACGTGGCAGCAGCTGTGACCAAGCTGAGAGATGAAATACAGCAAGTTCTGATGGAGACTCAGACAAACATCTCATGGACAGTGAGCAACGTTGATGTTCTACTGAAGGTACCAGAACCCAGGAGCAGAGAGGACTTCCTCAAATGTTCACCTCAAATCACTCTGGATCCAAACACAGTGAACAAATGGTTGTTATTATCTGAGGAGAACAGAAAAGTGACATTCATGAAGGAAGTTCAGTCTTATTGGGATCATCCAGACAGATTCACTGACTGGCAGCAGGTCCTGAGTACAGAAGGTCTGACTGGACGATGTTACTGGGAGGTGGAGTGGAGAGGGTGGGTTAGGGTAGCAGTGGCCTACAGGAACATCAGCAGAGCAGGAGGGTCAAAGGAAAGTGGATTTGGATGCAATGACAAATCCTGGAGTTTATATTGTTCCTCAGGTGGATATGAGTTTCTTCACAACAACATCAGCACTGGTGTCTCAGGTCCTCGGTCCTCCAGAGTGGGAGTGTACCTGGACCACAGAGCAGGTCTTCTGTCCTTCTACAGCGTCTCTGGAACCATGGAGCTCCTCCACAGAGTCCAGACCTCCTTCACTCAGCCGCTACATGTTGGACTTCGTGTTGTTGGTCCAGGTTCTTCAGCTGAGTTGATGAAAGTGTGACTGAAGTCGTCAGAGAGACTCTGAGCTGAATTCTCACCTTTGATTCTTCTTCTGTCTTCACGTTTGTTGCCCAGTGTCTCCGGCTGTCAATGACAGGGTGGGCGGGGCCTGGACGCCACTTCCAGTTTGTGCTCCTGGTGACTGTTGTCCACCTGATGTTTGTCTCCACGGCTGCTGGATGTTTGTGCCACGTTGTTTCTCTTCCTCTGCAGCCCATTCATCCCACAGATTAATAATGTGTCATTAGTCCCATGACAACTTTATTACTGTGGAAACACAGCTGAGGTCTGTTTCACTCTGGACCTTTCCACCCTGACCTTTGACCTTTCAACAACTCATCCATCTCATCAACCTTCTGACTGTTGATGCGTTTGTCAACAATCAGATGAATGCATGTAAATATTGTGAGAGAGAATTTTCTCTTTTGATTCTGCTTGTTGGCTCAATGTGACAATAGTCAATCAATAAGTCATGAAATATGCCATCAGTCTATATTGCACAACAATGTCAAGTCAATGATCAAGTGTTGAATTGAAGCAATAAAGCAACAAGACAATCCAGATAGCAGTGGGAGTGTTTCCTGGCAGTGAACTGGTGCCAGTCAATGAGCTGACGTGACTGATGTCAGGCTGCAGGACCAGCTGCTCACCAGAGGGGGGATGCAGAGAGTCAGCAGGAACTCAGCACAAGGTCAAAGGTCAACCAGCTGTTCGCAAAGCAGCTTCATCTGCTGCTCAGCAAAAACAGGGGAAAAAAGTGTGCATGCACACACACACACACACACACACACACACACACACACACACACACACACACATGCACAAACACACGCACGCACACGCACACCACTATTTTACAGAACAAGTAGAGAACGGGTACTTTACTGACTCACATTGTATTTACTTTATTGCATCATAACACCCATGATCATGTGAATTCATATATAGTGATTATATAATGCTATATTAATAAATAATATAATATAATATACTATTATATTATATTATATTATATTATATTATATTATATTATGTTATATGCATTTCTAGCCTCGGCCGTCAGTGACGTCATATTTAATCAACCCTAAATTAAAACAAAATGAGCTTCAACTCTTGTCCAAACTGGACCAATAAACTGAACATTGTCTCCAATTCAATGCACCACGGTTTATATATTTGAAATTGCAGATGGTTCGGCAACTAAATCTTTATATTCTCCTTCAAGTATTACGGGTTCACCGTGGTGGCAACTGGATCTCCAGGTTGAGTTCAGTCTTCAAGGTTCTCAGGGCTTCTTATCCAATCACAGGATGCTTACGTGTGAAGTTCAGCGTAAAGCCAGCTAGCTGACCTTGCCATCGGAGACTCCAGATCTGATTGGCTATTGCTACTAACTGCTCAACTGGCAAACATTTAACGTCCGTCACAGATGGAATCTACTGCCATTTAAAGCATATTAGTAGGTAGAGCTGGAATGTGCCGTCTTTCTAAAAATAATATAATATAATATAATTTGAATCAAAAATAAAAAACAACATTTCATCACTCTGTGATTGAAATGTTATATTATCTACTGTTAATATTAATATATATGTATAAATATTAACAGTAGTTATTAATTAATAACTTAGACAGTTTGCGCCCCCCCACTCCCCTGACACACAAACACACAGCAACTATGTTTTATAATGTGCGTCAAAACTCCCAGCAGACCGCGCAATAAGAGTTGACACTTTGTTCAGGTATGCACTTATTTCAGCATCTGTTTTGCCACCTCTTTGAAATACAAAGTACATTTTATTTTATTGTTTCAATTTATTGTTTGCTCCATTGTTTTGTAAGTATGAGACATCTCTGCGGTCTGAAATAAAAGATGAGAACTTGATTATTCTCAGCACTTTCTGTCATTTAGTATTCTTTATAATCATAGGAGTAGTGATGGCCGATCGAGGCTTTGTTGAAGCTTCCACACTTGTTTCAAAAAATGGTTCATTACTCGAGGCTTCAATGACACAGTGCTCGAGGAGGTCATCTAGTGGTCAATAAAATGAAGTGCAATGGAAAGGTGTTATTGGTTCAAAGGTTGTTTGGGATTTGATTCACCATGCATTCTTGTTGGACAACACTACATGGTTGTATGGTTCAATGCTGACACAATAAAATAAAAATGAACAATAAAGACAATGTCTCTTATTTGGCACGACTGATTGTAGTAGACTATAGCTCTATACTTAGCCTGACAGTTTGTGCAATGAATTATATTATATCCTAAAACAAGACTAAATAGCCCATAGTTTAAAAACATGTTGAATAGTAAGTGTTCAGTGGGTCAGATGTCAAATGTGATCTATTTAAAATGTAGAATAGATGAGCTAAATAACACTACGCATTGATGGGAATCGAACTGTCGCCTCAGTCTAAGTCCAAGATTGTCATAATGAAGCACAAACCCAAATCACACTCAGTTTTTTTCATCTAAGCTGTTTGAGTAGCGTTAGCGTCTACACACCGTGATTCCTCATCAACTCCCACCAATTTGCATGTTACGGCGCTTACGTCAACTGTTTTAATTGATTTTAAATGTTATAGAATATTTAGTAGTGAATGCAACACTGTCAAACCAAACCCCTGTCCATCAATTCTCCATTGACTTCGAAAGCTCAACTCGGCTCTGAGTCGAGACAACCAAACCAGTGATAGGGTTTCCATACTTCATGAAGCAGTGCACTGGTTTATGCTGTACGTCATCAACCATGTGAGTCTTTCTAACCAAAACAGCACTTCTGACTGCATCATGGAGGCATAGCAAAATAGGACTGTATAGCAATTTTCTGTTTGACTGCACTAGATGAGTGTATGGTTTCCAGTGGATATCATAATAATAATAATAATAATAATAATAATAATAATAATAATAATAATAATAATAATAATAATAATAATAATGATAAGAAGAAGAAGAAGAAGGATGATGATGATGATGTGCTCTACAAATACAGACTATTTTTTTTACATGAAACTGGTGGAAATACATTTGGAGTTCATTGAAAGAGGTTAATAACTGCATGGGTGAAGATGGTGTGCTTGAAAACAGGGCAGAGGGTGCTTGGAAATGGGGTAGAGGGTGTGCTTGTGTGACTTATGTATTTTTATTTAGAAATCACAATTTCTCGACAGTTTTTGTGCTTAAACGGTTTCTTCTTTTGGAAACAATTTCCCCAGCCTTTGAAAAAACTCATTCACACGGAACTGATGAGGCTGTGATGCTGCTGGTGGTGGAGGATGAGGCTGTGATGGAGGATGAGGAAGAGGATGAGGTGGTGCTGGTGGTGGCAGCTGCTGAATTTGCTGGGCATTGTTAATGTTAATTATTTTTGTGCATTCGGACACTAAACGCTCCTTAACACCGGCTGCCACTCTCGGACTTGAAAAACCAAAGGTCTTATAACGCGAATCCAGGAGTGTAGCAACAGCCAATGAGCTCTGCCTGTCTTTGTCCTGTAATCTGTCCCCCAAGCATCTCACTAAGTTATGCGCTAAGCGTTGTGCCATGGGGGTTGTGAGTTCCATATGGAGCGCTTCAGTGGTGTGTCGCAACACACGGTAGAGGGGGATGACTCTGGAGCCAGAGACCCTTCTTTCCTCTGACAGCTCCTCAGTCGCTGCTTGGAATGCAGCCAGCAGCTGAAATGACAGGAAAATACATATTTTCTGAATGCATAAACTGTGTTGTGAACTTGATTTCCAGTGTAGCATGATGTTCCAAGTGAGTAAACCCTTCAGCATCATCTATGCAATAACCCAACTACACCATTTGGATTGCACTATAATTATGTCTCTGGTTATGCATTACATACTGCACCTTGATGCATTCTCCTGTGTTTTCATGCTGCTGATTGGTCAGAGGAGTCACATCAGTATTCAGCGATGCTAGGGCTGCTGCCACTGCATCTCTTTCCTCATGAAGGCGTTGGAGCATTTCAAAGGTGCTGTTCCATCGTGTGTCCACCTCCAAGTTGAGCTTCTTCACACCGCAGCCCAGTTGCTTGAAATATGAAGCAATCCTCCTGCTCATAGCTCTTATTTCCTCAAGGCCAGGAGTAGCTTCAATTGCATTTTCTACAATCAGGTTCAGACAGTGTGCTATGCATTTGCAATGTCTTAAGTTGAGGGCGTTGGCTGCTGCATTCATATTGCTGGCTGAATCAGTGACAATGCATCGTATTTTGCTGCTGAGGCCGCACTCTGCCATCAGCGTTGCAATTTCTGCTGCAATATGGGCTGCTGTGTGGGTCCTTGAAAATGGCTTAGCCCCCAGAAGAAGAGTAGCCAACTGGTTATTCTTGACTGATGTAATGGCGGGTGACAGCCAGATATAGAATAATATAGAAGAATATGGAATAAAAAACTCCTGACATAAGTGATCCTATGCAACTGCCACGCATAGACTCACCAGGGTTAATGGCAACAGCTGGCTGCTGTCCGTTCTCGGGTGCCGGATCAGTGCCTTCTCCATGCTTGGCCCTTCAGTGCCTCAGCATGGATGAGGTGTTGTTGCTGTATGACAGCCTCGTGTCACACGGCATACACTGGACCTGTAAATATATTAATCAGTAAGTTTAATTGTGTCATTTTGTGACCTCGGTATTAGTTAGGATTAGTTTTGATTGAGCAATGTCACATAAAGCAACCCATTGAAGCAGCAGTAGATCAGCAATTCCTGTGTGCTACGATAATGGCCGTTGTTTTTGTCAAGGGAATCCACGCACAGGTGAAATAAAAATAACACTTGTATTTACCTTATTATCCAGCAGCAATTGGAAGTTGTCCCATGCACGGGACCTTTTTCTAGTTGGCTCCCGCTGCGGCTCAATCTATCTAGATATCTATCTATCTATCTATATATCTAGCTAGATAGCCTCTCTCTCTCTCTCTCTCTCTCTCTCTCTCTCTCTCTCTCTCTCTCTCTCTCTCACTACATATATATATATATATATATATATATATATATATATATATATATATATATATATGTGTGTGTGTGTGTGTGTATATAATATATCTATGTGTCTATATAACATCTGTCTATATATCTATCTATCTATCTAACTATATATCTATGTGTCTATATAATATCTGACTAAAGATCTATCTATGACTATATGTCTATCTGTACGTCTAACTTATCTATTTCTATCTATCTATCAAACTTACTATATATGGATCGACTATCTACTACTAACTCTCAAAAAACTAACGACAACCAACAGCAACAAAACCAACCTACTCTGTGAATGTTTTTGCAATTAGTGCCATTAAATAGGGATGTCCTATCTCTAAACACAATCGATTCAGATGACAAACCGAACCAATCAGGTGATTCATTTCATTCACTCAACTGCTTCGAACGTCACTAGTCACGTGACCAAACCACGCCTCGGCGCAGTGTTTCGATATGTTTGCTTCACGAGCTACGGCGCATGTGTCGGAGCTTCGGGTGTCAGCGGAGCATCACTAGGTGCAATTAGGGTTAGGGTTTCGGGGTTCCTCATGGGCTAGAAGCCCCAAATTTGACGTGGCTGTGTCTTGAGGGATCCCGATGAACCTGCAAGTGGCCCCATGTCTCTAGGACAAAGTTGACTTATTTGGGACACATGAGGTTGGGACAGATTTCTTTCTCATTCAATCAAATAGTGCTTTTCTTTCTGGCATGCCTTTGGCTGTGAACAGGTGGCGAGCGCCGTGAGCTAGCGCGCAATGACTGTGGAAGACGTGGTCATGTCAGCCATGGACAACTCATACTTACCTGGCAGGGGAGATACCATGATCAAGAAGGTGGTTCACCCAGGGCGAGGCGCGACCATTGCACTCCGGTTGTGCTGACCCCTGCCAATTCCCCAAATGTGGGAATCTCGACTGCATCATTTCTGCTAGTGGGGGACTGCGTCCGCGCTCTCCCCTGGTCAAATGTTGAAAAGCAAGAGTACATTCTCTCCTACGCCAGTAAGAAATGCTGTCTGTCCAGCGAGGGCTATGCTGGTTGCCAGATGGCTTCTCAAATCATGATATGTTGTCTTGAGAGGCTTTCTGACTGATTGTTCAGCTTCTCACTTGGCTGCGTTCGTCGGCCTGCTGGCCAAATTTCCGTGGCTCCCTTTGGATTGTACACAAACCTCTTGTGTTTGTGTCCAATTTCTCTCCTCGCTCTCTGTTCCCTGAGTTTCACTTTCAAATCAATGGTGGAACTAGAAAAGAGTTGGTGACACCTATATATTAGCGTGTGACGTTAATAAAGAGAAGACCCAGAGACACCATATGTCATTTAAAGTTTGACAGTTAAACAATTGACACTGATTTAGATATTAGTTGTTGAAATATGGACAAACAACGTTAAGACTTAGGGCAATTCATGTCTTTATTCTTGTTTGCCAGAAAATGAGACTGACTGATTTTTTATTTTATTTATTTTCACAGTTGTAATGAGCAAGAGTTTTTTGTTAACTGTTATCATCAGTGACGTGGAAGTGATTCAGACGTTAAGCCAAGGTTTAGAAACCAATGGTTCAGGAATGCTGCTCACTCTGCAATGCTCCCAACGCTACCCAGCAGCACATCTTGTCAGGCTGCAAGACTCTCTCAGGGGCGCTATAGATGGCACCATGATCAGGTCCTGAGGAAAATAGCTGAAGTTGTCAGGATTCCCTCCTGCGGCAGTGTTTTTGTCTCCCTCTGCTGGTCGGGGCTCACAACGCCCTATTGTCCTTATATGGCCAAGTTCCTGTTGAGGAGATTTCCCGCCACTCTTGCTCCTCACTTGTTCCTCATCTGCAGCGATCACTCAGCCTATTTAAACCCAGTCATGTCAGACTTGCTTTGTCTGATCGTCAGTTCAAGTTCCTCCAAGTTCCTGACCTGTCGTGAAGCCCAGTGACTGCCTGTTTCGCAACGTTTATCCTGACCTGGCTTGTTTTGACCTCGGCCTGTTTTCGCCTCCAGAATCTGCCTGCTGGTTTGGATTTTCATCACTACACCACTACATCTTCACTATCAGTACTATTTTTATGCCCATTTCTGGGCAACATATATAATTGACAAATAATAATAATAATAATAATAATAATAATAATAATAAAATAAATAAAATACATTTAAAAAGTGGGGGGGAAATCAGATATGAAACTTAAAGCTGTTGTTTTACGTTTGTTCTGACTATCGAAAAATTTTGAAGCCCTATAAATAGTTTCAGTAACCCCCACACCCCCAATACCCATAAATCATACTCCAATCATACACATCACACTCCGAAACAGAAGGTAGCGGGAATGCACCTATTCGCTGGCTGCCAACCGAAGAAGAAGAAGAAGAATAAGAAGAAAAAGAGGAAGAAGAGGAAGAATGGATTCGCAAAAAAACCGAGCGGTGTTTTTCAGTTTTAAAAAAACTACTCATAAATTGAAATCATCGGCCAGCGTCGCCTTTATCTCCACGGGGATTGACAGCAATGAAGCGCAGAGGTAGGTTCACATGCTAATTATTAGTTAGCTTAGCTCCGAAAGCGATTCGTCTTTGAATGATGTCGTAGTAGCAACGTTTGGTGTCTGTTCCTCGTGTGGTGGGCGATAGAATTTCATACTCTATCGTGTTGTGCAGCTTAAAACGCCCCCGAGCCCGAGAGCTGGCCATCCCGCTGATGGTGAAAAACCGCTGGGTCGAAACAAAGGGAGACAGCGAGTCCGTGGACGGGCAGGCGGTCGAGGAAATAATTGAAGGTGAGAACACGGGGGACATAGTGCAGTTGTTTAACTCTAATGACTTGTTAGTATCGAAAGTTCCTGTTCAATACAATTATCACGAAATTGAGCGAAATCAAAAGCCTTCAAAAATCTTGCTTGCAGAATCTCGAAGGCAGAACAAGGTCCTGGATGGCTTTGAGGATGGCGACCAAATCAGGGTCGATCTTCGACCTGAATCGGGAAGTGCACGTGTGACTTGTGTGTTCGACTTTGAGTAAAGTGAAGTGTGTGTGTGACAGACGGGCGTCAGTATTCTCCCCCCAGAGACATGCATCCACCCTTCCCCTTTTTTTTTCTATGCCAGCCTCCTGCCACATCCCTGTTGTGCTGCGTGTGCTTTCAAAAACACTGTGGATGTGGCTGTCAGAACACGAGTCAACAGAAAACAAAGCTGGCTTTGCCTCTGAGCTCATTTTAATGGAGCCTCCTCTAAGAGAGGCGAGCTCCCAGCTTCCCTCAGAGGAAAGCCTTGGGTGCAGTTGGAGATGAGCCGGCCCTCTGCCCTGACGAGGGCTGCCGCCTGGTGACTGCCGTCAGCTGAGTCTGACAGCCTGGAGCCCAAAGGCTGACCAAGAGCATCATCACAAACTGCCTCTTTCTGACAGTTAGCACTGACAGTTAGCACTGACAGTGTTTTTATGTGGATTCCAGAAGTCAAAATGACGTAACCTCCTCCCTCGTTTAACGTTGCCTTTTTCGGAGCAGATGTCTCTGTCTATTCCTGCGGATGGTTTGGTATTAACTGTGTTTCACTTAGACGAGCGTAGCTGACTGTGTGTTTGTGTTTGTGTCAGTCTACAGAGGCAGACTATGAGCGGGTTCCTGTGGAGGCCTATGGGTTAGCAATGCTCCGAGGGATGGGTTGGAAGAAATCGGAAGGAATCGGACACACATTTAAGGAGTAAGCATTCATTCTACCTAACTGTAAATAAGTGGAAATCTAATCAAATAAATGGTAATTATGATTATTGTCTGTCAGCTTCTCAGGAAGGTGTTCTGCTCAAGCTGTTTCCACTGCAAGCCTCCTTAACACCCTGCATGGCCATCTTACTTCCACAGAGACGTGAAGCCGATTGAAATCCAGCTCCGACCAAAAGGCCTGGGCCTTGAAGCTGATCGCTCTGCATTAAAGGACCTGGACCCTCACAAATGCCAGCAGTGGCTGCATGCTGGTGCAGTCCTGTGTGCATAAAGACCTCTGTGGCAAGGTGGAGTTTCAAAAATCCAGCCGCAGGGAGCAAGGGTGTCTCTCAGGTTGCAGACTTCCGGTCACACATGCTGCCGGTCTATCAGTCGGTGTCTCCACCTCTACCCGGCCGGCTGTCTCCTCTTCCAGACCTGGATTGCACGATTCTTTGATTGCACGGTCAAAGAATGGGCAACCTAGAAATACTCAAAAGTATTTCTAGGTTGCCCATTCTTTGACCTTTCAACTATGGTTGATAAATGCAAGTAAATTCATCATTTTAGTTTCTTTTTTGTTGGAAAAGACTGTTTTCTATTGTCAGCACTTTCTGTTATTCAAAACCATTGAAGATATATTGATTGCCTAGCCTGACCTCTCGTGTGTCTGTTCTCTGCTGTTTTGATCTTTTTAATTAAAAAAAATGTTTAAAACAATTCAGAAATGAAACTTAAAGCTGTTTTACTTGTTCAGACTATAGAAAAAAATATCTAAAAATTTCGAACACCTATAAATAGTTTCAGTAACCCCATACGTCCAAGACATCTTTTTGGAAAAGTATACTCACAAAAATGTTCCTATTTTTATCCCCAGTTCTGGGCAACATGCATCATTTGGCAAGAATTCGTACTTAAACACACCCACTCCCACATTCAGGTACACACACACACACACACACACACACACACACACACACACACACACACACACAGTGTCTTCATTATATACAGTCACCCATGAATATAAATATATGAAGATATAAAATAAACAGCATGTCCACCCTCAGCCTCTACTTTAGCAGGGTGCTTCAATATTATTGTGCCTTGTTAACAGGTTGTAATTGTGTTCCTTTTAAAGGTCCCATATTATGCCACTTTTCCACTTCTTAAAATAGTTCTCAAATGTGTAAAAGACCTGTCTGTGACCTGCATTAGTCAAAATTGACTTTGGATCTAATATTTTTGCTGTCCCTAAATCAGCAAAAAACCGCTCTGTTCAGAACAGCCCGTTTTAGGGCCTGTCACCTTTATGTTAATGAGCTGCACCTGGCCACGCCCTTCTCTCTCGAACGGGCTGTGGCTTCGCTCCAGTAGCCATGCGCTAATGTTGTGAATGCGGAGCGACTCGGTCATGGCTAGCAGAAGCAGTGTGGTGCAACCGTACCAGTTTGAGCCAGAGTCTGACCCAGAGGGAGAGGCTTCGGCAGAAATACGGACTCAACGACTGCAGCAGGACATTTCAGAGTGGTAAGATACAAATACTGTGCGTCTTTCTATTTTAAAGTTTTCACTTTGTGCGATGTTACACTGTTACTTACACGTTAGCTCATGCTAACGGCTTCGTCGCCCCGTTCTCGTCACTACTTCGAGCTCTTCTGGTGAAAGAGTATTTTTCTAAACAGTGCAGTAACGTTATACTCATCTCTCCTCCGTATATTATTCAAGTCTACTTATATAAAAAAGAAAGTTGTCGTCACGGAGCTGTTAATAACCCCAGCAAATACTCAGACTGCTACCAGCATAATGCTAAAACTAAAAGGATACTTAACTATCAAACCTCAAATGCATGGTGGACCATCCAGGATTGGAGCCAGTATGCCTGAATAGGTTCATTTAAAATTAAAATCAAAGATTTTATGGATTACTTCTTTGCTTCAGTGGGTATAAAAATGTAACTGTAATAAAGTGTGACAAACAGGATATCTGTGTTTTTTTTTTCATAAGCAAGCAATGTGTATGTAACCTAATAATTGACAGGAGTCATTTCAGTATACACACTCAAAAATTTATTGCCATTGAATTATTTACAAATAAGTTATAAATGTGATATTTGCAACACAGTATCCTTAGACCATCACATCAACTGAGGAAACAACATACAAGAAAACTATTTACAACTACACATAAAAAAGTGAACTTGGAGCCAACGATGACAGCTTCTGGTGGGAGTAGAGCCAGGGGGAACATGTCTGAAACAGATATTATTGACAATGTTAATTATACTTTAGTATTAGAATTGCAAGAGAGTAGAGGGGAGCAAAGAAAGGGGAGTATTAGCCATATGTTATAGCAGGCAAAACAACAAAAATAAATTGTTATATAAATAAAAGTTATGTAACCACTGCACTAAGTATCTTGTCCAATGTCTTGTAGTCACATGGGGATTAGAACACATGTTATCACCCCCCACTATGTATGTGAGCTGGTGTTTCGCTTGCAATTAACATTTGAATGAGGAAAAGCTGGACGTAGGCTGAGTATCAACGATGAGTCAAAACAAGGCTGACGTTACAGGTATGTGAGAGGGGGAAGGGAGCTTTGAGACAAATCAAAGCCCCTCTTTTAGAAGCCCAAAAACTACGCTTATTTATGAAAAGCCTTTTGGTGTCTAAAAGTAGGCTGTCACCCTGATTTTGCAGACACACACACACACCTCTCAGGTTAGCTTCAACTGCTGCGGCTAACCTACCATGTAGTTACTGAAATCGAATTGAGTTTGATAATCACCAGGCCGAAAACGGAGGTTATTTCTTAGAACACATTTTCACACAGCTTTCTACTAACGTCCCCGTTTATTTTACATTGCATTTGCGTTTAAACGTAACGTTAACGTTACTGCAGAGACTATGTTGTAGCGTTAGTTTACAACAGTAACGTTGACTTACGTTAGCTGCAATGCTAAAAACACATTGAAAGGATAGGAAAGGAACGAAGGCTCAACAGTACATCAAAATAAAATGTTAAAAACTTACATCTTCCACGTTTGTAGTGGTGTCACGAACCGTTGGGACCGATCCATTCTTTGTGTTTAAACGAAAGTGCAAATCCAGCTTTGAACTGCCTTTCAAACAGTCCTTCGTGAGATGGTTTACACACATACAACAGTGTTGGAACTGCTGTCGGTACACGTCCTTAAAAATAAAAATAATCCACCGTCTTCCCAAAGACTCGGACGACGGAGTTAGAAAAGACTGGGATGCTCATTTGTGCAGCCAGAAAGAGAGCAACCCCTTCTTCCTGATCGTAGTTTCGCCATTGTTCTCACCGGGCGTTTGCGAGCAGAAGAAAATGGCGCAGCTTCTGGACTTTCGGGGTTGTGAGAAACCTTTCCCAGAGGCGGTGCCACTAACCTGAGGGGGCAGGGGTCGAGTGCACTTCCGTGTCTTGGTGAGATCACCATGTCACGGAAGTACGATCTGCCCGTCTGCTAAAAATGTTGAAAGTAGGAAAAACTAAAGACGGTCAAGGACGGACTTTTTTCATACCAGGGGATCGTAGACTTGCCGGGGATGCATATTATTGATAGAAAACCGCACTAAAGTGCATTTTGCATACTATGGGACCTTTAATTAAAAAGAAAAACTATAAAAATAAATAAATAAAAAGGAGAGAGAAAGGGGGGATAAGTACACACAAGCACCTTTACATTGATATCATTCACTATATATTACACGGAATGAAGATTTAGGGCTCATTCCTGGCTTTAGCAAGATACTTTTGAAGGGGCCCCAGATGCTCTCCAACATTGCTATCTTACCCCTAATTGCATATGTGACCTTTTCTAAGGGCAGAGTTGCTGTTCATTCTGAAAACCATCTGCCCTTCCTCGGTCTATCCACATCTTTCCAAGCCAGTGCGATCACTCTCTTGGCCAAGAGCAGACCTACAGTATGTCTAAAAATAATCCATGCTTCTTTCTTACGTTACAGTTTGGAGGATAAAAAGCCAAAAGAAAAAGCTTGGCTTCTAAAAGTAATTGTATCCCTAATATCTCCTCCATGCATTCTTTCACTTCTCCCCAGAATTTCTCAATTTGAGAACACTGCCACAAACAATGAAAGATGGAGCCCTTTTCTTTATCACAGTTTATGCACACATCTGGTACGGCGCTGTTGAATTCATTCAACTTGACCGGCGTCATGTGAGACCGCATTCACCAGTTGTACTGCAGCCATTTCAAGCGGGTATTCACTGTCTGAGATTGTGCTTTGGTGCAGGCCTTCTCCCACTCCTCAGTGGAGAGGTCAACCCAGGTCCTCTCTCCAGGACTCAAGCTTATCTAACCAGGATTCTGAAGACTGATCCACCAGCTGGATATATATATTTTAGAAATCAGGCCCCTCCTGGCAGTCTTTCATCATCATTCTTTCAAGTGTTGACAGGCTAGGAATACACAAGGCAAGTATCTGAAGAACTGGCTGCGTAGGTAGGTCGTGTTTAACAACAATTTCATGGAAAGACATCAGATGCTTATCAACAGGATTATAAAGACCTCCTACTTTTTGGAACCCTTGCTCAGCCCATATTTTAAATCCCCCTCACCTCCTCCTGGGGAAGAGATCATTTCCCATATCGGACTAAATAATGAGAGTGAGGCTGCGTCTTTGAAATATTTCTCAACTAGTTGCCAGACGGTGATCATATTTTTAGTCATAGGATTCTTAGTCTTATTTTGGAGTTTCTTAAAATCTGCTGAGTAAAGGTAAATGGATAAGGGAAGCTTCAGTGAAGAACCTTCCATCTCCCTCCACAGTGGCACGTTCTCTTCTGAGAAGTGAAACATCAGTGTTCTCAGTTGCGCGCCCAGTAATACCAGAATGGCTGTGGGCATTGAAGCCCTCCTCTGTCATACGGCAGGTACAGCAACGATAGGCGCTGCCTGGAGCGTTTATTGTTCCATATAAACTTGATGAGTAAATAATGCAGTGTCAATGTTTCACAGTTAACCTAGATAGAGTATTTTCAACTGTATAGAGAGTAAACCCTCTCTCAATGTAGAGTTAAAAGTAAGTGTTAAATCCTGTGGCCGCACAGTGTAGAGTTAAACTCTATAGAAGTGTCAAGTTCGCGCCAGTCGCGTCACGTGACGTCTTGAACGCTCTGGCATCACCTGGGCAGTCTAGCGCTGGACTGGAGCCTTGTCGTAGTCGGTAAGTAATATTAACATTCTAGTGTATGTAACATTGTTTATTAAGTGTTTTCCATCTAGATACGGTTTTATAGATTCTTGAATGTCTATGAAGAACTGGTTGGAAATTGCGCTAACGTCCCGGCATTTTTTTTCGTTCACTGGGGGGAGCTCGCTATCGCTATCGCGCTACGCTAACTCGGCAAAGTTACGTGCCGACAAAGTTTCGTTAGGCGTGGTTTGCCCATGTCTGCGTTAACTGCACGTTTTTCTCTTCAATGCCCCTACACAAAATGGACGCCGCCTATTTCATGATAATGTTTTGTTTCGTTGCTTATTAGCATGCTAAATTAATTGTTAGTAAAGCTTATGGCTAACTAGGTTGACGGTGACGAAGCCTTTTCCTCGAATCCAGGGGTTCCCTTGAACCACACCTTTTCAAAAACCCACTAAAAATATTTTAAACTATTTTACACGAAGCCGTATTTTTATGTATTCATTTATTTAAAATACCCTGTACACGAATATACGTTGGTTGACGCTACTTGCCGACTGAAAACTACCGGTGTGTTGAACCTATACCACTCTCTGGCGGCGGAAAAGAAGATCACCTGAGGCACGAAGGAGCTCGCTGAGAATAGTACAGAAAAACGATCGAACGAAAAGACGGTGTCATTTCGTATTGTTTCATCTCTATTCGTAATAAATATTCTGATTTTTTTTTAATCACAACTCAACTATGTCCAATTTGCCTTGCCCACAGTTATAACGTAGTTAAAAGTGCAAAACCTGGAGTGTAGTTGGTTAGTAAGCTTTGGTTATAGAGCAATGTAGCATGTTAATAGTTGAGTCTTTTTTCAACTTTCTCTTGTTTTTTTTATTTATTTTTTTTTTTTATAGAATATGCTGCTGCGTGTTTCATTTGGTGGGGAGCAGAAGTATGTTAGGCTGTCTGACATAACAATGGATTCCTTCAAGAAAGAAGGTAAGTCAGTACATTATAATAAAACAATATCACAAATTTTTACTTAGCTCTGAACCACCTGAGTTGAGAACTGACTTAAATTTCAACACGGCAGCATTTCGTACAGACATGAGGCTTACAGTTATTGTTTTTGTGTGTTGATTCTCGTCAGATTCTTTAATGATTTGTTACAATTTGTGAAACATTATTTTCCCTTTCTTTCTTTTACTTCAGTGTGCCTAAAATTTAATATACCAGAAAGTAGGCAGCCAGATATGAAGGTATTTGACCAATCAGACACAGAAGTTGATGAAGAGGTCTTCGAAGAAATAGTGAAGGAGTCACAAGGAACCTTCCACATCAAGTTGAGCAATGAAGAACTCGGTAATCACTGACTATTCACAAATGTGTTTATATATTAAACTGAAAGGTTTGAATGGGAATTGTAACAGTGTGTGATTTAGCGCTGTACAAATAAAAGTTTAAGTTTAAGTTTAATATGCTTCTGTTTTCTTCATATTACGTTATGCACAGATGTTTCCCAGTCATCAGCATCATCATCATGCTCTGCAGCATCTGACGACACCATTATTCTGAACTTCACATGTGACCCTCCTCCAGTGGAAGAGGAGGCTGCTGCTGGAGAAAGTCAACCTAAAAGGTTTAAAGGCATAAACTATGAGGCAAAAGAGGTGGGTTGTAAACATTGTAAAGTTTCATTTGGATTTTTCTTTCATTTGTTGGACAGTGTGTTAATGTTATTTCCTCATTAGCCGTGTGGTTTCACCAATTCTGATACTATATATTGCTTCCTTTTAAGTTGATTGAAAATATCATCACAACAAAACCTGGCGGTGAGAGCATCATGCGAGAATATGCAAAAACCAAATCCCTAAAAGATTCTACAAGAAGACAGATGATAAACATACTTGCTGCTGAGATGACACAAACACATGGGTAAGAATCATACATGTAGGCTCTAAAGAAACATTGTTAGACAATTGAGTAATTGTTATCATTCATTTCATAATGTAGGACATCCCCCCCTAAAAACGTCAGGGTGATGTATGCGCAGGGGATAGTTGCTCTGTTTCCATATCTGGAAGACCCCTTTTCACAACATGGATATGTACGTAAAAATACCCTAAAACAAATTGAAATTGCCCTTAGAAATGCTAACAGCTTTGTTGGTCTGCATGTATTTATTGCAGGAACATTTCTACGATCCAGAGAGTGGTTCTGGATACCTTGCATGGCGGTTGAAGACCATTCAAAGAAAAACTGCAGAGGAAAGAGGTGCCTCTACCAGCAGATCTCCTAAGAGTAAGTTTACTTATCAGTTACAGCACATTTGATGTTGATGACTTGTGTATGCAAGAGTGAATTAAATTATGTTTTGTCTTAAGATGGTGGGCCAGGCCGTGGTCGACCCAGTGTCACTGACAAAGTGTTATCTGAAGAGGATGTGGAAGCGGCTATTTCTGTTTTGAAACACTCTGCTGATGAAGATACTGTCCGTGAAAAGATGAAGGCTACCTTCACTTATCGTCATTCAATGGTAAATGATGAAAAGAGAGCAGCAGATGTCTTCTCAGTCTTCCCACGATTTCTCGATACACCTGGACTGGTAAGACATCTTCATTAATTCAATCACTAAAATATCTCATGTGTTATGAGCAATGGGTGCAAATTTCTGTAAACAGAAGTATCTGTCTTAACTGACAGAATACCGTGCCATTGACAGGACACAGCTACTTCAAGTCTAGTCAAGTTCTCAATACAAAATTTATCTATAGCATGATACAACATTAAACAGAGACATAATGTTAGTTTTTCCAGTACCGCACAGTAAAAGGACGTCTTGCCACCATTTTGCATAACATCATCAATTTTATTTCCTTCGCCTATAAACATAATGTTAACTGAAAAATAACACTAAAGTCCAATTAACACAGGTTTGAGATAAGACTCACGTGAGAAAATTAGTTCAGTCAAGTTTGCGCACATATATCAGATTCCAGGATGAAGTCCCCGAAAATCTGTGCCTCTAGGGTTTAAGGCCTCAAATAAGTTCTCACAAAAAAAGAAAATAATTTATATCTACTAAAGTGGGCAACATCAATGGATATCATATGCAGTGTCTCATCACTCCTTTCTTTGCACTTTGTTTTTGTATTACAGATTGAACAAGATTTTAGGCTTCTGTTTGGTGAGCTGACGGCTAACAAATTTTTAGAAAAGTGGCCCACCAGTATCAAAGCAAAAGTGATCACAGAAAGCCATGGGCTTGTACCGAGCACAGAACTCAGAGATTTGCGAAAGAATGCTGAGTCAACTGTTGTGGATGAAAACGGTAAGACTGGGACTGTTATTATTATTATTATTATTATTATTATTGTTTGTCACTGTGCCTGTTGTAAGTGTATATATATTATATTCTCATCATTGGTCTTCAGGCTGGGACAGTGACATGTCAGCCATTTTGCTGCTCCTCCATCTCTTGCCACCATCTGCCCAGGGCAGGAAGAGGCCAGGGAAGATGTCGGCATGTCAGGCAGTGGACCATGTCATCAAATTCATAAAAGTATGCCGGACAGTTGTTAAAATATTGTTCTCATCACCTTACTAAACTATTTCCAGAGATTTGTCACTAATTATTGCTGTTTACTGTGTGGTTGTAGAGTGGAACCAGTGTACAGCAGCATCTCAATAACATCAGCCAAAGCAGCCAGCCTTACCTCCTCGCTCAGGGGCCTACAAGAAGCAGCATCCACACCTTCTTTATTGTCATCGACAAGTCTGCACTACCATGTAAGGCTACAGGTTCAGTTGGAGCCCTTGATGAACTTTTTAAGGCCCATTACGTCTTTGGTACCTCGTACAGTCCTTCCCTTGCCAACTTTTTCACTTTTCTGCAAACCACTATCTACAACATTGACATTGGGGAAACAAAGGAAACTCCAAGAGTTGTCGAACTGCGAGCCAGAATAATGCGTTAGTGTCTGCTTATATCAATCCATGCTGTGTTTCCTCTGTAGAAGTGAACATGGGACACCAAACAACCTTATAAAGCATCTCAAGGTAATTCATGGTCTCTGTCCCGGCCGGACTCTTCATCTTAAATGTGGGCAAGCAGGATGCCCACGCTCGTTTGGAAGTTTTTCAGGCTTTAGAAAGCATCTGAACAAATGCCATGTTAGCAGTTCATTTGATTCTGTTGGAGAAGGTGATTGTTCACTTCATCAAAGTATTCTTGACACAAATGTCACTAATGTTGATTTTTTTGTCTGACCAGGTAGAGGCAGAGTCTACAATATCTGCAGCAGACATTGTAAATAATTGTGCAGCTGTGATATCAGATTTAAAGTCAGCAGGTGTAGGCCAGAGTGTAGTAAATTCTGTTGTGATTTCCATGGAGGAGATTGTTCAAGATATCCATCAGCATGCAAAGGAAACTGTGGTTAAGAATGTATTTAGTAATAAAGGAGAAACTGAAACATGCAGGAAGGTTAAAGCGTGTTTTGATGAGTTGGAGAATCCTTTCACACAACTTAATTCAGAATACAAGCGATCAAAATTTTTATCCAGCAAGTGGGAAACTGTTGAACCAGTTGAATATATAATTGGCTCCAGATTTGACACAAAACTAAATAAAAAGACTGGAACATATGATCAGAGAATTGTTCAAGATAAATTTATGTATGTTCCAATTTTACCTACATTAGAGTCTATATTTAAAAGTAAGTATGTTGTAGAAATGTTAAAAAATTCAGACACTGATGACTTGAAACTGAGAGATATTTGTGATGGATCTTTCTTTAAGACTCACCCTCTGTTTTCAACTGAAAAGCAAACAGTGCAGATACAATTGTTTTATGATGACTTTGAGGTTGCAAATCCTCTTGGTTCCAAACGGGGTATTCATAAATTGGGTGCAATATATTTTACCGTCAGAAACTTCTCCCCAAAATGGAATTCAATTCTGGCCAACATACACCTGTGTGCCCTTTTTCATGCACAAGATCTTAAACGGTATGGTTTTAGTGAAATTCTTGCTCCTGTTCTTCGAGACATTAAAGTTTTAGAGAAAGAAGGAATAGAGATTCCACTATACAGTGCTCATGTTCGTGGCAGTGTGGTGCAAGTTACTGGGGATAATTTAGGCCTACATAGTTTGTTTGGTCTCGTGGAGTCTTTCAGTGCAAGGTAGTGTTGCAGATTTTGTTTAGCTGAAAAGGATGACTTTCAAACAGAATTTTCAGAGGAGTCTTCCAAAATAGTGTTGCGGACAAAACACACCCACACTGCTCACTGTCAAGAAATGGCTGGCAGTCAGTCTCTTCCATATGTTTTTGGTGTGAAAAAGGCATGCTTGTTAAATTCATTGACATATTTTCACACAACTGAGAACTTTTCAGTTGATGTTATGCACGACATTTTGGAAGGAGTGCTAGTACGAATTGAAGCTGTTGTTTTTGTATTTCAAAGAACAACACATTACACTGGAAGAGCTGAATTCAAGAATCCAAAGTTTTGATTATGGGTTCATGGAGAGAAACAATAGACCAGTAGCTGTGAATTTAGGAGAGTCTAATGACCTGGGACTAAATGCAGTTCAGTCATGGTGCTTATTGAGGAATGCACCACTCCTCTTTGGAGATTTGGTAACTCCCACTGACCAACATTGGGGCCTACTTCTTTTATTACTTCAAATAATAAACATTGTATTTTCTCCTATGTTATCTCAAGGTCTGTGTGTATATTTAAAACATTTGATTGTGGACCACCACAAACTGTTTAAAATGTTGTATCCACAGAAAAAACTTTTACCAAAGCACCATTTTCTTATCCATTATCCTCGCTGCATCCAGAAAATAGGACCTGTCCTTCATAGTTGGTGCATGCGATATGAAGCTAAACACAATTTCTTTAAGAAACAGCTGAAGTCGTTTAAAAATATCACCAAAACGCTGGCCAAAAAGCACCAGCATCACATGGCATGGATTTGGCGATCTTCAACTACTTTTAGTCGTTTCGACATTGGTCCTGGAAAAATGGTGTGTTTAGAAATGTTGAAGGAGGTTTTGAAGTTGTCAAGGCAATGCAAGTGCCCTCCAGTGTTCAAGTTATGAAAGTGAAATGGGCTTAAACACAATGGTTTTATTTACCGCCAACATCTTGTTGTTTGTGGTGCTGTTGAATGTGAAATGCCTCTGTTTTACCAGATTGAGTCTGTTCTGATCATGCATGGAAAATTGTTGCTGCTCACTTTGCCTTTATTTACAATATCTTTTCAAGAACATTTCCATGCATTCAAAGTGAAAAGGTGCAAGCAAGATTTTGTTGTCTTCTGTGTTGACAGCCTCTCTTATCCCAGGCCTTTTGACATACAGATGTCATATGGCGTTAATGACACAGATCTCTTCATCGCTCCATATTGGCGTTATCTGGTGAGCAATAAAGGCAAGTTGTGACTGTAACTTTGTTTGGTTTTTATTTCTATTTGATATGTCAGCAGTTCAGTAGTATAGCACATATCACCAATATATAATAAAGTAATAATAAAATAAAAATAATGAAAAATAACACTGTTGAGAAATACAAATCAAATATAACAATTGGGAGTGTTCTTTTAATAATTACATTTTGAGTAAACTTAACTCTACAAAGTGTAATCATATTACTCTGAGTTGTGTGTACCAACTACAGTGTTAAATATTTTTACACATTTCATTGTTAAATTTGACACTGAATTGTGTAAAATTAACTCCAAAAAGTTGACACTTGCCATAGAGTAGATTTTACTCTATTTTTGAGTGGGACCAAATATTATCTGAAACAGAGTTAAATTCAACTCTTTAAGAGTTAATTTGACACTTTGTTTTTATCTCAGAGGCCACTTGGGCGGCGACCTCGCGGAAAACGACAGCGGCGAGCAACCTTGAAACGCTGCAGAGCGCTGTCAGTGTGTGTGTCTGTGCGTGTGTGTGCGTGTGTGTGTGTGTGAGACACACACACAGCAACAACTCTTCAGAACTGAGTTCAGTTGAAATGTTTCTTGCTTCACCAGGTGGCGACCAGGTGTGTGTGTGTGTGTGTGTGTGAGAGAGAGAGAGGAAGACAGTGCGTTTACATGCAGAGTTTAATCGAACTAAGCAATAATTCGGTTTTCTCGTCCAATCGGAGTTCTCACCTTGTCCCCGTATACATGCAGCTGAGAAATTCGAATTCCAATCGCATTATCTGGGTGTCTCAATCCGAGTTCTCAAACTCCGATCATAATCGGACTAAGGCAATAATTCGAATTTCTCTAGTGCCATGTAAACGCACTGAATGAGAAGGCTGTCCCGACACTGGAGACGGTGGATCATCCTACGCTGTATACATGTGATGAATATGGATGTGGTGTGGGCTTCACTGCTGCTAAAGAAATAAAACAACAAGAAATCAAAGAACAACATGAAGAAGCAAAAACTGGGATTGTTGCTGAGGTGAGACACCTGAGTGAAATGATACAAGTGTTTGTGAAGATGCCACATTTCACAGCACATTGAAGCTACTAACATAGAGCTACATACATATCAATCTACCTAAACATGCAAACACAAGCAGGTGGAGATTTAATGATATTGGTCAAGAAAAAAGGTGCATTAAACATTGATGTACTTATATGGGTACGTATACAAATATATATTTATTAGTGCTGGTACTTGATTAAAGAAAACAATGTATTTAATTATGGCCTTTGTAATTTGTCAAACCTCTGACCTTTGACTTCTGGTCAGTTCACTCCAGATTATTCTGTCACAACCTTTGAAATAAAAAAAAATAAAAAATCAACAAATGTTTTGTTTCATTAATGGCTGAAAAAAGCTTTTACTTCAATTCACTTCAGAAGCTGCCATATATGCCATGTATATGGTATATGTTACACTGTAACATTGACAATAAAGCTAGCGGAAGCTTCCCTAGCTAACCCTAACCCTAACCCTAACCCCGCGTCCGCCGCTACCATCTATTGGCGCTGTCGAGAAATGCAGCCGCCATCTTGGCCCGGTCGTCCGCCTCACTCTGAACCGCTGTTTGTCCGGCGCTAGGAAGTCTCAGCGCATTAAATCAATCATACTTCGCTAAATACATCATTGATTTTCACGCAAACTTTTCACTGCAAACGTCATACATAGAGGCAATTTGTTTGGCCGTTCTCAAATATTCAGAATAGGATGGACAGTAATAGAATATATCCTGATGTGCAATTGAGGTGTTGAATGATTTTTGCAAAACACACAATACAGTAATGTGAAATCACCATTATACAAACAGAAAATAAAGGTAATATTAATCAATGATATATCTAAAAAATAATGATAATAATAATGGATAATGCGACACGGTGGCGCAGTGGTTAGCGCTTATGACCTCACAGCAAGAAGGTCGTGGGTTCGATTCGGGGCCTGGACCTGTGACCTTTCTGTGTGGAGTTTGCATGTTCTCCCCGTGTCTGCGTGGGTTCTCTCCGGGTTCTCCGGCTTCCTCCCACAGTCCAAAACATGCATGTGAGGTCAATTGAATATTCTAAATTGTCCGTAGGTGTGCATGTGAGTGTGAATGGTTGTTTGTCTCTATGTGGCCCTGCGATGAACTGGCGACTTGTCCAGGGTGTCACCCTGCCTTCGCCCTAAGACAGCTGGGATAGGCTCCAGCAGACCCCCGTGACCCTGAATAGGAATAAGCGGGTATAGAAGATGAATGAATGAATGAATAATGGATAATCAAAATTATAATAATCAATGTTACATTTTGCTAGCACAATTATTAACCAATCTAGAAAGAGCATACATGATTAATTATTAATCAAGGATCTATCAGGGTTTCTGCTTTGTCTCAATAATTATTGCAAACTGGTGGTCTTAATAATTTAATACATACACACATACATGCATATGTACATACACACATAATTACAAGTTAAACACAAGAACAGATGACAGTCAATATTTAAGGACAGAGCTAAAAGCCCTGAAATGAGTATTTTTTTCTGACACTATCTTTCTGTAGCTCAAGAGAGGTGAGTTTACAACAATAATCATTTACCTGCAACATATTACGTGCCAACTTCAACATGTGGCATCGTCCATCATTATAAACACTTGGTCACCAGTCGACGGATGTGGGAAACTAGTTTTAAGGGGCTTCTGTGGGTTACCCCTGAGTTCACAACCAAGTTGGTTGCACATGCTGGTGTTTGAAGCATGACCATCCATTGTGACACATACCACCTGAACACCCCGTGCATGCAGCTCCTCCAAGGCATGACTGAGAAGGACCCTTTGTGTGTCCGGAGACAGAGTCTTTGTCAGGTAATGTGCAATGGGAGCCTTCCAATGCCCTTGAAGGCCAACCACCAGAAACACGAGCGCCTCAGTAGCAACATCAGTCTCATTGCTTCCATCACCCATGTCTACAAAGCCAGACATTGACTGGTTATGCGGATTATATGGCACATGTTTTCTGATGGTCATGGCATCCAACATGAGTGCAACACGCCCATATTTAGCCTGGTCATCCTTCCGTTTTTTCTCCAACATATCCAGCATCATTTTGTTCAGGCCAGGCTTGTCATCCACAGAACAAAGCCACCTGTAAAAAGAAAATATTGAGAAATAGTGATAAACATATTGCCCATGCTATGTAACTTCCCAAAAAGGAATTTGATAACATCATGACTACCTTTGTAATGTATGTTTATTTTTTTATGACACTGTGGTGGCTTCTGCAGTGTGCTATGCCATCGTGTGCTGGGGAGTGGAGTCACGGACAGGGACAGGAGGAAACTGGACAAACTGGTGAGGAGAGCCAGCTCCGTCCTGGACTGTCCATTGGACTCCATCCAGAAGGTGACGGACAGAAGGATGTTGGCCAAGCTGACGTCCATCATGGACAACACCTCCCACCCCCTGCACCACACTGTGGAGAGCCTGAGCAGCTCCTTCAGCTCGAGGCTGCGGCACCCTCAGTGCAAGAAGGAGCGCTACCGCAGGTCATTCCTGCCTACAGCAATCAGGCTGTACAACTGCACTTTGTAAAATCCCATCCACTAGGATACAAAAAAAAAAAATCTACAATAACTGTAAATTTCTCATGTTAGATTGCAATAGAAACTATTTAGCAGAGCGTGTAGCACATGTACATTCAATATGTAAATATCTTTTGAAGCTTTTTTCTGTACATACTTACAAATATTTTAATGTTGTCTATATCTTCAGTTAATATAATTCTTGACCTTTTTGCACTGTAGCCAATTTCTTTTTTCTTTTTTGTTGTTGCTGTAATCATGCAAATTTCCCCATCGTGGGATCAATAAAGGTCTTCTTCTTATTTGTATGCCTTCGGACTAAGATGGAGTGTGAGGGCGAACTCTCTGTGCTCCTTTGAGTACTTATGACCCAGCTTTGCCATGAAGTCTAGGTTAAGATCTGAAATACCATAAGACAAAATTCACAAGTCACCTTCAATTAATCACTAAAGGTTTTAGCTAATAAATACATTTCAAAGTGGTAATTTCATTTTACCTGAGTACAACTCAAGTCGGTCTTTGAGCTCTTCATTAATGAGGTTCTTTCACTTAAGTGTGCCAAAAGACTCCTCACCGTGGTCTTTGCCCTCTTTTCACGTGCCTTGGCATTCTTTTTTTCCTCGCTCCAATATTTGCACTCTTTCCAAAGCTTCAGTGAGTCTGGCCTTTAAAGCATTTGGGGAGGAAGCCATTACATAGTTGTGATCCTAGGATAAGGAGAGATGAATTGTTTGAGTTATGCATTACTAGCTGTATCACACATGAAACAGACAAGCTCACATTATTTCTAAAAGTCGTCAGCTGTCAAATCCACTGCCAGTCTGTGAAACCATCATGATATGCTTAAAATAGAAATACTCACATGTTTATGCTGAGGTTCTGAATGTGAGGTTGAGGCCTCTGCGTCATCCTGAGGGGTCATAGACGGGCTCTCCTCAGCTCTTCTTGAGGCAGATGTACTCCTGCTTTTTTCTGGCTAAAATGAAGATCAGACAGACAGGCAGGCATAAGTATTGTACCCTGCCCTATGAATAATGGAATATTTCACTTCATGAATGTTTTTGTGATACACCTACTCTCTGGAGGTGATCTGGGAAGTTAAAGATGGAGGGAATAACGCCATCTTTGAGGCGCACAATCTGTCCTGTCCTGTCGAAATCCGCCTCCTTAAAATGCTTACTGCATAGCACTGAGGAATCACTTGCCGTGAATTTGTCCCTCCTCAAAGCCACTTCCCACTGCTTCCTTAAAACTTTGTCTTTAGGAAACCTTCAAAATGACACAGGAAATCACCCAAAAACATTTTAAAAAGGAGCTCACTTTCTTCTTCCTATTTTCTTCATTAATGTTTCTTCGAACCTCTCCTAAACAGAAGTTTTTCCAACCTATGCAAATCTATTGATAATAAACCAAAGTTGCTGTAATAATAAATAAGCCTGTTTGCAAATTACTCTTCAGTCAGATGTAATCTCGACTGCATTTTACTGTTCGATGGGAATGAGGCATGAGAGAATATTACAGCTTGTGTCACTTGTCTAAAAAAAAAAAAATAGCTGGTCAATGTAATATCAGCAATATTTGCATTCTTTCTATCATAGCATTCTGGTATCCGTTGTAATCTAAATCCTTGTTTTTGTTTTATCTTTGTTTCTCAGTTAAAATCGTAGGTTGTTCGCCAAGCTTCAAACTCAGTTTTGAAGCATTCAGCTATTTCGCGGGCAGACATATCGGTAAATACAATACAATAGTATTACATTGATAAACGACGAATACAAAAAGGTTTAATCTTACTTGTGAAAAGTTATCCCCCGAGCCCTGCTCTCCACCGTCCGCCTGTTGGCACAGGAATAAGCAGCACGATGCTCTGGCATCTGCGACAACTGAAAACAACACGACCACAGAGTACGACCATATGAGTAGGACGACCGGTCCAAGATGGCGGCCGTATTTCTTGCTGCGCAGCGCCCCAGGCGGCGTCTAGCCTTTATTATGTCTATGACTCCACCAGCCACCAGGCTCCACTAGGGTCGAAGGTCGTGACACGCCCTCACACTGTGTGTGTGCATGCAGCTTGCTGTTTCGCTCCACTTGTTGTAGTTCTGTCAGCCACCACCAGATGGAGCTCTCCTCTTCACTCGCCTTCTCATCCTCCTTCAATCCTCCCACCTGTAGAGAGAAGAAGAGACAGCAGGAGTCAGGACTCACGGTCTGTAGTGGATAGCAACACTCATCAACAACATTGTCAACAAGTACTATAGAAAGTAGAACTGCTTCCAACGTCACAGCAAGCTCCAAATGACTGCTTGGTGGGAATTGTAGTTGGGGATTGGAAGCGTGCATGGAAGCTTCAGTGTCAGCCTGCCATCACTACCACACGCCATCATCCAATGTGAGCATTTGGCCACTGGAGTCTCTTCCCAGCACCAACTGCAGTCCCGTCCAGACCCCAATGAGGATGAGCAGCATGCAGACGAGCTTCCCTGAGACGCTTTCTGAAAGTTGGTGCAGAAACTCTTTGGTGATGCAAAGCAATTGTTTGAGCAGCTGTCTGGGTGTCTGGTCTCAGACCATCTTGGAGGTGAACATGCTGGATGTGGAGGTCCTGGGCTGGTGCGGTGGTGAGGCCGCTTGGATGTACTGCCACATTCTCTGAAAGGCCTTTGGAGACGGCTTCTGCTGGAGAAATGAACATCAACATCTGTGCTGGACATTCCTGCAGTCAGCACACCAACTACCAACTGCAGGCTCCCTCAAAACTCTGTGGCTTCTGTCACATTGTGCTGTGTGATACACCTGCACATTTCACACTGGCCTTTTATTGGAGCCAGCCTGACGCACACCTGTCTAATCAGCAATATGATTGGCCACACCTGTGAGGTGGGATGGATTATCTCCCATCATCTGAGGTTTGTTGTTGGTTCTTCTCCGACGCTTCTGAAACGCGCCCGCGCCCGCCCCCTGGTGGTGGTGGTGGGAACAGACGCAGACCCCTTTGGTGTGAATTGGGTGTCGTTCTTTCGGCTTTTACCTTTGCGTAGGTGGTCCTCTGCTTCCCTCTAGCGGAGATCTTTTTTCACTACACCCATCACCCACAATAGTGAAAGTGTTTTATGAAGTGAATAACGCATCTAGATAATATATGCAGCCAGAAGAGGATGAAAGGTGGTTTTTCCCTCTGCAGTCATCAGAGGAGACAATAATAATTCAAATCAACACATGACACGTGACACGTGGTAAAAAATGAACAATCGCAGGCGACTACAGTGATTGTGAGAAACTGAGTTGTAGGACACAATACATGAATATTCCATCTTCGGTTGATACTTCAAAGAAAATGGAAAAAGTAGGACAAGAGTTCAGAGTCACCAACAAACAACTTCCTGTTTTTGTCCACAAACAGTAAAAAACAAACGTCAACAATTTTTCAAAATTTTTCTAACATTTTTGCCAAAACTTGAAAATGAAACGGAAATCGAAACGATCCGAAACACATTAAAACCTTCGTGAAGGTGTGTGTGTGTGTGTGTGTGTGTGTGTGTGTGTGTGTGTGTGTGTGTGTGTGTGTGTGGTGTGACTGTAGTTGTTGTTCTCCTGATGAATCTGCTAAAAAACATTGGAAGCCTTTTAGACAGCAAATCTGAAAACTGATCAAATGAAGCCACAACCAGTGAAACCAGGAGAAGCAGAAGGGTCAGGGTCAGAGGTCAGAGGTCAGGGGTCAAGGTAGGTCTATTATTACTGTTATTCTCATTGCTTTGCAAATTAAAAAAGGTTTAAACAATAAATGTTATATACATGTGTATTTTTTGCAAACATCTTTCACATTTGTATGTTCTTAAACGTGTATATTTTAATAACATTTTAATAATCCTTTGTGTTTGATTTTAAATGTCTTTTTTTAAACACATTTTATCATCTGCATGCTTTACCATCTCATACCCATACCATTTCAACATATTTTTCAATCCATTGAAACCTCCTCCAGTTCTCCAGTCAACTAATGTCTTCATTCTGAGGCTGCTGGTGCAATTCCTCCAATCAAATCATCAACACATCAACTGTAGTCAGAGACTTTCATCATCACCATGGCCACTGTTGCTTTTCCCGCCACTTCATCCTTTAACTTTGGCTTCACTTTCAATATGATGCCGCAGTTTTCACGGTCACCTCCCCTGCAGTCATCTGGCGCCCCCCAATGGAGGCTTTGAAAAGCGCAGGGCCAAGAGGCATCAGTGGCACTGTTCAAACCCACATTCACTGACTTTACCTTCCTGTTGTTGAGTTGAAACTCCGCCCACCCTCCCAGTTTCAGGGAGCCTGATTGTTATATTTGAATCGGTGGAAACACATTGCAAATTAATGAGGATAATAAATATTTATTGGTGGCAATTTTCAATGTAAACAAGCAATAATGTCGAACAGAAAGGGCCAGCGTGAGTGCCGTCAAATCAATAAATGATCAAAACCAAAAGAGAACTCTGAAAAAAGGAGCTAAAACTAAAGATGGCGATACAGCCGACTAACAAAGAAAGAAAATATCCACTGTACAAATCTAAGAACTCAGGTAGTCGTTATAATAATAAACACAAACACTGTCTCAAAAGAAAAAATAATTGTTGAAGCACAAACAAACCACAACGAACGAGACCATCGTGAGCTCATTTGAACGATATGGGGTGAGGGGTTCCGGGTGACGTCCTGGTTATGGATATATTAATATCTCAAAAAGTAAAGCAGCACAATGAAACACAAAGTGTTTAGTCACAGTTGGGATATATGCATATGTTTTTCTTATTATTCAACTCTTACTCAACTATTATTAGTTAACTTTCCTGGTTGGTCACTAGGTGGCAGTGTAGCGATATCTCCGAGTCACTAGAGAGCGGGCTGAAGCTACTTCCTCATTCCGCTGAGGAGGCTTGGAGTGGAGAAACGGTCGCCAGTGTCTCAACCGGTTCTTTCTTTCTTTCTTAACAGGTTGGTGCTCATCTCAAGTGTTCTTAATGACGTGTAGCGATTATTAATATTGTAATGTATAGTAATGTGTAACTGTAACTGAATCTTGAGTTGTTTGCCAGACTTTTTGAGTGTTTGTGATCACATTGAAAACTGCGCAACATTTCCGGGTTTCCTTGTGCTTTGTAAAATGGCGAGCTCGTCGTGTGTTCGTGTGGCTCGTTGAGAAAGATAGGATGCAGATTCCTAAGGCTCCAGATCCTTTATACCTTGTGTGTAACAAAATATTAGTTTTCAGATGTTGAGAGCAAAATGTTCCGTTTGTCGATGTTAAGCTCCTTAAGAAGACAAATAGTTTTTTTTCTTTCTAAGCCTTGTATTCTGTGCACATATCCAGCCAGTACAATTAATTTGTTTGTTTCAAACACAGTCGTGTAAGCATAATGAAAGCGTTTTCCTGTGATCAGAAGTTTATTCCTGTGTAAAAGCTGATTGTGAAAGAGGAAAAAAAGCTAAAAATGATATAGTATAAAAAGTACAAATGTAATGGAATTAAAATTTCCGCTGAGGAGGCTTGGAGTGGAGAAACGGACGCCAGCCCTCATGTCCCAATATCTTCATGTCCTCCCGCTCATGTGTCTTTCTTTTTGTTTCACATTTATTTTCTGTAATACACAATAAGCATAAAGAATAGGATCCAATTTTAACACAACAAAAACATGAACAGAAGAAAATGTACAAGCTGGGATGAAAGGTTAGTTGAGGTCAAGGTCACACAGGTCAGTGGTTGTGATGCTTTTATTTTCAGAATATTGACTCATTGAAATATAATGTTTGAGCTCAGTTTTAAAAACAAAGAAAGAATGAGTGAAAACATTTTGCTAGGAAGAGAATTAGGTTGATGACGTAATGCTCTCTGATTGGGTAGCAGGATATGAGAAGCAAACAGACAATTTTATAAAAGTGGGAGAAAAATTTGAATGAGTGTTTTGACAAATGAAACAAAGTCTTGCTAGAAAACAGCAGAGAGGGAGAAGAGCAAAACAAATGATCTGGTTTAATTCTGATTCATTGACGTCCTTCTTAAATCTCCACAGAAACATCTGGCAAAGATCAAAACCATGAATTATTTTGAGGTAAACTTCTTTTGTCTCAATTATGATTGAATCATCATTGGAGCAGAGAGAAGAAGAGACAGCAGGAGTCAGGACTCACGGTCCTTGAACGCATCAAAAATAATCAATCAATCAATCAAATTTTATTTATATAGCACCAGAGTGAAACAAATAAAATCAATTGCAGTAAAAACAGTTAAAATACAGCAAAACTGTGAAGAAGAAAAATAAAATAAGAATGTATGGAGTGTGAGAGTCAGTGTCTTGTCAGTAATGTGAGTGCATGTTGAGTGCGTATTGTCTGTGTGCAACAAAGAAAAAGCATCACGGGAAGTGAAAAACAAAGCAGCTGCTGCGGTGGAAGCCAGGTGTGAGAGAGCCAGTGCTGAGGGAGGCGGTCCTAAACAAGCTGTGCACCGGCCAGGTGCACCTGGTTAGTCATCAGCACCTGAAAGAGACACACAACCAGTACACAGCAACAACAGGGCAATAGCCAAGGCCCCCATGGCCATAACAGGGCCACACTTCACAGCACACTGAACCTACTCACATAGATTTTTCTATCTACATACACATCAATCTGCTGAAAGATGCAAACGGAAGCAGGTGGAGATTTAATTATGTTGGTCAAGAAAAAAGGTGCATTAAACATTTATTAAACAAATATATATTTATTTGTGGTGGGACTCCATTAAAAAAATAATCTAATTAATTATGGTCTTTGTAGTTTGTCAAACCTCTGACCTTTGACCTCTGGTCAGTTCACTCCAGATTATTTTGTCACAACCTTTTAATTTAAAAAAAAAAAATGAATCAACAATGGCCTCAAAAAATTTTGACTTCAATTGACTTCAGAAGCTGCACTATGAGTAAAGGAGTTGATTTTAGACAAGTATCTGTACTGAAGTAGAGAATGTGAATCATTTTACTACATCTGATTGTCCACTCTACTTGGTTGTATTCAGCGCTCTGACGTTCTTGTTAGCTCCGTTAGCTCGTACTAGCTGCTAGGTGTCATTCAGGTGCTACTGGAGGCTGGAATCACTGCACTGGAATGCAAACTGCTTGTGGCTCCGTTTGTACAGAGCAGCTCTCTCCTCACACCGTGGGCCGCCCAGTAACAAGAGCTCAATGCTCTGTATATGGTCCATACACTGTAGCATTGACAATAAAGCTAGCGTGAAGCTTCAACCTGGAGTTGCTTGGTCAGATCAGCTGATGAGAATGAAGCCTGTGGAAAGTCCTGCTGGGGGAACAACACCATGAAAGTGACTTTGCTTCCAGTCGGGGTCAGTCTCTGATTAGTGTCCAGTCATTGAGTGTTTGAAGGCTCCACTCCCAACAGTGATCAGATGGTGAGAGGATCTCACCCACAAAGGTTTTTCATGACTTTTAGATGGGAAGTGAGATTGTGGTGTCCAGAGAGGAGGACAGCAGTCAGTCATGGTTGACCTCCAGTGCTCACGCAGTGGTTCACTGGAAGGCCAAGAACAATCCAAGAGTCCATATGTGGCACTGCAAGGTCCACCAGTGGCTTCTGGGACGTCTCTCCCAGTAACCACAGCAGCTTGTAGGGAGAAGCAGTCAGCCACTAGGCTCCACTGCGGTCAAAGGTTGTGACACGCCCACACACACTGTGCAACACTGTGGCTGTGTCTCAATTCAGGGTCTGCACCCTTCGAACGGAGTGTCCTCCGTCTGAAGGAAGGTCCTCCCAAGGACCCAGCCTAGATTCGGCGTATTTCCTGGTTGCGTCACCGCCATTCCCTCCTTGTTGGACAACCACGGAAGTGACGTTTTCATAGCATCAAGCTAACTATTGGTTCGCCAACCAACCATGGCATTGGATGTTCAAATAAGTAAAAACCCTATGTTAAAAACTGAATATTTTATGTGAAATTTCAATACTTCAATTTATACGTAGATGGCGCTAATTTCAGCTGACTTCCCAGGATCCCAGGATGTTTTGCAGCAACACGCAAAGCATCCTGGGATACAGAAGGACGTGAAGGATGGTAGCGGTGCATCCTTGGAATCGGCAAACAGTAGGGCGCATTCCGAGGGTGCATTTGGAGCGTCCTCCGGCCTCGCGCAGTGCTGTGACGCAACTGGCCTTCAAATGCAGCCTTCCAAGGATGCAGACCCTGAATTGAGACACAGCCCTAATGTCCCAATATCTTCATGTCCTCCCTCTCATGTGTCTTTCTTTTTGTTTCACATTTATTTTCTGTAATACACAATAAGCATAAAGAATAGGATCCAATTTTAACACAACAAAAACATGAACAGAAGAAAATGTACAGGCAGGGATGAAAGGTTAGTTGAGGTCAAGGTCACACAGGTCAGTGGTTGTGATGCTTTTATTTTCAGAATATTGAATCATTGAAATATATTGTTTGAGCTCAGTTTCAAAAACAAAGAAAGAATGAGTGAAAACATTTTGCTGGGAAGAGAATTAGTAGTAGTAGTAGTAGTAAAATCTCATAAAAAAACAAACAATTTTTTAACCCTAAAATAAAGTTGTGATATCAACTACACAACCTTCACAACGCTGTCAGGCTTTGACAAATTCATCTTTGTGCTTCACATGAGAAACCAGGTGGAGTTGGATGGAGAACTCTGAAGTGAGAGCAGATCAGTGTGTTGTTGATGTGTGAAACCTTCATGCTGAGATGTTCCAGCCGTGGATGATGAGAGCAGAAGCAGTGGTTGTGTTGCTGCTGCCTTCACTGAGCAGCTGCTCCAAGTCCTGCTTCTTCCACTGAGGATTCAGCTCCACCAGTGGCTTCTGGGACGTCTCTCCCAGTAACCACAACAGCTTGTAGGGAGAACCAGTCCACCAGCCACCAGGCTCCACTGGGGTCAAAGGTCGTGACACGCCCACACAC